>NW_010588861.1:2901-85292 GCF_000705375.1 Tinamus guttatus | reverse complement strand
CCAGCATTTTTATAATTATGTCATTTATTACTGACCATGCTCTGGAATACACAATTTAGGTTTATTCCTGAAAATTTAGTGCAATAAGCTTTGCAAGACCCATTATTTTTTAAATAATGTATTTGTCTGCTTTTTTTTCTTCATTATTGCTCTTCAATAACTCTTTTAATTATACATGAATCTCAAAATAATGTGTTTTGCAAATATTTATGTTTTTGATCTATTTTCAGAATCAAGATTGGAAGGCTGGCTATCGCTCCCTGTACGAAATAACACTAAGAAATTTGGATGGGTTAAAAAGGTAAGAAAAATAAATTTATAATTTTGTTTCACGCATACTCTAGATTTTACACTCACCTCAGGATTTTTCATACTGTTTAATTTTTCTTTGATACGTGTTCTGTCATTTACTCAAGGTGTAAAATGCTGTAGCTATTACAATTACATCTGAGACTAAGAAGTTGAGACAATTTTAGTAGCTTAAGACACTTGGACATCTAGCCAAAGACAAGAATGGCCACTTTATAAGCTTCAGTTATTTCTACAGTCAGTAATAATCATTCCTACAGGATCATGGAGCTGGAAATTAGCATAGTCTGAAAGTAGATACCCCTGACAAATTCTTTTTCATTATTAAAAAAATAATGACTAATTATTTGCCTTATGCAACACCCGTGTGGTTACTGTTTTTCAGTACCTTCAGTGGTTCTTTATCTAAAGAATAGTATACATGGTTTCATACCAGTTCACTTCCTGCTCAGTCAAACTGTTCATTCTAGACAAAAAATTCCTCTAGGTAACTAATTACTAGCCTTTTAATTGTATTTAAAATTTTAAATAAAATTAAAGCAAAGCAACATATATTTTATATACTAAAATATAATGCAGTATGGCCTGGTGTATGACATACTATGTATATTAAATAGTATTCATTTTTTTTTTATTTAGATTACAGCTATTCTTACTACCAGTCTAAGTAAAAACTAAATCAGTAGCATAGAAATGATAAGCTTTAATCTTATTCTTTTTTAGACCTGATTGTTACCTCCTCATAGCTACTTTAATTTACTTAAATGTGAATTAAACTGATAACATTTATTGATTTGCCAGGTAATCAGAATTTTGTTTGCCAAGCAGTGAATTTATTGTCAAACCATGGACTCGTAATGAAATACTACTTTGTCCATTTACTTGTCATTTAATAAATTTATATAAAAATATTGCTATGGAAATATTTCACTTCTGTAATTAGTAGAATTAAAATGTGTTCTTTATCCTATTCTGTCTCTTAACAGTATGTAATTGTAAGCAGTAAGAAGATTCTGTTCTATGATAGTGAGCAAGATAAAGAGCAGTCCAATCCATACATGGTATTAGATATAGAGTAAGTATTATCACGGGAGACTCCATCTTCTGCTTTACAGGTGACTCATGGCAGAATAGACCTCTTGAGAGAATGTGTGTGAGAGTTACAGTTTTCTATGCACTTGTTTTATTCAAATCATGGTTTTCTGCCTAGACCTCTTGGCCAGTGTGTGTAGAACCAAAGCACAACCTCAAATGGGGCACATTTTTACAGTTCAGAGAGCTGAGAATTGATGTGCCCGTTGTGATGCAGCAGCAGCAGTTTGTCTGCTGTAGAATCATAGAATCACTGTGGTTGGAAAAGACCTTTAAGATCATCAAGCCCAACCATAAACCCATCACCACCGTGCCTGCTCAACCATGTCCCTAAGTGCCTCCCAGGCAATGGTGGAGCTGCCGTGTGGTCCCGAGTCCAGCACAGCTCCTGTGGGACAGGCCATGGCCCACACAGAGCGCTGTGCTGAGCTAGCTGAGCTACACCTACCTCACACACGTGCTGTGCCAAGAACTGTTAAGAAAACTGTCGCTTGGAGACTGTAATTTTCAGCGTTTGTATATTTTCATCTATGACACTTCCTTATTGGAGGGTTGCATAGTTAATCTAATTTCTTCCTTTAGCAAGTATAGAATGGGGCTATTCAGAAATTGGAGAGAACTGTGGAGAGGATTGTGTTAGCAGGCTGCTGAAAAACACTGAAGTCATATCAGCTTTTCTGACAGTTTTTCAGAAATACGGTTTGACTCTTAAATACAGTACAGGCTCATAAATAACAGACTCTTACGACTTGTTTTTGTTTAGGGTTTGGAAATTTTGTTGTGAAGGATTTAAGAATAAGGCTTTAAAAACTGATTCTAAATTTTTACTGACTATAAGTAATCTTTAATGGCTCTAAGTCTTTATTTGATACGATATTTCCTAACTTTTCCTGTCAATTTAAATTTATCATTCTGGTAACATTAATTTTTATCTTTATTGAAATAATTTCCTCTAGTAAACTGTTCCATGTCCGGCCAGTCACTCAGACTGATGTGTACAGAGCAGATTCCAAGGAAATTCCTAGGATATTCCAGGTACTCAATAATAAATTAATGTTTCTGCAGTAACAAACAAATGATATTTCATACATTGTCAAAATATATTCATAGCTATCTAATAAGGAATTTACTAAAAAAAATTGAAAAAAGGAATTCCTGACAGTATTAATTATTGCTCAATCTTTCTGTTTAGATACTTACACTGAATTTGCATTTGTTGTATAGGAATATTGAGAGTATTCTGTCTTGATTCTAGATTCTGTATGCTAATGAAGGAGAAAGCAAGAAGGAACAAGAATTTCCTGTGGAACCCATGGGAGAAAAGTCAAATTATATTTGTCACAAAGGACATGAGTTTATTCCAACTCTGTATCACTTTCCAACGAATTGTGAGGCTTGTATGAAGCCATTGTGGCATATGTTTAAACCTCCCCCTGCTCTAGAATGTCGCCGCTGCCATATCAAGTGTCACAAAGATCACATGGATAAAAAAGAAGAGATTATAGCACCTTGCAAAGGTAAATAGCAAGTATTTGAACATGCATGTGGTCAGACTAAATGACTAAATAGGTCAGAGGCTTCTAGCACTGTTCTGATACCGACCAAATGTAAGCAGTTAGGTTTATCTTTAGGTCTAATGTTAGTTTGTAGGTGTCAGAAACCATGCTAAGGGCCTCTACAAGAGGAGCAGCTCGCTGCTGTGACTTAGTGGCACTTCTCGTGTTGTCAGCATCACGCAGGGAGGTGGGATAGTTCTAAGGCCGCTCACACTGTCTTGCTGCGTTGCTATGTGGAGCAGTAGTGTTAGTGCATGTTATGAAATAGGTCGTTTCAGTGAAGTTTACTCCTTTTGATTTAGATTGTCTACTTTGTTGTGCTCTTTGGATCATAGTTGTCTTTAAGGTCTGGCAAAATATATTTGGGAAACGGTGCTAATCGTGACAACTGAAATTTGATTCACTTTGCTTTTTGACTTCTGATTTCTTTTTTTGTATGGATTGTGAGGTTATGGTAACCTGGTCACTAATTTTTGATGCACATGTTTAGAATACTAATGTATAGTTTTTATTTGAAAATTTCCTTTGACAGTGTACTATGATATTTCAACGGCAAAGAACCTACTACTGTTAGCTAATTCTACAGAAGAGCAGCAAAAATGGGTGAGCCGACTGGTGAAAAAAATACCCAAGAAGCCTCCAGCACCAGACCCCTTTGCTCGGTCTTCTCCAAGAACTTCCATGAAGGTACAGCCAAACCAATCCATCAGGCGACCAAGTCGACAGCTTCCTCCAAACAAACCAAGGTGACACAAAAGCTGGTGTTATGTGCATAATTTTAAATATTTTACTACCATTAGTGTGTTATGTGCTGATATGGACAGTTAACCCTAGTGGCTGTGGTTCCTAATTAACCTGTGGAGTGAATTGGGGGCCTCCAAAGAGCAATCTAGAAAGACTTACATGTAGCTCAAAATGACTTTGCCTTTTGTTTCTGTTGATTAGTTCTGAGGAATGTGTCTGAATACCTGTCTCTAAAGCGTGGACACCTAATTCAGGACTTGTTGTGTGTTAAATTGAAATTCATCAAACCAAGTGAATATATCTACATCTGATTCCCTTTATAGTTAATAGATTGAAAGAGTCATTTTTAGGGTTCAACTGAGGTCATCCTAATGCAGAAAAGAAGCATACAGAGCTTCCTTGGACATCTACGGTGAAAAGTTGTGCTATAGCTGTAATAGTGATGGTATCTGCAGTTCGTGCTTGTGTAGCTGCATACTAGACTATGCATACAGCCAAATCCTTTAAAGGAACAGCTAAGGTTGTAAGGCTAATTCTTTGTCATTTTAGTCCCCCAGGTGTTGACCACATAGGAAAAGTTGGATTTGTAAGACTTTCATTTCTTGCCGTATTTCACCAGCAATGCATAGCTCAGCCAAGGCTTAATATGTCCTCCATAAAGATAATTTGGAAGTGACTAGATGGCATTTTCTTATTTTTGGGGCCGGGCTGCCACCAGTATCTGAGCTGTCTGGTTTAAAACTAGGTTGGGTAAATCACTGGTAGTTAAAATGGTGAATGCCATGTAAACATACTCTATTTTACAGTAATATTGTTAGTATCAGAAAGCAGCCTTATTTAAATGGGTGGAACTGCATAAAGTACCTTCAGTTATAATTTATAGATGTTCTATTTTACTGTGCTTTAGAGGCTTTAAAAAAGGTGTGATGTGATGATTTGCATTTTACACTATTAGATTTTTCCATTACTGTAAATATTTTTAATTAACATTTTTAGGGACTTATTAAAGGCATTTTAAAAAGAAAATCAATCAAAATAACAGTAACTGGATTAAAGTATTATTATTTCTCTTATTATTGATATGTAAAAGGTATAGCATAAATTAAGTTTCCACAGCTAGTTTTAGGTGTTCAAAAAGAAATTTTTTCCTTTTATGCTCTTCTTTCATCTTCATGACATTTTTTGCGAAATGTTTTTATAACATAGTATTTGTAGTAATATTAACTCTTGCAAATTCTTTTAGTTGTGGTCCTCCTCCCCTTCGAATCATTCTGCACTGATTTTTTTAATCTGTATGTTTTGGCTTTGCAACAGTAAGTAATAGGGACCATGTCTCATTCAGCTGTGCATGCTTACAATATTAACTATGAAAACTCACAAAAAAATCCTAAATGAAAATATTTTGGAATTTAATTGCACATCAGTTCAATAACTCCATTTTAAATGGACAAATTTATCTAAAATATATTTTATGAATTACTGGTGCATGTTAAAAGTTTTTGTCGATTTTGGATTTCATATACTGCGTGTGTGTTGCTCTGTGGCAGTTTTTCTCAGTGATAAGCGCTTCAGTGGCCTGCTTCTAGGTTAATGTAAAAAACACCTAGAAGTAGACTTCCTGCAACCAAAGATAATGTGTAATTTCTCAATTTAACTCTTTCAGTGGAGTTTTACTGAGAATAAGTAGGACCAGGATATTGCAGTGAGGTACATCTGAAATTTCATGAGTGGGAAAAGGAGGAGTAGAAATACTTGTGCAGACAATTTATTCTTGCTGTAAAAGCTTCTACTGTCAAAAACTGATGTGTAACAGCTTTGGTAGTTAGTCATGGAAAAGGGTCGTTCTGTCAGGCTGTCACACCTGTGTCCTTACTAATGCATGTATGTCAAACCAATGGAAATTTATACAGATTTAAATATTTTTAATTACAAAACACGTGGCTTTAAATCACTAATTGTTATGACCCATTATCCTGGTGATAGACTGGTGCTTCTGTGGTTTTATTTAGTTTTTGGTGCCCCAGCCCGCCGTACTGGGTAGTTCACTTTCTGCCGTGACCTTCATGGAGAGGGAGGGCCTCGTTCCTGTCGAGCGGGAGTGGCGCGTTCCTGGCGAGCGGGAGGGCCGCGTTCCTGTCGAGCGTGGGCACCGCCGGCAGGGGAGGCCCCGTCGGGCCTGGCTGGGCCTGGTCGTTGGGGTGGGTTGGCAGCAGGGCAGGCCCACGGCACTGGGGCTGCGGGAGCAGGGCCTAGGGAAGGGGTTATCTCCTTCTACTCAGCACTCATGAGACTGCGGTGAGATATGGTGTCTGGTTTTGCCGGGACACACAGCCCGAGGCAACCTTCTTGGACTTCACAGAATCATAACAGTTGGAAAAGACCTTCAAGATCAAGTCCAATTGAACACTCATCACTACCGTGTGCGCTAAACCATGTCCCTGTGTGCCTCACCTACACGTTTCTTGAACGCTGCCAGAAATGGTGACTCTGCCACTTCCCTGGGCAGCCTGTTCCAGTGCTTCACCACTTTTTCCATTTGGAAATTTTCCCAATAGCCAACCTGAACCTCCCCGGCACAACTTGAGGTCATTTCCTCATGTCCTGTCAGTAGCTGTTTTGGAGAAAAGGCTGACCCCTGCCTCACTGCAACCTCCTTTCAGGTAGTTGTAGAGGAGCGTTATAGTGTTCATAGCATCCTTGCTTTGACCAACAGGCTAGAGATTGCCCGAAGCCCCTTGCAACCTGCATGATCCTGTATAAGCTGTCTCTGCTGAGAATTTCACGTAGTGATAGTTTCTTTTCATAGATCTTGTGCTTCATGAGAATTTTAAATAGAGAAGCAGTTTTTGATAAAGACTGTATAATTGCTAGTTATCCATTCAGCTGCATAGTGCCAAAAGAATAATTGAATTTTTCTTAAAAAAATCTATTTTAATTTATTTGAAAACTTAATGAACCCTGTAGGGGTAACAGTAATTACAATTTAATAATAAATTAATATTGAGTCTTTTTAGAGATATGTTAATATTAAAAATGTAAATGTTTCAGAACTAGAAAACCCAATAAAAATTGGAACCTGTTGTTTAAACTATGCGATTAATTATATTAAACTCTGTGTGTCGTACCTTATTTGAAATATCTTAGGTGCTTTTTTTAGGGTTCAATTTCTCTTTCTACTTTATGTGTTTGTCATATAAGCCTCATCAAAAATCACTGAGCTCACTGGATTGGGCCCATTTCTTTAGATATTGTGTAGCTAGTGTACGCTATTTGTCTCAGAAACTTCTATAAGCCCAAAGAAACAAGACTGTTGTCTCTAAACAAGACAATGATTCACCCAACCAAAAATAAATGTCTAGCATAGGTGAAATGACTCATTTGCTGAACAAATTTCTTTTCTTTTCCAGTCTGTCAGTATTGACTGTAGAAGGAGCATAGGCATTGACTCCTAGAGAACATGTTGATACATATCCCCTTTTGACATTGCTTAACTTTAAATAAGGAGCTACAGGATAAATATTAAAATCCCATTGTGTTTGTAAATTCACATGGCTTTTTTTAAATTTGTTCTGTTCAACAATCAAATTTATGTAATTTTATTGGAAAGATTGTTAGCCCTGCATTATTTTCCGCAGAGGAATAGCGCATGAACATAACTACCTCAGTCAACAAGAGCAGCACCAAAACAGAACTCTTGTTAATTTTATGAAAGATTGGTCTTTTCTACTGAAATTTTAAGAAAAGAATCAACATGGTAAACATTATATGTAATTTAGTGATTTGCAGGGTATGTGTCCAATGGATAAAATGTTACTGGCTTGCATGAACACTAACTGAATCTTTGCACTCCATGATAAGCAAAGGAGGAAACTCTTCTTCCTAAGACAGTCTTTTCTTTTAAAAAAATTTTAGTGATAAGTGGAATTTGGAAGTCATTCATAGAAGTGTGTTGCATATTAAATATCAAACCCTCCTGTTGCAGATTACTTGATCTGGCATTTAAAGACTGGGATTGGTCATTTGATGATGTTGATGATATTGATGGTGATGATGATGATGATGACGATGTTTTTGATTTCTGAAGAAGTAAAAGGGGTAAATCTGAATAGCGAGGAATGGATTTGTTTGCCTTTGAATACAGCATGCTGTGTTGGATTTTTTTTCTCAAAGCAGAGAGAATGCAAGATCTCATTTTAATATTTTACACCCAAAAAATGAGATTCTGCTTGTGGTGAAGATGAATTTTTAGAAGAGTCATTTTCATTAAAAAGTTTTGCTTTTTTGGTGTTTTTAAATATGAGATCTTTTTTCAAAATTCATGTCTGCCTGCCCTGTTAGAGTAGGTGCTCATGTGTTACTCTAACTACTGTTAGAGTAGGTGTTCATCTGAAATGATAATACTGTTAACCTATACAAATTATTTTGAACACTATATGGGAGATGGTAACTTGTAGATATTTACTTGAAATACAATTGGTGTTTGCACACACCTTTGTTTAATCTTTTAACACAAACTGGCTTGCCTGTGGCTAGCAGACATGAAATCACAGGAGTTGTGCCTTTTGCTTCCCCAATGTCATGAAGTGACCTCCACGTGGCTTTCCCTTGCAGTGCTGTGCTTCTTGGGGACCTAACTGTGCATTTGAGACTAGCAAAGAGCAAAGCAGCTTTGCAGCTGCTGTGTTATGGGTTCCTTGACCGCTGTAACAAAGACAGAGCTGGAGCATCAACCTAATTTGTCCCTCGGCTAACTTAAATATGCAGTGTGAAAATAGTTAGAGCTATTTCTCAGTGTTTAGTCTTTTTGCATTTTGCTTAAATTTGATTAAGTATGTTCATCATGCAAAAAAAAAAAAAAACTCTGAATGCTAAACCCTGACCTGCCTTCATTTTTTTAATAGTATGTAAGGTGTGTCTGCTTCATAAAAGATGGAGTAATGACAACAGCACTGGGGCTGTACCTCAAGAGTGCACTCAATTAAATTGAGATATTGGCTCTTATAGAATGTATGTGGCTCAGTATTTACAGTAATGAGCATTGTGTTAATTAAATATACTGCATTTTTAGGTATTACAAGTATATAAATTGCTGTTTTTTAGAAGTGAATATAACATTGTGTATATTTTACTCTACCCCCTTGTATGTTACAAGAGGATTTAGTTGATTTAGGGTGGTAAGACATAAGGATGTAGTATATTTAAGTAACTTAATGCTGAGGAATTTATCTTTACAAAGAATGCGGAAGAGTCTATTTTAAATAAAGATTCAAAGTTGTTTTTTGTTTTGGTTTGTTTTGGTTTTGAATTTTATTGCATTTACTGACCAAACTTCCTGCTTCTTTTTCAGCTAACTGCTTTCCGTGAATGCAGACACAAGTCAAGGTGATAATTTTCTTCCCATTAAAGCAAGACTGAAACATATCCCAAAATATATTAAAAATATATATTTTCCTGAGAGATTGTGCTATATATATCAGAGGTTTACATTTTTTGCTGCAATATAAATTACTAATCTCTGAGGGTTTTCCTGTATTCCCTTGAGTGACTGATCAAATGAGGAGTGGTTGGTAAATAGTAAAAGGATATGTTAGGTAACCTTTGAAACTCTATTCCACAAAAGCTTTCTTGGCAAGACACACACACTACATTTCACAAAAGGATTGAGAGGAATGAATATTTAAACTGAAGAAACTGACTTTTCAGCTTTCGTAAAGATGCCACCAGCATGCCTGCAGGAAGAACAGGAGAAAGATCCACCCTAGTGATATAGACTGCATCTGTAAGAAGTGACCATTATACTGTGTATATATATTGTACTGTAATACTGCAAGAGGGTTTTAAAAATCTTTCCACTTTATTTTTTTATGCTTATTAATCAGATACCGTTACTTATTGCAGTTGCAACTATGCACTTGTATAAAGCCATAATGTTGAAGTTTATATCATTCATATCTGTCTATCAAAGGCTACATGTCAGTGTTCAGCAGCAAGTATAAGTTTGAAGTTTATTCAAGTTTCAGCTACTTCATCATGGGCAGTCCTGTTTTACCTGTCTAATTGCCTTAATTTAAGTTTTTTTCAAGTTTTTGCCCATTCTCTGTATTAGGGAAAAGAAGGTTTACCAGCTCTTAGGATGCAATTTTGCTTTGTGGCAGAAAAAATAGTGCACTATTTTTACACCTAGTAAGTATATCCATGTCAGCCTATTTTGAATGTATATCGACTGGTTTTGAGGGTGGAAAAACGTTGGTTACAGAAACAATATCTGATAATGTTGGAATTACTAGACCATCTGCTTGTACATGTAACTGCTCATCCACCCCTTTACAAACCTCAATATTAGTTATTGACTTGTATTAACCCTCATTAAGTGCTATGAAACTTCATTTTGCCTTGTTTTTGCATATTCTCCTAGATGTGTTTTTATTTCTGGAAAAAAAAAAAAGAATCTGTGACTATTTTTACATTTCACAACTCGATATCCATGGACTGACACAAACTAAAACATACTGTAGATGTACTTTAAAATTTTAAATCTGGTTCTCTAGCACATAGCTGTAGGCATAGATAATATTTCACTAGTGTGTTTTGAGAACTGATAGCTGGGAAGAAAGGGCCTCAGAGGCACTTAATCTGACTTCTTGTTTTTTTACTTGGAATTGTACAAAAGATAATTTATGTGGGCTCATTCATGATGTATTCATAATTATCCCAGAAGATGCATGTTTTATACAACTACAGTATGCTATGTAAAACATATTGACAGTAAAAAAAAATGTAGTCTCCTATTTGGTCTCTTTTATATATATATATGTATTTATATATATATATAAAATATATTGTGTGGGAGTGCAGTAATTTAAAATATGATCTAACACTTCAATGAAGGAGGACATTTCACTTTAAAAATTTTGTTTGTTTTTGTTTTTTAAAGAGTGCTGAAATGTTTGGAAGGATAGGACCATGATTTATTTAACACTATCATGAAAGGTGGACTTGGAAACACTGAAATACCGAAAATGAATAAATATATTTACATTTTGTAACCTCTGCTACAGTTCAGTTTAACAGAGCCAGAATGTATTCAGTCTTCTATTTATGCGCTCACAAAGTACAATGTTGTTTGTGAGTTCTTAAATTCAAAACTAAAACTTGCATATCATTTCTGTTAAGGTATTATAACCCAACGCACAGCTAGAGTGTTTTGCCCTGCTTGTTTTGATTTACAGAAATACGGTATATTTTTAGGTAATGCAGATTTGCATAGAGTACAACATTAAAAATGTATGCAGTAAAACTGTTTCCATTCACTGAATGCATAAATATTTTATATATAAAATTTTGTTACATTGTGGGAAGTTCTATCCTTTTCAGAAGTGGAGAATATTATATATATATTTTTAAATAAACTATTTGAGTAAGGTAAAATAGTTCCTGAACGTGACAGGCTGGTAATTAATTGAAACACTTTGAATTAATTGAAAATTAATTGATATATAGGCAACTACTGCAGCAGATGTGGTTACTTAAAACAAATGCTGTGTGTGGAGGGAGGTGGCAGGTGGGCAGGCTCAAACGGAGCTGCCTTAGCAGAACATCAGGTACCGGCGCCGGGTCTGTTGCACTTTCTCCTTGGCTTGTCCTGATGTACTGTGAATCTGTGGGGTCCTAACTGAGCCTGACGTTTTAGGCAGTGCATTGTAGTATGTACTAGCCACAGTTTATGCTTTGTGTATGCATGTATATACATGCAGCGGGCTATGCTTTAGTAACTGCTAGAGAACATCTAGGCCAGAAGTGAGCTCTGGAGGGCCTGTGGACCAGCCTCTACCTCACAGCAGGACTAGTTTGCAGTGGATTTGCTCAAGGCCTTCCCTGTTGGAATTTTCTGTGCCTCTAAGGGTGGAAATAATGTAGCACTCCTCAGTTCTCCCTCATCATGTAGCTTGTCCCAAAATGAGCGAGCAGTGTGGGCCCTGCTGAGCTGGACTGTGGAGGCAGTTTGGTCAATGGTAGGATGCACACAAACCTTGTACCCAGAACTGAAAAGGAACCGCTGCCCTTCAGCTCTTCTCACTTGTCCTGCCAAAGACAGAGCTCCTCTCTGCTCCTCTGTGGACTGCAGCAAACTCCTCTTAAGGGTTGGCTCCTGAAGATGATTTTGTTTCCTTGTTGTCCAAGGATAACCTCTAAGTTTTAAGGGAGAGGAATATTCTTGGACTAAGGAATAGTTGTCTTGAGGTCGCTGAGGTTTAAACACTTATATTGTAGTAGATCATACCCAGAATACTGGATTTTTTAATGGCCTGAATGATTGTATCTATAGAAATTCTCTCCTTGCACATCCTTTTGTTTCACAAGAGTACAAGGACAGTGTAGACAAGCTACAGATTAACTCCTTGGAAAAAAAATCAGAAGGGCAAACCTGCAGCCAGGAGGTCAGGACGCTTCTGGGAGGTTATTCTTTGGTCCTCATCCAGTGCTCACCAGCACTGAAGTAGGACAAAAAAAAAAAAAAGATAAAAGAGTTGTCATCTGTGTCAGTTGTCCCAAAGGCCTTTTCCAAAAGGAGATTTCCCCGTCTGTCCTATTTGTGCCCTGTGAATTCCTAATCCCAGCCGTACCTTCCGACACTGGGCCCCCGTGCTGGTGCCGGGGATCCCGCACCAAGCGTGTCCTGCAGGAAACGCGTGTCCCTTGGGCGCCTGGGAAGGGCTGGTGCCTCAGCGGGCGCGTGGCGTGAGCCGCGGGGTCGCCTCGGAGCAGCAGACGCGCAGACGGCCCAGGCGCCCCCTCAGGCCGTGTCGGCGGCCAGGTGTGAGGAGTCACTGAGTTTCACCTCAAGCGCTGGAACCTCTTAGCACATCCGCTGAAGAAACCGAAGCTCTTGGTTCGTGCAGCTCCCTTGCCAGGGCCAGCGGAGCTGCTACTGGTAGTAATGCACATTCTTCAGTGTCTCAATGTCAAGCAATAATTAGGATTTTGAGCGTTTGCGTAAGCACTGCGATGTACTGGCTTTCCGTATAGCTCCAAGCTCCTTGGAGAGGATTATCATCCTGTCACCCCTCTATGCTTATTTTTTTGGGGGAATTTTTATGAAGACAGGCTTCAGGGCTCTTAAGAAGCCTTAACATCACCTACGTTCTTCTGTTTTTAAGATCAAATATGATAATAGGCTATAGTCCAGTCCACGGAATGGAGTGTTTTCGTCTCCTACCCCTCTCTGGTTAAAGTGACACTTTTCCTTGGTGTTCATGTTAAAATAGTAGTTCAGTCACTTTTCTGGCGGATTAGTGTCAGTCTGCAGAATAGTTTGTGGACTAGCATGCATGCCCATGCTGCACTTAAAACTGAAAACATTATTCATGATTTTTGTGTTTTTAAAGATTATACTGTAAACCACTTAGGGGATTATCAATGTTTCATGATCATGGGATTTTGCCTACTGCTTTGAAGTGACCCTTGTGAGAATGAGAAGGAACTTTTCCCTTGGATCTCCATAAGGGAATTGATGGAGCAGGTCTGAAATTAATGTATGTTTCTTGTTGGAGTAACCTTAGAGTAGAAAATTATGTATTTGGACATTCTCATCGAAGAAATGAGGCAAATCCATTGAGTTATATATGGCAGAAAAGAAAGAAACTTTATCTAAATGCACCTAGTCCATTATTCTCCAGAAGTTACTTCAGTGAATGATGGAGCTTGCCAGAAAATCATCAAAATAACTCTCAGTAGAAAGGACTAGTACTGGGCGACCTGTGATGTGTGAATGTAGGGAGTCGGTCCTGCAGCCTTCAAAGAACCCTGGGAAGATCCCTTTCAGGCTGGTGAGAAAGGTCCCAAGCAGCAACTGCGTGTCCTGGAGCAGCACTCATGTGTCCCTGCAATCTTCCGTGGGCATCTTGGAGGAGCGGGGCTGCAGTGTTTCCCAGGGGGGAGAGGGCTCCCCTGGCATCGCTGCACAAACCCCGGCAGAGGAACCAGACGTGGTCTGTTCAGGAGCAGGAGACTCAGCGTGGCAACTGAAGGGGGGATGTTACTGCCACCATCTGCTCCCTCCGTTGGCCTTCTGGCCTCTCAGTGTCTGCCCAGCAAGAGCCACGTGAGGCCTGTGCGATCGCTGCCAACACCCTGTCTTCCGCTTGGGCTTTCCCCCCGCCTACAAGTTGAGCACTAAACTGCCGTGTTAGCAGGGTACCTAAGGTATGTGCCAGCCTTTAACACGCCAATCAGTGGAATATTTTGGAATCTTTATTGCGGGTATCTAAGATATTTAATATCATAACTATCGTAAGTCTGAAAGGTCTGGGAATCAGAAGGCCCATTGCCTGAGCACGCTTTTGCGTGTGGGGCTGAGCTTGCTCACCTGTGTTGCTCAGTTTTTCATGTAATCTTGCAGCCATGTCCTGGTGTGACTGCAATTTCAAAACTCGCCTTTACTTGATGGATCGTGTGGCTTCAGCACCTCTGTGCCGTTGTGCACCCTTGGTGTATCGGGGCCAGCTGAGATTCACACAAACTTCAGCCACTCCTGAGATGCCACTTGTCCCCTCAAGCAGTGCAGAAGGGAGCTCCCCTCTATGCTCCTGCACCGTTCAGGGCTACCGTGATGGCAGTTCCTTACTGGGCCACAGCCTTAAAGGAAACGCCACCATCATTGAGATGGAAAGATATTCTGGAGCTCAGAGGGACCACAAGCACTGTAAATCATGCTGATAGTGCATTTCAGGGAAAAATGAATTAATATCTGTCAAGACCAGTTGTCGTCTTGAAAGCCAGTTCCATGCAAGCACATACAAGCGGCTGCTCAAAGATGAAAGCCAATAATTTCTTTACAGTAACAGGAATAATTTACATGAGCTCAATTCCTGCTTCAGTGGAGCTCTGACTCTCTGATCAGGCAGATCGTGTAAACAGATTCACAGGACAGGCGCATTGAGGAAGCATTTTCCGAGGCCTGTTCTGCCGTTCAGGCTTCTTGCGTAGCCTGAGACACGTGAGCAGCATCTCAGTGCAGCCGATGAGAGCTCCACACTCAAAGGTGCAGAGCGCCTGTGCACCCCACAGTACTAATATGCACAGACTTGCAATTCCAGTGCAGTGGTTAATGGTACTCCGTAGTGTGGAGCCATGTTACTGCTCAAAGCTTGTTTTACTTGTCACTTTGCATTGATCTAGGTTCAAGCATACCTGCCAGGTGTAACAAGATGACAGGCATCCTGCCTGAACTGTTTTCCTGTGAACAGGTAATAGGTAGAAGTTGACTGTTTGGATGACTGACAGAGTTTAAAAGAGATCAACAATGGAGCTTGAAAAAAAAAAAAAAAAAAGGCAGTCCTTGGAGTATTTGCAATGGTATTTCATCAAAAATAGTCTGTAGTGTAAAAAAGCTCTTACTCCAAAAATTGAATTTTCTCCTAGGTAGGGAGGGTACTCATCCCCAACCACCTCCAAGGTCAGGGTGGAATAGCTGACATCCTGAAGAAGCCTATGTCCGTGCCAGCAGGCAGGAAACACCTGAGGTCTGCCAGGACCTCTGCTGAGGTACTGCAGTTCGATCCAACAGAAGGGAGTAGCTGGCAGGATCTTTGAGATATAATTATTTTGATCCTTAGGAATCCACAGTTGTTCTCCAAGACCTTTTGTCTCAGAGAGTTCTAACTAAAAGTCAACAAATTCTGTGCACATCAAGAATTTAATATCTTCAAATTTATTTTTTTCAACCATTTTCAATTTCTTCACTTTTCCAAACTTGCTTGCATGCTTATACCATTATGAGTGATGAAGGCAATGCTTCCTCTTCCCCTGCACTGATAGATAAAAATCTTATTTATCATAGTTGGAAAGTGGAAGAGAACAAATCAGCCTAAAAAAAATAGCAGGAAAATAATTGTTATACATCACCATGGAAAATACCTGCTGGAAGTGCCTCTGCAAACCCACGTAGCTTTTCATCTACAATAGTTCCTCATGTGGGTTCCAAGTGCTACTCCTTTTTTTTTTTTTTTTTACAGTTACATCTCTGAAAGGAGAATGATTGTGTGGAAGAGTAATTTTTCCTCCTATGGAAAATAGGATGGAGACCGTTTGCAACTGGAGGGTCAGTTTTAAGACCTTTTAGCTAATTGCAGATGAAGCTGGTTGTCCAAAGAGCCGTGGTGCTCTACAAGCCGGCTTCTGAGCGCCAGAAGGGACGCTCCCCGTTTCCCCCCTCTTTTAATAGCTGACTTCAGCAAAACCAGGCGAGGGAGCAGCTCTGTGCGTGCTGCAGGCCAGCCCGAGAGGCCGGGGATCAGGACGGGGAGCTCTGCACGCTCAGAGCACTGATATGTTGGGATTAGTGTAACAAAAAGCAGCACGTCTGGCCATGTCTCTAAGGGGCCTGGGCCTCGGTGCAAACGTTAGGCACGTGGAGGGTCTGTAGGTCTCCCTGTGTTCCCTAGCGCTGGTTTTTGCATTTTTGTGTGATTTTCTGTTCATTGAGAGCATTTCAGGAAGAGACTCTCTAGAAAAGTAAACCACACATCCCCTGCTGTCTGTATTCTCATTTTCAAAGTGGCAGCCCTAGATCTGCTATCCCTAGAATCATGTCCTAGGCTTTTTTTTTTTTTTTTTTTTTTTTTTTTTTTTTTTTTTTTTTTTTTTTTGTAATTTTATTTTTCTATCCTTTCTAAAGCTGTTATCTTTAAACTGGCTACTGAGAAGACTATGGGCTATATATTATAAAACCCCAGGGTCGGCTGTTTGAGGTTTGTGGAGGACTTCACCATATTTCTGCCTTACAAAAGTAAAATAAATTATTCTCTGGCAAAACAAGTGCACATAAACTGAGCTACTACCACCTTCTGCTTTGTTTTCATGAAGCTTGGAAGAGAACTGATGGTCCTGCTTTCCAAATCCACAAACTTATTTTACTTTAATCTTGTGAATTATCCAGGTCTGTTTCTTTTCCTCAGTCTCTTTTTTGCCACAGGTTTTTAAGCTGATTTATTCTACTAAATATGTTACATAACCTGAGAAGGACTTTTCAAAATGCATTTACAGTATTTTCTGCTGGAGGAAAACCCAACTTGAAGTGTTGATCTTCACACTGAGAATGATGGAATGTCTGGATTTCACTGCAGCTTCCCTCAGGAGTATGAAAGACATCCATAACAGACTGAGTTTTGACTTTAAGCAAGCATTTCTCTAGCACGATGATCTCTATCAAGAGGGTTTAATTCAAAGAAAGATGTGGATCAGAAGTAAGTGTTTTTTTTTTTTTTTCCTTTAAGATATGTTAGAGCTCTTTAGTATTGTACAGGTTAATATATGACATGATGCTTCAAGGATTAAGGTTAAAGCTGCTCATTAATGACCAGCGACGAATATTCAGTTTTCTCTCCATATATGGTAATAAATAAATAAATTGAATGAAAATTCACTGTAAGAATGACACTAATTTATCATTAAGAATATCCTTTACTAATACCACCTGAAAAATATATCATATTACAAAGTATTTAAGACACTTAAGATATTCTACACAGTTACAATAAAATCAGTAACGGAATCTTTACAAATAGTTTCTCAACCAACATAGACGCCTCTGAGCATTTATACACGTTACTGGAGTACCGGGAAAACAAATCCCCGTTTTTTAACTTGCTCCGCGTAGTTTCAGGTGCCCGGGATCCCTGTCCGCAGACTCCCCTTCCCGCCACCACAAGGCAGCGGCTCCGGAGGCCTCGGTCGGAGGCAGCGGGAGCCCTGGCAGGCGGCTCTGCTCCGTGGATCCCCCCGTGCCACCAGTGCCCAGGGATTTCTAGCATGTGAGAAAGAAAACCTGCCTCGAGTGCAGTCAGTGGAGCCCTCCCCTTCCTTTCAAGGGTGCCTTCGTTCCAACATATCAGCAGTAATAGCAGTGCCATATCCACAGTAACACCAGCAAATCTCTTCTGAAAAGGATTGTTTTCTCCATTTGATGAATGTAGTGATGAGAAATGAGGGCAAACCCTGTGATTACCGCCTGTAGCTACTGCTTGGAAGTCTATGACTTCCAAAAGCAAAATCCCCCTTTAATAGTTACTAACGAATATCCTTTCCCCTTTTTAATATACCTAGTGCAAACTAATTAGCATTAGTCCTAAGCAAAAATTCAAGTGGAGTCTTTGCATTCCTCAGCACAGAAAGATTAAAAACCAACAAAGCACAGAATAATGTCACCAAAATAAAAAAATCTTCTGAGATAAGTTTGCTTTGGTGCGTCAAACTGCAGGTTATCGGGTCATCAGCAGCACGGGCTGCAGTTGGAGACTCTGGGTGTCAGTTCAGGAGCTTCGACCTGGACACAGTTTCTATCCCATTAGTTTCATCCATTCCTATACATTCTAGTCTCTGCTACTCGTCTGAGAGTTCAAGTTGCAGTGTTGGAAAAGAAGAAGTCGTAGCTGAGTTTTGGCTGTTATCCTCATAAAAACTGGGTATATCGAAAAAAGTGACCGTGGGTATCCTGTATCAGCTGTGTAAATTATCTTATTTAACTGTCTGTGTAAGTGCTGCAATCCCAAGTGGATCTGTGACTTAATAAAACACATTTAGAACCTTATTCTGAATTGAGCCTTGATTCAGATTTTCTTTATCCTAAAATACTGATAATTAATGTCTAGTAATGGGTTGCTTGCAAGAGAACAACTAACATCTACTGTTGTTTTTTGAAACACAGCAGATACAGAAAGATAAGTTAAAATTGCTCTTGTGTAATTGAAGAAAACTGCTTATATGTAACCAGAAAGTACTGAAACAGAATGAAAATATATATAAAAAAATCTAAATACAAAATAACCTGTTCATTTAGTAAAAAATTCCAGAGAAAATGTGGTATCAGTGAAACTTGCTGCTTAAATGGAATATCTTATTAGAATTATTTCTATCAGAAAATAAGCATAACTGTACTAAATATGTTTAGGAATAAATACCAGACCAGTTCAAGAGAGGGAGCTTCCTCAAACCCTCTTTTGTTGTTCAAGCTCAGTTATTCCTTTTTCTTTTTAATGGTAACTATGTTGTGTGCTCGGGGGTGTCTTCTAGTCAGTCTTTTTAGTTTTCCTGTAGTGCAGGATTGTGGCTGTGACCCAGATATTGAGAACGAGCATGGTTATGAAACGGATGAGAACTAAAAGGGGGGAAAAAAATGTAAGCATAAATGCAAAAGAAAAAAAAAAGCTGTCATTTTGAGAATACAATTTGTTTCATAAACTTTTGCCATTTTGCAATTCATTGTAACTATCTGATTTAAATTACCATGTCCAGGATCCAGAATCTTAGAGCAATTTCATTGTTTACATTTTGTTTAAGAAGGAAGAAACAATTGAGAAGTCATAGCAGAAAAACAGCATTTAGCATTTGTTGGGTGACAGCTGAAAACAGTACACCCCAGTATCTTTAATTCTTCTGATACACAAAGTTTGAGAAGCCTCATTTGAATTTATATTTACACCCAAAGTAAAATTTAGAGTTGCAATTCATGTCCTTTATACTTACATAGGTTATTCATAACAGAAGGATTAGTCAATAATATCGAGTGTTAAGCTCCAATTTCAGGGTTACAGGAAATACTTCATACTGTCAGATTTTATATTGTCAGAGAAAATCTGACAACTCCGTAAAAAGTACTATTTGTTCTCTATCCTGATTAACTTTCAGCATTTAACAAAAAATAAACACATTATCTCTACCTGTGAGACTGCAAGTACAAATTGTAGTACAAATATGTCTAATATCCAGTCTTAGTAACCAAGATGGATACTACCGAAGTGTCGAGTTTTAGAAGTTGATGAGAATCATTTTCCTTTAATGCTTCTGAATTAGTGTTTGTTGTCAACTCTTTCATGTTCCAAAGTATGTTCTAATAAAATTTTAAAGCGCAGCTTTAACCAGCTTTAGGCCAGCTTTACTTTCAAAGGTTTCAGTCTCCATGACCCTTTTAGGCAGCATTTTCCCCTTTTGTCCCCTTGATACCTCTGCCTCTTTTTTCTTATCAGTGCCAGCCTGCAGCTGTGTGGGAACTGGACTCAATAACTGACCTAGATTTAGATTTCTCTGTGTGCTTTGCTATTTTTCTGGTGTTCTAGTTAACTGAATACAATATTTTGGTGCAGAAAAAGCAGCAGGCGCAGGAACGGAAATGAGCTGTTGAAAAGGGGATTTCTTTTTCCAGTGAAAGAGCCACCCTAAACGCTTGTACAACTAGGGCCGTATTGTGCTGCTTTAGGAAGAAAAATCCATTCAAATGACGCATCTGCTGAAATACCTGCCTTGAACTAGAACAAAGATCCACCAGATAAAATGCAGTGTGATTTTTTTACTGTCGACTAAATCATTTACATCTACTAAATCATAATTTTGGATCAGACAGATACAGAAAAATCTGCTGCACTCCTTAGCTCCATCAGTTTTGTCAGGATCACTTTTTTCATAGGATGGTAAGAAGCTGTTAATTTCATTACAAAGCAAAGCTATTTATCTGCTAATTAAATGTTTCAAGTCAGTTTGGGATGAGTTTTCTACTAGCCTGCTCTATCGCTTTCCCCCCATAAATTCTTTATAAGTAAATCTTGTAGTGCTTTCTCATTTTGAAAAGAAATTGGCTCCAGAACCGCTGTATCAACATATGACAAGGGAGGTTGGGCAGGTTTTCACCTGGTGCTTTACTCATTTGTACTCCTGTGCTACTTTTTTTAGCGGTAACTCCTTCCCTCACTGTATTAAACCCTGTTTCATAATTTGTTCTGAGAACAGAAACTGCTTTATAACAAAGTAACTACTGCTAAGCTGCTGTCTTAGCAAGGCAGACAATTTCACACTGTACTCACCTATAAGATCATTCGTAGTCATTACAGTTGTAAGTATTCTTGCTGTAAATTGAAGGAATTGTGATTAGTAGACTAGATATGACATGCTTATATATTAAAATATTACAAAGTAACTGTTTTGCAATGGAGGATAATCCTGCATGAAAATATACCTTATATATAAACATACTCATTTTAATATGTACACCCTTCAGTATTTTAACCTGAGTCTGAGCTCTCAAACTGCTGTATTGAGGATATTTGTCCTGATATAGTGAAATAGATGTATAATAGATCATAATAATATATAATATATACATATATAAATTCGAACTGTGTGATGTGGCGAGTGTTCACTGCTCTCTTTCTGTTCAGTCCCTGCTTCAGCAGTTGATACCAGGCTGCACCCACAGTCAGTTATGACTTAGCATCATAAAGTGTAAATGTTCATATTCGTGTTGTTAGGCTGCTGCAAGTAAGGGGAAATCTGCTCCCACACAACGAAAGAGATCTAAAAGTTACGTGTTCATATTTGGGGCTTACAAAGATCATTACTATTGTTCAGCTGCCACAGTCTAACTTCTAATTATTGACTTAAAACCATTTATTTCACGGAAGAATAGATCCAACAGCAATACACTTTATTTAAGAATGTTTTAAACATGTTTTGTGAGTACACAATGTCACTTCTGCTGAAGAGCTGTATAAGTGTTCATGCTGACCACCTGGCAATGAACCAAACACGTATATGAATGGCACAAATTACTGCTCTCAATAACATTCTTAAATGCTCACCCTGTTGAGCAAATTATTAGCACACAGTCATAAAATGTGGCATTTAACATTAGACATTTGTATTAGTATTTGTTAGTAGATGCTTTTCTAGTAGAATCATCATTGTCCACATAACTAAAAAAACAAAAAGAGTACCTTTTCATGATAGATCACTGATAATTTTATTGAATTCTAGAATGATGAGATCTTTTCTTCAAAAAGGCCTCCCCATTTTTTTCATCTTTATTGGAGAAAATGCAATAATGGTCAAAGGAACCTAAGAAAAATATTGAGCTAATGCAAAGATAAAGCTTGATTTCAAGAGACTGGGTGGTGTCTTAGTCTCACAGAAGAGTTGTGGTTGGAAGCAACCCCTGGAGATGAGCTGGTCCAACTCCCTGTTCAAGCAGGGCTGGCTAGAACAGGTTGCCCAGGACTCTGCCCCATCAGGTTTTGAGTATCTCCAAGGATGGAGGCTCCACAAGCTCTCCAGGCAGCCTGTTCCAGTGTTCTGCCACCCTCACAGTGAATTGCTGTCTTATACTCAGAAGGAATTTCCTGTGTTTCAGTTTGTGCTGGGTACCTCTCATCCTGTCACTGAGCACCACTTGAGAAGAGTCTGGCTCCATCTTGTTTAGTGCCTCCTACCAGGTATTTATCAAGATCTTCTTTGAGCTGTGTTTACTGCAGGCTGAACAATCCCAGCCTCTCCTCATAACAGAGGCACCAGTCCCTCATCATCTTTGTGGCCCTTTGCTGGGCTTGCTGCAGCACGTCTATGTCTTCATTGCACTGGTGAGCCAAGCACTGGACACGACCAGAGCTGAGCAGAGGGGAGGGATCACCTCCCTGGACCTGCTCTGCCGAACGCAGCGTCACCACTGGTCACCTTCGCCACCAGGGCATGTTGCTGGTTCAACACGGTGTCCACCAGAACTCTCAGCCCTTCTGTACAAGACTGCTTCCCAGCTGGCAGCTCCCAGGCATGGGGTTGTTATTCCCCAAGTGCAGGACTTGGCACTTCTCTTTGTTGAACTTCACAAGGTTTCTCTCTGCTCATCTCTCCAGGATACTCAGATCCCTCTAAAGACACACTGATTCACTGCAGCACAGCCCTCCAGTGAATCAGCCACTCCTCACACTTTCCTATCATCTGCAAATGTGCTGTGAATGCATCTGGTCTCATCATTTGGGTCACTAATAAAGGTATTAAACATTGCTGGATTTGGTATTGACCCTGGAGAACTGACTGGCTTCCAGATGGGCTTTGTGCCACTGATCACAACCCTTTGAGCCTGGCAGTTCAGCTCATTTACAGTTTACCTCACTGCTATCTAGGCTGTTGTTCATCAGCTTGTCTATACAGGCATTACGGAAGTAGTTTATCAGCTTGATTATGAGGATGTTATGGGAGGGACAGTGTCAAGAAGCTTACTAAAAATCAAGAAAAAAATACATCTACTGCTCTCCTCTCCTTCACCAAGCCAGTCTACTCATCATAGAAAGCTATCAGGTTGGTTAAGCACAATTTCCCTTCACAAATGCATGCTGACTGCTCCTGACCTCTTTCCTGGCCTTCACTTTTCCAGAGACGGTATCCAGGTTATTTATTCCCCCATTTTCATGGGGATCAAGGTGAAGCTGTCCACCCTGTAGTTTCCTGGATCTTCCTTATTGCCCTTCTTGCAGATAGTAGTGATATTTTCTCTCTTCTAGTCTTCAGAAACCTCTCCTGACTACCAAGACCTTCCAAAGATGATGGAGGCTGGTCTTGCAATGAAATTAGCCAGCTCCCTTAGCACTCATGGGTGAATCTGGTCAGGGCCCACCCACCTGTGCTTGCCCAGTTTCTTCCAGCATATTTCTTTCCACCTCCCATGATCTTCTGCCATGGAGAGTAAATCTTCATTGCTCCAGGCTTCCCCTCAGGTCTCAGGGACTTGAGATCTCTGAGGGCTGGTCTGTGGAGAAGAGGGCATCAAGTACCTCTGCCTTTTGTGTGTCCTTTGTCACGAGGGCCACTGCCCTGTTTAGCAGCAGCTAAGCAGTCAGTATGGAAAACTACGTTAGCCAAGATTTTTATCCATGGTTTAGCAAAGACCTGTTGACACAGGCATTGGGAGCAGGAGAGGCTGGATAAAAGGAAACCTCAGTGCTTTGCCCCAGGTTGCCAGTAGCTTACTTGCACAGGTATATGCAGACATGCTCCAGGTCAAGGCGCTCGCTTGTCCGGAATCTTTGGTCTGCCAGAGACACTGCAGCTGAGCAAACTTACTTGCAGCACTGATCAGCGTGCAGAGATTCTGCAAGGCATAAAAGAGAGAGAATGAGCCTCTGTCTCCACCATTGTATTATCTGAGTTTTCAGCTTATGGTTAACTGCTAGGATGCACTTTATTAATAATTAGAAACAGCTTTTTCATTTATAACGGAAGAAAACACCCATGCTTTACAGCTTCCTATTAGAGAACTGTGAGGCAAAAAAATAAAGTTGTCAGAAACCAGTGACTGAAAACACCCGAAAAGAAGTTCAGAGAGCATAACAGTTACTACCATTGGCAAAGGTTTGACAGAGGCAACTATAAAAAGAGATGCAAAGTAATCTCCCCCCCACCTGCTACATAAAACTGTCTACAAAAGTCAGATTAAATTACACTGATCCAGTCTAAACAGAAAGGTTGATTCACACTGTCTGTTACCATTCTGCCTGGCAAACAAAACAACAGAAGAATGAGAAAACTGACAAGAATGTGCGGAAAATTAGTCCAGTTGATGGGAAAAAAAAAAAAAAAAAAAGGAAGGGAAAAGAACTGTCAACCTGTCACCCCTTTAAGGGAGATTTTGCAAAGGCAGTGGGTAGAGAGCAGACAGGATCTCCACATGGGACTTTATGCCATGCCTGGCTTTTCCCTGTGAGTAAGGATCAATATCAGGCTTAGAAGCTTTTATCCCCATTTGTTTATCTTTTCCAGGAGAAACCCTAGTTCATCTCAATTCACTTTCTCTCTTCTCATAAAAAGGACAAAAACTAATTTTCATGCTACATACACTTCATACAATATTATCAGATGATATTTTTCCTTGCAAAATTCTCTGACCAAAGGGAAAATAGAACTTGTGAAATATTTAAAACTCTCCATTTCAAATACTTTGACTGACACTCTCTTCTTTTCCTCTCATGTCAAAGAATGGGGATTATGGAATTTGGCCTAAGGAGACAAGCATCTCTTTTTTTTCAACATCTTACACTTCTGCTAGGTTTAACACTATGCAGTGCAAGGTCATGCCAGCAATTTTCACACTCTCAACCTGCTATAGTTAACAGAATTATAGCTCAGAACATACACAGGGTGGGTTTTTTGTGGAGTCTGTGCTGCAAGTGCTGTGTTTTCAAGCTTCACACAGGAGTGAGAGAAACAGCTACACTTGAAAACTGGTTGGTTGCTCTGAAAGCTTAACCTAAATGATGAATTCTTTCAAAGAAAAATATAAGGGGAGTTGCTTGCTAATAAAGACTTTAAGAAAGAATGATTTCACACACGGCCATAATTTCAAGTAATCAAGTCACACTTACCATGGCCAGGTCTATTATCCACTTCTGCAGTGTCAGCATATACCACCCCCCTACAAATCTTAAGTAATGTTAAGTTTCACAACACTGAACATTTTAGGGTACCCAAAGCTCTCAAAACTGGCTGTGAAATTAGTTTTTTTCTAACATCTGGAAATAATCTTACTGAAACATTATACACAGCCCATGCAATCTGGATAAAACAAATTAAGCACTGGGTTAAACAGTAAATGCTCCCATTCTTCACACTGACATTGGCTGAACAGCATGTGGAGTTTCTCAAGACCCGCTCCAAAGGTCAAGACTTGAGATCTAAGCACAAAATCTATTATTTAAAAAACAAGACAAAACAAAAAAAACCCCAGCTACTGTGTTTTGTCACTGCAACTGTAATCTGCATGGGTAGGAGACAACGCAAGAGGGGTCGTCCTTTCCAACCTGCCTTTCTAGTAAGGATGTTAACTAAGAGTTGGTCTCGCTCCTCCTCATCTGTTGTTGGTCTCCCCAAGCAGTTACGTGCTATGATAAAAGGAATCAGCACGTCGATGCAGAATGCACGTACAGGGATGGCTGAATATAATTTACAATGGTTCTACAAAACAAATAATGACATAGCTATGCAAACAACTATCAAACCAGCTACATAAACAGATATTGCCAAATCTGAAAGGATACGTGACTGTGTAGAGCAACGCTTGTTTCATGTTTCCACTGAAATGCAGAATAAACAAGAAGAGAACGACATCTGAAATAAATAGAAGATTGCTGGTTACAGAAAGGAGGAAAAAGGCCCAAACACAGCCATAGGCAGAAGGCAGTAACTCTGCTGAGCACCATGCCTGAGGAAGCTGCTTTCTTACAGCTTTGTCCCGCAGATTTGACTGATGTCCAGTAACCTGCAAGCACCCAAGTTGGGCTTTTCCCAGCACGGAGCATTTATAACATTTCTATCCCATGCGGACTCACTGGGTTACACTGCAGCCCCACTGTAGGCGCGAGGCAGGGGAAATTGATTAGATCTTTCTCCTCCACCTGAATATCTATTTTCATAAAATGAAGAGGAGGAATTCAACGACATTCGAGGTGCTCATTTTTCCTCCAATCACACCAAGCTAGAACCAAACAGTGGATTCACATGAACCATACACACACACAGAGCCTTGATGTGTTGTGTGAGGCCTGTTTTAGTTCCAAAACTGGCTTAAAAACATTACCTTGTGCAATGAGGATAGGATATTCCAGGTAAGTCTGCAGAGGGTAACCATAATAAATCTGATACTTCAGAAACACAAGGAAGCTGAAAATGAAGACATAAAACAGTGTCACAGCACAAAAGGGACAGGACAGCTCCCTGAAAACTTCACCTTCTCCTTTAGAAATAACTTTTGGTTCTGCCAAAAGGCTCCAGGCAGGTACAAATCTTGCTGTCAAACTGATGAAGCAAACACAAATACAAGACGCTGGCCCTGATGATTCTTCAGTCTATTTCTGTTACTCTCAATTTGAATAAAATGTTAAAAGCTGCCTGCATTTCTTGCCAAGGTCATTGTGGCACAGTTTTAAAAGCATCATTTTATCAAGTACAACTGAGGAGAAAGAAATAAAGGTTTCCAGATCTACGAGTTACCTTTTCTTTGCAATCCTCTTTGGTAGACCTCGGGAAATAGCTCTGATTTCTGTTTATGTAGTTCTATCTAGAAATTAAGCAAGTTTTTGCAGGAGTAGAAAACATCTTCCAAGCATCCAGACTACACTGCTTTAATACTGCCCAGTGTAGTTATACTGAGCTGACTGTGTTTTTAACTGTACCAAACGATGGCAATTCTTCTTTTCTGCTATAATAATATTTGAAAGAAATCAAACTTTTATCACATTTTCTTTAGCTGTCTGAGCCTAAACTTCCATACAAGACATGGAGATGGACTGAAACTCCAGAGTTTGCACAGAAAAAAAGCAAGGACTCATAGGACATAGCTCTAGGTGAGGAAGAACCCATTTCCCCTGGAGAAGAATGCCATGAGGAACCTCATGGGAAACTGGCTGTTAAATATCCAGAATTTAAATATCTGAATTCTCTCGAGAACTTCCTAGAAATCTTATTTCTTGCAGCAGGGTCAACCTATACTCCTTGCTATCAGCACCACTCTTCTGCACCACTTATCCATCCGACTGCTGAATTCTGACACCAGAACCATCCTCATTTCTACCATTACATCAAAAAATCTCTGTATCTGGACCTAGCATATCTGTTATCTACAGTCACCTGTCTTTAAAGGTTGCAGGAGAAATAGCTCTGCTAAATATACGGGAGTCCCAGTAAATGTCTAAAAAAGAAAAAAAAAAAGCCTTTTTGAAACTGTTTTGTCTCAAACTGGGAGCAGGAGCAGAATCTACTGTGCTGTGCTTTCCACGCAGATGGTGGGGTCATCTTTGTGGCTTCTGCACACTCATCTGGAGCACTTACAGAGCCTTTTCCTTACATACCAATATAGATAATTATTTTAAAAGGCAACTACTGCTTTCTGGCTGGTAGTGCAGGGTTAGTTATGCCCCTTGTCAAAATTTGCTGTTTTAGCTCAAATACAGTTCACTTACTCTTAGTTGTATTAAGCGTAGGGCCTAAATAACACTAATAAGCAGCAGCATTTCCTCTCAGTGGTAAAGTATTTATTGCTGTAGAAAAATACAAGCTTGCACGTATGTGAACAGTTATGAGAGGAGATCAATAGGGAGTCTATGCAATTAGGTACAGACAGGTAGGAAGCCCCAAAGGCTCTGCAAGATCATGTCTCAGTCGGCAACTGCACCTCTAATGAAAAACACAGAACAGATGTTGTTAGGAAAAACAAGCCATTTTTGTAAGGTGGTTTTCCTGCACAAAAAATAGTCCAATTTTAGACTGATTCAGAGAACAGATGCAGCTGCCACCTCCATGATCTGGTCCAGCAAATGCAGTGCTTTTCAAGGTATTTTTCCCTTTTGGCTACATGTACAGCCAGACAGTTCAATTTCTCAGGTTATTGCCTACCTAAGCAAGATTAGTAACAGTAGCCAATAGATTACTACAGTTTGTCTGAAAAATCTTGTGAGATATTGTGAGAATTATGGGTTTAGATCGTAGTTTTCATACAGAATGACTAGATTTTACACATTTGTGTGAGAGAAGCCTGTCTAACTGGTACAGCTACCTGCATGAGACCACACAGACCATTTCCTGCCTAAGCGCGTGGCTCGGATCCAACCATAGGCGCTCCCTCCAGTTACGTGGGCGGCACACATCGACATCCAGAGAGCTTTGAAGCATTTTTGCTTCAAGTGATGGTGCAGACCGGCTATAAAATGAGAAGCGTCCGCTCCGAAGGCTCCATCTGCCACACGAGGGGCTGACGCACGCGGCAGACGCACAGAGCGGCTACCAGCTCCGCAGAGGGTGAAGCCGGGCAAGTGCGCGGCTACACGGATTGAGCACGAGTTATTGAAAGGGGCAGCTTGAAACCCCACGGAGCAGCGGCCGGTGGAGCAGCGCCGGCGCCATCCTGCCGCGCGGCCCGGAACGGGGAAGCTGCGGCGCTGCGCGGCGCAGCGCGGGGAGGAGCGAGGAGCCCGCGCGGCCCAGGGGGCCGTGCAGCAGCGCTCGGCGCGCCTGAGGCCCGGCCCGACTGCGGCCTTTGGCTCCGAGTGAGGCCAGGCTGGAGTGGGAGGATGGACGGGTTTCTTCCCTGGGTTGTCTGGATGCACGGGGATGGTTTCAGCTTTGCCGCCGGAGATGACGTGTTTGCATCGCCTCAGCTCCAGCGGTTTTAGCTCGCGCTATCTGAATCGCTGCCGTGTTTGTCCCTTGCTTTTGGTTGTGTAGAGAGCAAGCTCAAAAAAAAAAAAAAAAGCTTCCCAGCGTCGTATGTGTCAGAGACAGAGCAGCTTCCCGGGGAATGCACATACCCACCATACGCACTTATATACAAAAATAGCAAAGCTCGTTTTTTAAAGCTCTTGTACTTCTCAGCCTGTCAGAACTAAAGAAGGGCCGTTCTGCGGGGAATGTGCGTTTGTGCTGATCGCACACTTAGATGCAGCGCCTTGCTCTCTTGTGCCTGTGTTTTGAGTCCCCGGGGCTTAAATGTTTTTCATTAATTCAGATTTTTAGCCAGGCCATATTTCTTTGGTGTTAATGATTATTTGCAGGCCAAAAAAACAAAAATTCTTCCTAGTTCATTCTTACAAGAGGTTTGTTTATATTTCACTACTAATAACTCTTATCCAGTACAGTTTCATCAATTTTGCATCTGTTGCAAATTATTTTCCATTATTTTCATAGTGTGTTTGGACAAACTGTTTTATTGCATTAATTCCTTTACTGTTAGTGTCATTTTAAAACAGTAACATTATTAATGCTTTATTTATAAATCAAGTTGCTGTCAGTTGAATTCACTCATAAAAGAAGCTGGTACCTGGTAGTACATAAAATCTCAAAATTCTGACTAAAAGCTATGAAAAAAAATATAATTCTAATTTTAGAAATGTAAGTCTGTTTTAATAAATATATTAATTTTAATAAACTTAATGCTTAATAAATACATTAAAAACATTACAGTGTTCAAAAACAACTCTAAAAGAAAGGAAATAATGAATTATATCAGAATAGTAACTATTCCATGATGTTTTTGATGAACTGAGTTCTCAGCCTTGCAGGAATACTATGTACTTGAAAACCAGTTGAATAACCCAGCACATAAGATGAAGTTATCACTTAAAACCAGGCCTGTGGTATAGAGGTGTTTGACATTTCAGGTAGTCTGAGACGAACAGGGAAATAGGAAAGGTAGGGTGGGCATTATCTGCATTACTATGGAGATACAGATAAACAATGCTGTAAAATATCAGTAATATGCACTGCCTTGTAGACATTTTTTTGAAATAATCAACAACCTAAATTGAACTAAAGCTATTACACACCTCCACAAGCTTATTTTTATTTTTAAATTTACAATTTCTACATTTAATCAGCACTATAGCTTTTAAAAATATATCCTTCTTTGCATTGCAAGCAAGCAGTTTAGCAAAGTTTTGCTAAACTGTCCAGTATACAAGGATTTACTGTCCTTGTATATGACGAAATTGACATGTGTGTATGTCCTGTGCATATGATGATAATGGTCTATGTCTGCTTACTGGTCATTTTTATTCAAAGAGCATATTAGGAAAATAACAGGCATCACAGTGCTGGATAGCCCTGTTTCAGGATATGACATAAATCAAAATGCTTTTTGTATATTATTTTTTAACATCTGTTAATCAGAAATCCTTGCTATTTTGTTTAAAATATTCAGTTTTATATCAAATTTCTGACTCTTTAAGTTGAAACAAAATACTTGCCCTTTAAATTACATTTTGGTGAACAATTTCATTACATTCCTCTAATCTTAAATGCAGATTGCCTGTTTTGCAGCAGATGGGCTGTGGTTTAACACTGCCACATTTCAAATAGGAATGCAAATGTTGATTCCTATCAAAAAAAAAAAAACTTTCTGCAATAACTAGCATGAAAAAGGCAAAATGTTATGTTTTAGTAATGATGTTGGCTTATCATAACTGAGGTTTCAAGCAAATAATGCCATGAATTTTGTGCCTTTTCCAAGGAATGCAGGGAGTGTTCAAATTTCCCCACCCCACTACACTGACAGGGAATATTAAAAATAATCTGTGCTTTAGGCTCTGGGTTAAAATAAAGGAAGCTCCACAACTTTGGGAAACAGTGGAAGTGGAAGTGACCTCCCAGAGGACTGGAGGAAGACTGGAAATGGGGGAATTGGCCGGGGACCATCAGGCTGCTTGCCTAGTTGCCCCACGAAGGTGGTGTCACTTTGTATGAAGACACGGCTCAGGAAACACATGGGAGGAATTTGAAGCCAGTGCACAGGGATCATGGAGACGTGGGATAGCTTACATGAGCATGTTGCATTTGCACAGAATTTTGCCCTGCTTTGGAGCAAAGAACAAGCCAGTTGAGATCCGATGGGCTGGGATAAGTGGGGACACCACTTTTTTTTTTTTTTTTTTCTCTTTCAATCTTTACTAGCAAGGTCTGATCATGGGCATGTTGGGTCCTAGTGGCGGAATCTGAGGGTGTGAAATATTACTGACAATAGAAGAAGACAAAATTAGGGAATATGGAAGCAAATCTGGTCCTTGAGACCAAGTGGGAAACATCAGAAGGTGCTAAAGGAGCTGGTTGACATAATTGCAAGGTCACTCTTCATCACCTTTGGAAAGTTGTGGTTAATAAGAGAATATTTTCTGATGATTGGAAAAAGGCAAACAGCATGACTGTTGGCAAGAAGGAGGACTCAGAGAGCTACAGGCTGGCCAGCCTACCCTTGCTTCCCAGAAAGATTACGGAAAAAGAAGGTGATTGGGAATATGGAAAAAGAAGTTAATTGGGAATAGCCAGCTTGGATTTAACAAGGGCAAATTGTGCCTGACCAACCAGATTGTCTGGGCTGAGAGGGTGAACATGATGGATGAGGAGAGAGCAGTGGATGCCATTTACCTGGACTTCAGCAAAGCCTTTGACAACTTCTCACACGGCATCCCTGCAGTGGAACCGGGGAGCTATGGATGGAAAGGGTGAGCTACAGAAAGTGTTGGTGGCTGAGTGAACAGCAGGGCTCAGAGAATAGGGAGGATGGGGCCAAACTCTTCCCGGTGGTGGCCAGTGACAGGACAAGGGGTAATGGGTATAAATTGAAACACAGGAAGTTCCACCTCCATGTGAGGTGATTTCATTCTGTGATGCTGTGAACAGTGAGTGGGGAGCTGGTTACGATGCAATGGGTGGCCAAATGGTGGGTGCTGTTTCTCAGGGGCTGCTGCAGGAGTTGTAGCCGTTCCATGTTCTTCATTAAGAACTGAGATGATGGAGCGGAGTGCTCTCAGCAAATGTGCAGGTGAAACCGAATTGCAGGTGGCTGTCACCACACTGGGCAGTAGCACTGCAGCTCGGAGGCATCGTGGCAAGCTGAAAAAGTGGGCTCACAGAAACCTTATTAAGTTTAATAAAAGCATGTAGAAAGCATTGTGGCCTATTTTCAAAAAAAGATGGTTTTACACCCTGGGCAAGTCATCCTTCCCTTCCTTTCAACACATTGGAGACCATGCATGGAAGACTGGAACTGCGGCCTGGGGGGGTAACAAAATCTCCAATTTTGGAAAGATCAAGAACCGAGTAGAATGAGCAATTCTGATCTGTTGGCATCGGCCTAGTTTGGAGCAGGGGGGTGGACTAGGGGCAATCGGAGATCTCTTCTGGCTATTGCTACTCTCATTCCTGTTTGTGTCATGCGTTTGAGGTTATGTTGTACAAATGTGTGTGATGGGAATGTAACAGAAACTTTGGAGGCTGGATATAGATATTGAGTTTGTGTACAAAATGTTATATATTTTTGTGGCAAATGGAGAATTTGGCTGTTTATGTAAGGCTTACTGGTTGTTAGGCTGAGTAGGAGAATCTCAAATTGAACGAAAGTACTGTAAGCAGAAATACAAATTGTTGACTCAGTATTTGCTCTGTGCAATAGCTTATTCAGTTTCGGAAGAGGAATTTAACTGAGGCCCTTCTGGGTTTTGGCATGTTATCTAAAATAATATGGTTAGCTAAAAAGTAGCACTGAAAGAACCTAAAACACCAGAAAAAAAGACACTTAAACCTGACTCAAAACCTAGGAAAGTCAAAAAAGAAAAAAAAAAGAAAAGGAAAGAAAAGAAAAGAAAAGAAAAAGTAGAAGGAAAAAGTAAGGAACATACTTTCAGTAACTTGTATTGAATCTTCTTAAATTCATTTCCTTGTTAACTTTGGAATTATCCCTTTTATGTAGAAACTGTATTTCAGGAAACCAGGGGACAGGGTTGAGTTACATCTAGAGCTGATTTCTGGATCCATGTTTACCTCAGAGCTACTCAAATAGTCTCCAGTAAAAGTGAGTAAATTTGGCAGTTTATTAAACTCTCAGTATGAGAAGCCTCCTGCATTCTAGCTGGAGGTCTCTGGATTCTCCCATAGCATGGAAGTAAATCTGCCAGCACTACACTACAGCGGCAACTACACCCCCGTGAACTGTTTTTCCCCCATGGCCTTCATATTTTTCAGTCAAAAGCAACTGAGTGGTCCTATGGGGATTGGTAGTGTGTGTCAGGAAGCAGCAAGGGCCCCTGAGGGACAGGGAGCTGGGAACTGAGCGTGAGGGAGCAGCAGGGCAGGGGCCTTGCTGGACAACGGACGTGGTGATGGTTGCAGATGGTTATTCAAAATATTGTGAGTTTAATGTTTCTCATTTGCAGCAATATCTGTAATTAAAACTCATTATTGCGTGTATGCATTTGTTATTTCATGGATTATAAAAAATAAATCCAATGAGGATAATAGGACAAGTAGATAGGAAAAAGAGAAACAGGGAAGAGATGAGCAGGCCAAAGTCATGGAGTAACCCCAGGTCTCCTCACTTCGTTCCTTACTGCTGAGTAGAGCAGGTTTTTTATAGCAGTCGTATATATATTTGCATGTTACTTTTTAATGCAATATATCACTCAATTTATGCCAATGGAGAGTTTTCTCTTGACTTTGCCCTGGAAGCCAGAGGAAGGGAGATTCCGAGAAGAGACATTTACAGCAGTGCTGGCTCTGTCAAGCTGGCATAGAGGTGTTGTGCTGAGGTGAGGCTTTAACCCCAGATACTTGGAAATCCCGTCTCTAAGCACTAGTGGTTTTGTGGCTGCACGTAACTTCTGAGAGCGGCTTTGAGAAGGCTGCAAGATGAACTCAGCCTGTGGCATCTGTGCGTCGCTGACTGAGGGCTGCAATTTGCAGAACTACGCAAGCGCCCCTGCAGCATTTGAGTTTCTTAGAGAAGCATCTGGGTTTCAAGGAATTCGTCGACCCAAACACAAGGTTTCTGAGGAGGGAGAAGCATAGCTGATATGGATTCAGATTAGCAAGCAGACTTTCTAAGGTAGGCATGTTTTTAAAGGGAGTTTTCCCTGTTTCTATCTGGACACAATTCAGCAGCCTGAGGCCCAGCTGGTTGTGGGTTTTTTCTTTGATTTGTTTTGAAATCAACAGAACAAAAAGCAAAACAAAACAAAAAACATTTTCTTGTGATCAGGAGAACTGCCTGCTTTAAGATGAATGTCAGTTCAGAACTTTTTGTTCTACATAGTGTTCTTTACAGAAAGCGAACGTCTGTATATAATACACACAAACATCAAGCCTGTGGCTGGCCTGTATTGTCCACGTAACTCAATACATAATTGTCCTCTCACTTCTCTATTGCAACAATCTTACTGTTTATGCAAAAATTTTCAGAGCATGATGAGCAACTCTCTGCAGAAAAAAAATCTTTTTTTTTTGTTTATTGTATCATAATTTAAAGGCCAAGAAACAATTTTAAGTACAGTTTCCAAGACACAAAACTGGGTGCTCAATCATCACCAGTTTCATAAAACAAAATCTGTTTGTTAAGATGCCTTTTGGAAACTGCATACAGAGACTACTGTAAAAATATAAGAAATATATATTTGTATGAACTTACACAGACTATGTTTTGTTACAACAGTGTCTTTCACACTTTTTTTTTATATGGAGCTTGAAATGAGAATGCACAAAATTTGAAGGCACTGGAAACATCTTTGCACCCAGTTAGAATTAATAATACTTATAAATCCACCACTGTACCTAACTGAAGGATTAGAGTAGTATTCTCACCCACTTCTGCTCTTTAATTGGAAGAAGGATTAAGAATAAATTGTCTAAATTGTCTAAATCTCCTGTTTGTGATCTGGCAGCAAATGAAAAAGAAAGCTTATAAAACTATAAAGCGTGAGTGACATGTCCCAAGAACTCTTTACAAGAAGCTTACAGTACAGCTAACATCTACACAGTCTCTTTAATAAATGGAATTTCCACTGATCAGTTACAGATTTCAAAGCTCTTATAATTTCATCTTGTCTTTCCATGAGACTCCGATCATGTAAGCAAGGATTAGTCGGCAAAGTTAATTATGGTGAAAGATAAATGATAGTTAGACTTAGGGATGAAATGTAGTGAGTGGAAAATGCCTGTCTGCCTCCTCCTCTCGGGTCCTGAGGCAGTTTTGGGCAGGACCTCAGATGCTCCCCAAATATCTGTTCTGGAGTTGCTGTGCAGAGCCAAATAACTTCAGAAACACCAGGCTGGGTGGCAGAGGAGGTGTAACTGAAGCAGTATAAAATACTTGGACATCTTAAGGAAGGCATAATAATTGATAATTGTTATTATCAATTATTAATTATTATTACAGACCAGCTCTGCATAGTGCTCCCATCTGGGAAACTTTCATTCTCTAGAGAGTCACTATCCTCAAAGAAAACTGTTAAGATGTCAGTGCTTGAGGTTGTTACTGATTTCGGCAAGAAACACCAATGCACAGGGGCTTTGTGACCTGGGTGAAAAGAGCTCGAGTTGCTGCCCACCAGCATTTTTAAGCCACTTCAAGTTGCTTAATCAGAAAGCCAAGGTATTAGCTTAAATTCACCTCAGAAGAGGCAGCAGAGTTCTGGGTTTAATGTGATCTTGCCGCAAAGCACAGATAGACTTTTTTCCAAGGTTGGCCAATGATCAAGCTGAAAATCCTTTTGTGATTCGGCTCTTTCAGACCCATTCCCATGTGGCTGCCGGGAGGGCACTAGCCAGGCTTCTCAGATACATGCTGGACTTCAGTGTGAATAAAAATGGCACAGCTGGGTTTTGTATGACGCATTTTCTTTGCAAGTAGGCAAGAACAAGAAGTATGATTTCTACAAAAAGAAATGTGATTAATCTTTATTTTAGACCCGCAATCTATTTAAACCTAGTCTAATGGAAAAATGTTTTTTTCTTGCAGTTATTTTTGATCGCTATAAAAAGTATTTTAAAAGCGTGTTCTGATCTCAGCAACTCTAGTATAAATGAGAGAATTGATGTGAAATGCTGCGGCCAGCCATCCTGCTCATTCACTGAAAGGCAGGCCCCATTCAATACGCCGCTCCTGATGGATGTGTTTGTCTGACCTCCAAGGATGGAGACTCCTCAGGGAGCGCGTCCCAGTGCTGCGTTGTCTTTACTGCTGCCTTCTCTGATATCTAACGTGCTGCTGCTTTGCTGTAATTTAGAACTAGTTATTTTTACTGTCGTCTTCCATGCATATGAAGTACCTATTCCCAGTCTTCTTGAGGTTAAACTACCTTATTTTGTTTTCTCTTTCCTCATAGACCATATTTTCCAGGACTGCAGTTACCATGATTGATCCTTTCTGCTCTTGTTTGTCTCACATCTTCAGGCCAAGACCTTCTGCATCCTGCGCAGAATTGGGAAAAGTGCTTCAGCTGAAACACTGCCAGTGCTCGGTGACATGGGTTTGACCGAGGGTTAAATCATGCACCACTTAGGCTGCCTACCTTCCCGTGCACTCCATTTTGGAGCAGTTCTCCAGGAGAGCAAACAAGAATCGAGAATCTGGAACTATTTAATATCACTTAACATCAGGAGGGAATTGTGTAACACGGCCTTGCTGTAATTTAGTGTCCCTTCCAGCAGATGACTTGGTGTGGAGTGGCTGCCACCTGGAGGTTAGGAAGGAAGATGCTTCACATGCTTTCATGCTGAGCAACAAAATCTCCAAGCTGTAGAAATCAGATATTCCCACTTATCATGAATAGGAGTTTGAGCCTGATGGATAATTGTGCATCTGCCTTTTGGTATAGAGTTCGTGAGCCCTTAGCAAGAGTTGAGGCTGGTTAGTATTATCTCGGAATAGGGCAGAATAAGCACAGTACCTTTCAATGTTATAAGTGGCCTCTAAATAACGTGTGCAATTTTTTGGAAAAAGCTCTGGATAACACAGCAAGGAGGTAAAGGCTTGCACTGGTCTCTTCCTTGCTCATATGTTTGGAGATAAAGCAGTTCCTGGTGCAGTTTTCTGGTCTCAGGAGAGAGCAGAAAATGTTTTAGCTGAAAAAAAGAGGCCTATTTAAACATGTAGCTTCCCGTTTTGTGCATCTGGACACAGTTATCTACTGCAATTGGAGATCTGCATCTGCACAGGGGAACACAGAGTCAGTGCTCCCCTGGGCAGCTTAGCTGTCGTTCCAAAAGCCTTTGCCCTCCAGTTCTCCCTGCCTTGAGCAGGCCATGAGGACTGTTTAGTGCCATCACCTCAACAAGTGGGATCTGACACTTCTCTCAACAGCATTTTTTTTTTTTTCTAGAGACCACCTGGATCCCACTGTTCTACATCACGCTCAGTGCTTTTGGACTGCCTTGTGCTGCTGAAGTCTGACCTCAGAAATAGACAGTCTCAGCTACAGAAGCATAGTGGAATATGTGTCCCCTCCAATGGGGCAAGAAGTTGCAGCCTGCTGCAATGGGGCACTGCTGATCATCTGGGCTGATCTTCACCTAGGACTGATGATGGTCTTAAAAAAGCTGAATGTTTCGAAAGGCAGACATTGTATTTATATACTCCTTGTTCTGTTGATTACTTCTTTTTTTTCCCCCTACAAAATGTAAGGCCATAAACAAAGTCTGCATCTGTGTCATGAAGATGCAGTAGTGAACAAACTGTAGGAGCTGTGTCCAATTTAGCATGATGATGGTTTCCCTGGGCAACTACAGGTTTTAGGAAGGATGAACCTGTTAAAATGTAAAAGCCTGTCTCCTTATCATTGCATTTTCATCAGCTAAACCTGAAAAGCTGAGTAGGAGGAAGGGAGTTTCAGAGAGTAGAGCAGAAATAGGAAATTTAAAAACATGAAAATGAAAAATAACATGGAAAAAATGTGCTCCACATCCCTTGTGAGGAAGTGGTAAAAAAGCTCACAACATGTCTCACGTGCCTTAGCTTTTGCTCTTCAGAGCAAGCGTAAGCATGCAGAGACAGATGTTGCGATGAATTCTTGGTTAGCTACGTGAAATGCAACAACCTGCTGTGCTTTATTGCACTCGCTTTCAGAACTGGAAGCACGTCGCTTATGTTGTGACTCATCTGAGCTGGTCTCCGTTAATTGCTTTGGTTCAAGTAGGTAAAAATTCAAGAAGAGGTTGTGGTTTGGCTCTGATGTTTTTTATGAGGTTGGTGACAAAGTTACTGTAGACTTGCAGTAGAAGATGAGTGAGATCTGTGATCTTAACTATGTATATGGCCTGCTTGTGTCAAATATAAGGAGGATCATAAAGCATTTCTGGAGAATATCCATCTTTGCTCTTGAAAAGCTTCCATGCTCAGCAGTAATATTAGTCTCCATGTAAAAGATTGAAGATGTTTTTACCTGCTGTCTTCAATGCTGTGGAGTCTGAAAGAAGCCTGTTAGCTAGAACTTGCTGTTACTGGTATTTTCAGTTAAACACTAGGAAGGCAGGAGCTCATCTTCAAGTTTCTGCTTTCGTCTACCGCTGCTGGAGAAGTAATCCATGTTTGCCAAGGTCTTACCAAGCTCAGTATTCATTCGACTGCCAATTACCTGGTTGGTGCAGTTGGGAACTATGTCTGAAAACACAGGCACGTAGTTTGGCAGTGGCTTCTGCTCCTTTTTCCTACCCTGGATAAACCAAACACTGTTAATGCTAAAGTTTTCAGAATTACACTGACCACATGTTAAAAACACAAGTTTTTGTGATTACTACTAGTATCAACACTATTGTTCTTCATGAGAGATTGAGATTTTAGATACCGTTTTACTGGATATACATGACGATGTTGCAGAAATACAGTGAGAAGATTTTTCCCCAGGCTTTTTTCATGGGGGTAGGGTAACACAGACAAGGAATCATTTTCAACTATACTATGTAAAATCACAACTGAGTCAGAATTTAACTGCTCCAGAATGGTCATGATGTGAGAGGTTTTCATTTGTTTTATTTTTAGTAAGTGACTTGGGTTTTAGCCTGATGACATTATCCTATAAAACTGTTTTTAGGAAGCTGGTTCTTCTAGCGCTTCCCTTTCTATGTAATTGCTTATTACTGAAACAGATTGAATATATTCACATGTTCTCTGTCGTGTGGGCAGCAGATGAATGTTATCATAAAGCATTTTCTAAAGATTTTGTCTTAAACGATTTGACAAACTCTGCCATTTAAAATGTAAACCTTCTTTAAACTGATAGAGACCAGAAGAAGCCTGACTTACAGTTACCTGTTTGTTTGGAACTTACCAATTGGTCATAGTCCTTTAGGAAGCTCCAGTTCTGGTACCTTGAATAGAAGTGAAAAATGCAAATATATGTTTTCTGACATTAAATAAAGTAAATAATGTTGCTCACATTTGAAAGTGCAATTAAATGTTCCATTTCATACTTACGGCCTCTTAAGCCTGCAAACTCTTGGTAGTGAAACCTGCCCTTTCTATGATGAACTTGAGGGTTTTCTTTATCCTCATATTGAACCCCTTCTAAATTAGTGTTTTTAATGAAGCAGGTGAAGGCCAGTAGAGAAAAGGGTTACTTCAAGACATATTTGCACCAAAGATCAGAGCTGGATGCTCTGAGCTGGTTAGCTGTATTTATGCACTTCTGCAGCTGAGCTTATAGACGTGGTGCTGAGGGTGGAAGCTGAGCTGGTCAGCAGGTGCAGCACTGTGTTAAACCATGTGGGCCTGGTGGCCACTGGATTTGTGCTGTGCCCCCTGTCCAGTGCAGATATGCCCTAAGTGCAAATAAAAGCTAATTTATTATTGTGTTTTATGTTATGTCTTGGTATATCTGTGCGCATAGTGGTCCCAAATTGGTTTATCTCACTGTGCCAGGCACTAACATATCAGTTTTCAGTGTTAGTACATGATGCTAATTATTGACAAATATATGGGTGTCTGCCCCTCCTCTATACGCATGTTTCATTGTCAGGCTGTTAACACGTAGCAGCCTGTCCTCGTCCTCATGTCTGGGATAGGGATGTGGAGCTGAAGGGCAGTTCTCCTCAGGTTGTATCCCAGGAATCGGCTGAATCCTGCGATTTGTCGCACCAGTCCCTTGCACGTCTGTCTGGTCTTTTACAAGAGTATCCTGCCTTCATAGCTGACAAGGGCAAACAGGACGGGCATCAGCTGTGCAATGTGTTAGCTTAACTACCCATGCAAGTGGGTTTGCATTAATATCCAGCATTACGAGCCCCGTTGGGCAGGACTTCACTGCCTTTGCTGTGAATGAGCCCGGCCTGCTGGGTCTGGGGCACAACGGGGAGACAGTCTCTAAATTCTGCAACAGCCCTGGCTTTGAGTCCTGATTTCAACCTTTCCACAAGGCAAAACCAGGCGGGATGGTAAAAATGTCTGTGGGGAAGTGAGAGCTGTGATTTGTGCCTCCTCTTGAAGGCAGAGGAGGACAAGGGGTTTCTAGAAGATTTCTTTTTCCTAAACAGTCCCATAAAGGAAACTGTTTCTTTCTCCTCCCTTTCCTTTTATCTGCTTGGCTGGTGTGTAGTCACAACTGGAGCTGGTGTTAGTTTATTCTTCTGCTAGGCACACTCATGTTGCGTACGGAACTGTGAACATAAAGTTTGTCACACGTTTATGTGACAAAGGAAGAGAAGATCTGAATGGGTTCCTTCAGCTCTCTGCTGTGACTCAAAAGCTCAGGCAAAGCTCAGCTCGTGCGTATGCAGTTCAGTCTGTGGATACACCAGCAACAGTGGGATTTTCCTGCCTGCTTGTCGGACGTGCTCATGAGATGTGCAGATTGGAAATGCAAAATAATTTTTTGGCAGAACACTCTGTCCAACTTAGACCTCAGCCATTTCCAAGAATGAGAAAAGAGGTGATAGTATCAGTGTGTCTGCAATAAATTAGGAAGGTTGGCACATTTATATCCTTGCTGAGGATATCTCTATAAAGCTAAGAGATACTGAGCATTCAGTTCTTTGCATCTGCATTTCAGCTTAAGCCTAGTGTGCCAGGAGGTTCTGTATTAGCACGGATGTTGTCAAGCAAAGGGAAACAGAGACGATGTAACCTTAGCCAGAAAGATGCTAGGGGCTCACCCAAGCCTAAGCAGCAGCAGACTTCCCCCTGCCAGCACAGGCTTTAGATCAGGCCCTGGCACGGCCAAGGGGCACCGCTGCCTGGTCAACATGAGCAGAGGTGAACTGCGACAAGCTACTCACCAGCTTTTCCTGCCTCGCCGTTCGGCCTCCACCAGCTCTCTCCAGACCCGATCCCCTTGCACGGGGCTCAGCTGCGGCGCGGGCTGCGCATGGGCTCTCGAGGTGGCAGCGCGGCCGGCACGTCCCATGGCTGCATCCCTGCTGTGAGCCACCCCCGGCGCCTGCGACCTGGCCAGAGGAGCTCTGCTTAGTCCATGACCGCTTCCCATCCTGTCCACGTCCAAACCCAGCACACCCTCAGCACTGCTGGATGCACGCAAAGCTCTGCCCTCTTCTGCTTTCTTTTGTCCATCCAGCATTTCCCAGTGGTTTCTGCTGCTCCCTTGCCGAACGCTGAAGGAATCTCCGCGAGGAGCAATCGCCCCAAACCACTGGGTTGCAGCAGTGGTCAGCAAACCTCTGCAGCTGGGGCCACCTCATGTGCAAAGAGCCCCACAGAGCAAAGCCGGAGCGCTGCCACTGTGCCAGGAGGCTTTGTTAACACTTCTGCATCCCAAGCAAAACCCCCTGAAAGCTGCTGCTTTCCCTGGTGTGTTTACTGTCTCCATTGGAAACAAGCCTGACCCGTGAATATTCCCCAGAAAGGGAGCAGACATCCAGCGGGGACAGCTGCTGCAGCCCTGACCTCTGCTGGGGCACAGCTTGTTTGCTTAGAGTAAGGTACCTTAATTCAAACGTGCTTTGAAAGCTCCTTAATTTCAGATCATACAAAAGGAGCAGCCTGAGATCATTAAGAGCCCTTTTTTAAGCACTTAGAGATATCTGGAAAGGACCTTAAGCAACCAGGAGAAGTAGGTGTTGGGAAACTTTAAAGGGTTATTAGGACACAAAGTGAGAATTGTCAAAAGAGTGGCCGAAATGTCAGTGTTTGTCTTTACATTCAGGCTGCCTGGCTTTTGTGGTATGAAGTCACTTCCTTCTTCAGTATTTCTGAACTCTCAGGAAGTTGGGCTATTTTAAATATAAATTTCCTCTTAAATTCCTAACTGACTTGTTTTCGAACACTGTGGATTAGCTCCAGATGAATTCTAGACTCTTGCCTCATCTTCCTGGTAAACGCTGGTGAATGCTAGTCTGAGTTTGAAGGCTCTTTTGGCAAGTTTGTTTGGAGTATTTAGAAATACCTGCTGATTTGGCAAATAATTTCTTATCAAATAATTCTGAGCAAAGCATTTCATGTAGACATTTTTGAACACAAAGTTTTGTTTTGAAAATCAATTTTGACTTTGCAAATTGGAAATGCCTCCAACTTATGAAGGGGTAAGAAAAAAACCTCCAAATTGAAACAAAATGTTTGGTTTGAGCTTGAATGAAATTTCAGTCGGCCTTTTGTTTGTTTGCTTGTTTTTCTGAGATAATTAAAATTAACCAACGTTTTCGATCCATTCAGCCAAAAAAATGAAAAAGAAACTGCTGCATTCATATAGCACTGTAACAGACTGATGAAATGAGCTGTTTGCCAGCCTGATAGCTGACTCTAATCCTCCTGTGCAATTTGCTTATCCTTCTGCTGTGGTACTGGAGTCCTCTCCAAGCTGGAGCACACATAGCTGGTTGCTAGAAGGGGTTATATTGGCACCTGATGGCTTTACAAGGAAGCTGACGCATGCTGGGGAAATTCAATGCATTAATTAATGCATGGTGGATTTTATACTCCTGATGGGCAATGAATCCGGATGGGAAGCGGGCCACGTTTGATCTACCAGCGGCAGACTTTGAGCTTTAAACAAATGGAAGATACAACTCTATGTTCAGGGATTGTATGCTTCATTTGTTCCAGATGTTCCTCTGGAAATAAAAGCTGGGAATAGGTTCATGACTCCTTAAATAAAGGAGTTTTTAAAAAATTAATAAAAATATTATTTTAAAGCATCTGCTCTTCCAAAAACAGACCATTAAAAAACAATACTTTTAAAATATCCCATTATCCATTGGGAACAGAAGTCATTAAAGGAATGGTTACACACCAGTAGAGCAGATCAAGGTGAATGAAAGGGTGAGGTTTCTGACCACTGCTCTAGATTCCTTAGTGGATACACCTGTGGCCCATTTATGCTATTTAACAGATTAGTAGATCAGCAGAACTCCTACAGGCATTATGCTGTTTCTCTTTGTGCTGCTGTGTGCCAGTTTGTGATTTTATTTGTTCTTTACAATAACCTGGCACATCTAAGCAGACAGCTCATTCCCTGGACATGTACGTCTATCCCTTATTAGAACAGATTGCTGATTATTGTGACATGATGCCATATGTATCTATGTAAACTGCTTATAGTGTCTTTATTTTTTATGTTTGGGGACATGAACTTTTTTATTTTCTGAGCATCACTGCAGGAGACAGTGTTTTTGCTTAGGATTTTGTTTAAGGATTAGTTTATCTGACTAGCAGTGTCAGTGCCCGTCATTCTGAAAAACAGAGGTTATTGTTTTGTTACTGCCGGACAAGTAATGATATCAACTACGAACTCATCTGTGAGAAATTGTTTGAGAGTTACCTGTTCTCCTTGAAGGAAATAATTTTTAGGAAGACTTTATATGGAAGAAAAATGTTCAGTTGTTTTTTAGATAAATCCTTTTTATTTGACCACAAGAGGGTATTGCAGTATAAATTATGCAAAGCATGAACTAATGTTTGATATTAATAGATGCTACCTTATTTTAAGAAAAATCTCTCTTAAAATTGATCCATAAATCATATGCTGCTTAATAAAATCAGGTATTTGATGTCCCAGTCTGGAGATGTTTTTGGAGGTGCCTTTCCTAAGGAATTAGCTCATGTTAACAAGCATCTGATGCCCAGGAATGGTAGATTTCACTGGGAGACAGGTACTTCAGAAGCTTATTCCAAAACATCTGAACTTATTAGAAGTTGCCTGGTTAAATACAAGAACACATCAGTTACAGAGGGGGAATAACAAGATATACTATGCTATGAGCAAAGTTGCTGCTCTTGTTTCCGAACAGTTTTTTTTTTTTTTTTTTTTTTTATCATCATCACTAACATCTGCCAACTGGACTGGTATTCAACAGTAGAAGGCTGGGGGCACTATGGGTGTCTTCTGCTTAACTTGGGTCCACCCACGTGGCAAGTTTATGGGCTTTGGGAAGGGAGCTCTGCACAGCTCCCTGGTCTATGAGTATTAGCTTGTTTTCAGGAGAAAGAACCATGAGTGTGGGGTGCTGCTGTCCCACTCTGTTTGCCCTTGTTACTGCCACTGAACTTCTTAGTGTGCCAGCACAGCACGCAGGCATGTTTTTGTCCATTTTGTCCGTGTTCTTGTGTGGTATTTGTGAAATTCTGGCAAATATTTGGGAGATCACAGGCAGAAGATACGGGCTTCATAAACTCTTGTGGCTGCAAGCCTTAGCAACATGGAAAGTTGTGTTCATCACTAGCTGAGTCTTACAAGTGTTTTCAGCTGGTAATATCAGTCTTGGAGGCTGGGTCCTATGGGGTATTGCAAGGGCAGCCAAAATTGTTATTATTTAGTCAGAATTGTTGAAGTCACATTCTCACTGTGGCAGGCAGCTCTTGTAATTGTAGATGGGAACTTTGCTTTCTTCCAATTATTCTCTGTGCTTCCTTACACAGTTCATTAAATGGTTCGAAGAGAATTGCAGCTTGTAGAATTACGGTGCTTATGTACCTCTGAAAAGGCCCTGCTTATTGGTTTAGTAACTAAGTCTCGATCCCTAAAGTCTGGCATAGCCCTGCTTCCCTATCATTATATGCTATACATCCATTAACAATTAGTACGAACTTAAAGATCAATTTATAGAAGCTGAGAAGCTGCTTCACAAATACTAAAGAGAGTCAGTTTTCTGTTACCTAGTGCTCTGTTGTATTCACATGATTATTTAGTGTTGGGAATGATTATATTGCAGATACGCATCACAACGTATTTTGATGATCAAAATGCTTTTCAGTTTTAAGGGGATGAGTGGGTGGGAACTGCTGTATTCCCTGGCCACATCCTATATTAGCTAAGAGTGCATTTGTTCATCTACATTTTAATGCATTCTTTCAGTTAATATCTTCTCACTATATTCAGAAAAGTCATTGACTTTGATATTTTTATGTTGATTATCAAAAATTATCTGCTGCGTGTAATGCAGAATTAGACAAAGTCAGAGTTTTCAAATCTGGGTGCCTAAAATTTGTTTCAAATTGCATATCTGTGCACTTAGATGAAAGAGACCTCATTTTTTTCAAATGTTCTGAACATTTGAAAATTCCATTCCTAAAGATAAGCTACTTTCTTGTAGCTTTTTAGAGGTGAATTTCAGAGTCTAGTATTGGAAAGCCTTGTATGAATATGTCAATCATAAGCTTTATCTGTTTTGCAGCAAAGGTTTTACTTTCATTAATGGAGATCTGCAGTGAGAATGGTAAGTTTCCTTCTTATATGTAGAAGCTAATGCTGAATCACACTTCAGGGTGATGTTTGGCCAACTCTAAGAGTTAGGAAGAAATCTTTCCTAAAGACAGGATAATCCCATAATTATCTGTAGGCTTTTTGTGTATAACCTTTCTTTGATTCCCTAATACCTGCTGGCAAGTTCTATGAGATCACAAGATCACTGGATAATTCAGGTTGGAAAGGACCTCACAAGTCAACCTGATGCTCCAGGCAAGGTCAGCTCTGAGATCAGACCAGGTTGCTCAGGCTTTTATCTGTTCCAGTCTTGAAAATCTTCAAGGATGAAAGCTGCAGTCTCTGGACAGCCCATTTCACTGCTCGGATGTCCACACCATGAAAAACTTTTCCTTGTATCTAGTCTGAACCTCATGTGCCTCTTGCCCCTCATCCTCCACCATGTTCTGCTGTGAACAGCCTAGCTCTCTCTACTCAACAACCTCCTGGCAGGAACCTGGGCCTGCTGCTATGTCTTTCCCAGGGGACCTTCTCTTCTCCAGGAGCCACAAAATGTTGTAACCCACTGTGACCCTGTGTTGCTCTAACTCAGTCCATTCTCTGTCCCACCATAGACACACACACAAGAAAGGAGGGTCCATGGGACCTCAAATGGAAAGAAACGGAGTGTACAGAGAAAGCAGTTTTGCCATTTTTTTTTTCTTAGATCACCTGTAATGACAGCTTCACATTTCAGCCTCATTCCTTTGAGGGCTGTAGACTTTCTTTGTTTTGCTATGAGGCTGGAAACTTTAATTCCTTGAAGGAATGAACAGCCAAAACAATGCAAAATCTTCCTGAATGTGCTTGGAAATTTGTGTTTTTAGCTCTGCTGTGCAGCAGTTTACATGCGAATGCACAAACAGTAAGGCAAAAATGAAAACAGCTATGACCCGAGACCTTGTGGCCAGAGCAGCCAAGTAGCATTGGAACAGCTTCCAAACTGGACTTCTACTGTAAGAGATGCTTCCTTAGAGATCCTTTTATGGTTTTACTGAAGAGTCTGGGAGCCTGGCTGTAAGAGTGGTCTAGATTCCAGTTTCCAGAACAGGTTAATGGTTTTAGGAAACTGCGGGGAAGCCATTTTCCTTTCTCCTGATGATCTGATGCAGTAGTCCAGGTCATTGGTAGTAAAGCCACAAAAAAAGTGCACTGCAACTTACCTTGCTTGTTTGCTCTGCAAACTAAAGATGCTTTAAATGTATTGGAAATTGTTTAAAACTATGGGTAGGACTCATTACTCCAAAATTTGTGAGCAGAATTCCATTGTTCACATGCACAGGCATCTAGTGCCTTTTAAAACATCAGATACACAGAATCACAGAATGGTTGAGGTTGGAAGGGACCTCCAGAGATCACCTAGTCCAACCCCCCTGCTCTAGCAGGGACACCTAGAGCACGTGGCACAGGGTGGCATCCAGGCGGGTTGGGAAGATCTCCAGAGAAGGAGACTCCACAACCTCTCTGGGCAGCCTGTGCCAGTGCTCTGCCACCTTCACAGAACGAAGTGCTTCCTCACATGGAGGTGGAACTTCCTGTGTTTCAACTTGTACCCATTACCCCTTGTCCTGTCCCTGGCCAACACCAAGAAGAGTTTGGCCCCATTCTCCCTACTTTCTCCCTTCAGGTATTTGTACATATTGATCAGACCCCCTCTCAATCTTCTCCTCTCCAGGCTAAACAGGCCCAGCTTGCTTAGTGTTTCCTTGTACGATAGAAGTTCCAGTCCCTTAATCATCTTCGTGGCCCTACGCTGGACCCTCTCTAGAAGCTCCAACTGCTTCTTGTACTGGGGAGCCCAGAACTGCACCCAATACTCCAGGTGCGGCCTCACCACAGCTGAGTAGAGGGGCAGGATCCCCTCCCTCGACCTGCTGGCAACGCTCCTCCTGATGCAGGCCAGGATCCCATTGGCCTTGGCCACAAGGGCACAATGCTGACTCATGGCTAACTTGTTGTCAGCCAGGACTGCCAAATCCCTCTCAGTGGAGCTGCTTTCCAGCAGGTCAACCCCTAATCTGTACTGGTGCCTGGGGTTATTCCTCCCCAGGCGCAGGATCCTGCACTTTTCCTTGTAATACTTGATAGTACTTGAGAAAACCATGCAGGGCCAGTAGCTACATTGCAAATCTTCAATAAACTTAGGTTATTCTGTAACAGGAACAGGCAGGAACGTTCGGTTTCTGATAGCACAAAATGACTGGTATGTGGGCAACTGGGTCAAGCCTATTTGCGTTGGGAATAGATGTCCACCCGTGAGCTAGTTACTGTGTACTGACCCAGTCCTCCAGCGAGAGGCACATAGTTATTCAGCTGATTCTGTATTCACTTCTCCTGGATTCCCCTAGATGGGTAAACGGGAATGTGGGTCCCTGACAACCGATGTTTCATTCCATAGATCCACACTACCTGCTAATGGAGACATGTTCAACATTACCCATAAAAGCAGTGAAGATACCTTGTACTCTTGAGCCCTACCTTAGTGGAATAAGTTTATTAACAAATGACTACCTTCTATTACGTATTTTTTCTAGCATTGATTTGCTGCTTAAAAGGGGTCTTATCCATGAATAAAAGGAAGATGACTTCTGAAAGGAATGATTTAAATTTCCTGTCTTGTGTTGAAAGGAAATATATGAATGTGTTTCTCTATTTGGTAGTGTGCGGAAAATCTCGCTGTCAAGAACTGAATGTCCAAAAGGAGACAGAGGAGTCCTAAAACTTTATTCGAATAAAGGGAGAGTCCACCGGGCATATCCCTGTGGGGTCTCTCAAATTGCTGGGGGACGCAGCCCCCCTTTTATCCTAATTTCCCGACCGAGGGAAGCCCTCTCCTTTTCCCCATTGGCCAAGGTACTCAGAAGTTACAGCCTTCCCGGCCCGCCTACACCGAACTCCGGCCTCCCGCCATCTGTTCTCACCTGAGCTCACCAACTCCTGTGTTCCCCTTGCTGAAGAATGTGGGGGAATTGCCCTTTGTAAAGGCCCCCATCTCCTTGCAGATGGCTCTTTTTGTCCTTCTCGGCTCATGGCTCCACTCAGTCTCCCTTCCCTTTGTCCTGCTCTTCAGCCAAACTGTGGAGAAACCCCCTTATTGATGAATACAGAAACTTGAGCATTCCGCTCAGTAGGATATCTGCCCTATGAGGAGAGGCTGAGAGAGCTGGGCCTGTTCAGCCTGGAGAAGAGAAGGGTGAGAGGGGATCTAATCAGTGTCTATAAGTACCTCAAGGGAGGCAGTGAGGAGGATGGTGCTGGCCTCTTTTCAGTGGTGGCCACCGACAGAACTAGAGGTAATGGCCGCAAACTGAAACACTGAAAGTTCCACAGGAACTTAAGGAAAAATTTCTTCACAGTGAAGGTGACAGAGCCCTGGAACAGACTGCCAAGAGGTAGTGGAGTCTCCTTCTCTGGAGATCTTCAAAACCCGCTTGGATGCAGTCCTGTGCCACGTGCTCTAGGTGACCCTGCGTGTGCAGGGGGGGTTGGACTAGATGACCTCTAGAGGTCCCTTCCAACCTTAAACATTCTATGATTCTATGATTTACCGATTCCTGCCAGATTTCTATTGCAACAGTTTTGTTTTTATACTTTTATTTGTATCTGATTATGGGAGGATTAAGGGTGGGTTTGGACTACATTTTTGCAATCTGATCATAAGAACTACCTTATAGCAAGTCATAAGCATAAAATAAGAAGCAGAAACTTTCTTTCACTTGTAGTTGCAGTATGAGTGTACACGATATTGAAGTTTTGCCCATGAATGAGAATGCCCTTTTTGGAACTAGCCCATACTATCTGTGTAGTTAAAATGATACAGTACTCTTGCAAAAGGCAATCTGAAAATGTACCCCAGGAGGGAATCTGCTGGGTGCTCTGTTCCTGAGCCTTCCACAAGTTGCTCTGAACTGGAGTATTCCCAGGTTGTGGCTGTAAATTCTGCCTAACTTGGACTAAGGGATAGTCATGAGCTTGACACAGGCAATTGGCATCACGTACTAAGAGCTAAGTTGAAGTGTGGCAACTGCTGCTGATTGCTAAAGCTGCATTGTATTTTTGCTCGTTGCCCATTCCCATTTGTCCAGGGTTTCATTAACTTCATGTGTACCTGGGCTGCATATTTTAGCTTACACAAGCCTATAATTTTGCTTGAGAATAGCAGAAAACAGTAACAATCAAAACAGACTTTGCAAACTGCTGCTTCATTTTAAAGCTTTGATCCCAAAATACGGATTAAAATACCTTTTTTAACCCCCCAAACACAACAATTTAGCTTGCTTTACGTACCTTTGTTTATTGTGAGTGTTCAAATTCACTTTCTTAGAGTAAGGACTCCTCAGTGCCATGGTGTGTAACAGCTGCTTTACTTTAAACTTTCTGTTTTGTGGACTCCACTATTGGCACTGTTGTTAGCTCGGAGAAGTAAATAGACTTTGAGCAAAAGCTCACACCATAGCAACCCTCAGCTTCTGTTTACAGTTCAAATAAATGTCTGTGTCACTGAAATTTGTGTTTTGAAAAATTTGCTAAACCAGTACACTGATTTAATAACAAAGGGATTAATACAGATAAGTTGAAAATAAATTTAGCCTCAATATTTAAATGATGAATCATTTTATTTTTTAAAAGCTGTCAGTAAATAATACATCACAACCACTCAATGGGGAGGGAGTATTCTCTGTCTTATTTATCACATTAGAAAGTGCGTGACAGCTCTGAGGGAGAGATTTGTGTAAGTACTCAGTGGAATATGAGTTCTTCCCAATAAAATCAATATTAAAACTCCATTTGCTTAATGGGAGCAACTTTGTGTATTTTGAAAGCTCTAGGCAAGTGGTTTATAATTTCCTCATCTTTTGGTCAAAAACATAGCTCTTTCTTACTCTAGAAGATCTCCTATTGACTGAGCAGGTAATTTTGCTTGAGACAAGTCAGTGGAATAAGTTATGTTCCTTGTGAAAGTCCTACCTGCACAGGCATCTCATGCCTTTACAGGAAATGCCAGAAAAGGGCTTTTCTTTTTTCTCTTCTGAAATGAATGCGCAGACACTGTTGCTAATTTGCTGTCTCTCTCTCTCTCTCTCTCTTTCTCTCTATTTCTCTCTATTTATATATATATATTTTAACATGCAAGTGGGCAAGTTTTTATTCCTAAAAGGAACCATTCTTTGGAGATCTGACTCATGCATGTTGGTCCTTCAGCTGATTTTTCTTTATACTTGGCCAGTGGTGCATAAACCACAGTCAGGGAAAGGGATGAAGGGATGATTTTATATCTGATGGGGGCCTCAGTGTTTTTTGGCATGGGGAATGGCTGGAGAAGTTGATTAGAAGGTGGCACAGTGATAGGTATATCATGATGTACTTCTGATTTTGTTCCTGCTTATATTTGTGCATATTGTGGGATAATTAATGTTTTCATTTAAATACATATATGGGATCTGGCTGGCACAGACTTTTAAGTATATCATGGGACAAGTGAAGTGAGCGTTAAGTCCACTGCCACCATGCTGTCTTGCTTGTGAACTGGATTTGCTGTTCCCAAAATGGTTGTTGTAGCACACAAAGCTATTTTGCAAGGCTGGTCAGCATTCTTAAGCAGTGTGCCAAATGTAGAGAGGTGGCGTTACATCCTTGGATTTTAAAAATAACAGCAAAGTAACAAATGTAACATCTCTGGTCCTGAAGTGAACGTTAGAAATGCATGTTAGAAGATATTATTTTAGCTCTCGTGTCTTAGGATAGGGCTGGGCAGTGGCTGGGGCAGCCCCGTGCAGGGCAGGGGCCGTCTAGCGTCAGATATTGCTGGTTGCCTGCAAAAATGAGTCCTGGCATCCAGCCCGCATCCAGAGCTGTGCCCCTTCTCTCCAGCTGCCTTGTGCTGTGTACAGAGCACAAAACTGACGTAAAAGTCAAGCTTTTATGTAGCACTAGCTGCTACAGAAACGGCCGGCTCTGTAACAGTGTGCCCTGCTACGCAGGCACAGCCACAGCAGCTCTGTGCTACAAGGTGATTTTCCAACCAGGCTTTCAGTTAGTCTTCATTATTTTAGGCCAAAACCCAACTTTGTTCCAAGCAATCCGGCGTATTTCACTTTTACTGCCTTTTTTTTTTTTTTAATCATCAGAAAGAAAAATGCACAAATACTCAGCCATTGCATTGTACTATATAGATTTATCCACCATTTGAATCTGTTCTGTTTTGCCCCGCACACTGGGTCCCTGCTAGTCTGAGTTCTGGCTGTAACTTTCCAGAGAAAGTCACTATCAGCCATCTTTATTTCTTGCCAACAGGAAAAAAAGGCAGCACTGAAGGAGATAAATGAAAGGCATCATGTCTGCTAAGCCATGCCTGATTGCATTAAGATAAGAAGGCTGTAAAACCACTATAAGTGAATATTTCTGAAATCATAGGAGAATGCAGCAGGAGAATGCAGAATGCTTGGAGAAAAGCAATCTAATATTCATCCTCAGAATCCACAGAGAAATCCTGCTAATGCCTTCCCTAGGGGAAAAAAAAAAAAAAAAAAGAGAAGTAAAAAAAGTAGAACATCCTGAAGACATTTGAAGTGCTCTCTGCTAAAAGTGAAAAGCGAGTTGAAGTCATAAAGCATACCAAACCAATAGCCAATTGTTTATTCAGTGGTTGCAAGATTTCTAGACAAAGAAAAAGAAAGCTACTTCATTAAAATCTGAATTCTGGATATCACATTTTGTTTACCTGCGAAACAGATTCATCTTCCCCTGCAGTTGAATGCTGTGATGAAAACAGAAAGTATACACGGGATGTAGTACAAAATATGGCCCTCTTTCCTTTTTTTCAGGATTAGCTTGTCCAAAATACAATTGTGCTGGGTATGCTGAGTGTTTCTTTACTGAAAATTGATATCCAAGAAATTTGGACATGGCCTCCTTCCAGAGGAGATGGAGATGATGACTGGCAACAAGGACAGGAGATAAAAATGGTTGTTTCCACCACTAGTACAGCTGCCTGTTCGTGCTCATCCTCCCATCCTGCAGAGGAGGTGAAGCAAGGTCGGGGCTAAACCTTTTTGTTTAAGTTGTTCTTCCTATGACTGCGCTGTTTGTAACTTGTACATGTTCTCGGAGCAGGGGCAGGGAAGCTGTTGGCAGGCAGGGTTGGAAGGTATTTATTTCACACAGGTGCCACTTGCATCCAGACTGTCAGGGCTGTGACCTAGCAGGATGTATTGACCCCATCCGTCCTCTGCTGCTGCTGGACTGCAGAGTCCTTGCAGAAGAAAACTACCAGCTACCTCCATGGAAATGCCAAGAAAAGCTCGTTGCGAAGCAGTACCACAATTCCTATGATTCCTGGAGTCTTTGTTCGGTTGTGGTTTGAACTGGTTTTGGCACTGGGCTGGAAAAAGGAGCTGAAGATTTTGACAAGAAATTTGCAGTAGCCCAAGCTGTTAATTGCTGCACTTCTCATCATTTCCCATTCCACAGAGACATGCACACTTCCAGAGGATCTTCACCTTCTTTACAGATAATTTTCCTATTTATCTTCATTTTGCTGTGTGTATTTTCCACTTCAGACAAAGCAGAAGTAACGTTCCAAGGTAGGTAGCTGAAGCTCATCTCTTGATCCCGGGCCTTTAGACACAGCAAGATTTTTTCATAGCCCCAAGGAATAACAGTTTCATATTTGACATACTCTTTGCCTCACACAGAATCCTGTAAAGGAAATTTAAATTTTAAAGGAAATTTAAAGTTATGCTATTTCTTTGAGCAGATACATGCTTATAAGTTTAGGAGCTGAAATGTTTTTGTTTCTAAATAAGTTCTCCCTGAAAAGCCCAACTTATCCTGCTGGAAAAGTACTGAATGATCCTTAAGCAAAGCGGGGACTGTGTCTTGTTATCTACTGAAGATGGTGCTGGTGGTGATGTAGTGGTGGAAATCAGGGCCAAGAGTTTTGAACCCTGACCTCTAATGCGGCAAGTTATGAATACCAAAGGTCTCTGCTGCCCTTAGCGAAACTCCTGCAGAGTGACATTGCTCCAGGCAGTGATTTCCCTTATGGTAATTCACTGTCTCTTGCTGTGAACAGAAGCAAAAACAGTAAGCAAAAGCACCACGTATTTTTTTCATATGAGGATTTGCATTCTTCTAAGAAGGGCCTCATCTCAGGAGGATTCCTTCCATCATTTCATTCCCAGTTACATGTTTATAATAGGATTCCTTCCATCATTTCATTCCCAGAGTTACATGTTTGTAACTCTGTGTGACCAACGCAACTCAAAGCATAAGCAGGCAAACACATCCACACACATAGGGTTGTCCAAGCGCCACGCACAGGCTATTAGAAGTGCAAAGCTTAAAAAAAGCTTCTAAAAAAAAGCCCACCTGCTTTTCCTTGGTTCACCCAAAGCAGTCTGTGTCAGCTGCTCTAGGAATGCTGAAGTTCAGTTGTCCTCTGGTGTGATTAGGACTCTAGGAAAAGACAGAATGAAAACTCTCTAGGAACGCTAGGAACACTGCATGATTTATACACCCACTTTTTCTTAGTTTTGAATAATCTAGGATTATTGCTGCCAAACAAACTAAATTAGTCCTGTCATATGCTCTCAGAGCCAGGCAAAAGCAAAACCCACTCTTTCTTTCCCCTTTCCTCTTTCCCCTTTCCCCTTTCCTTTCCTCTTTTCTTTTCTTTCTATTTTTTCAGGGCTTTTCAAGCTGTGGAAATGATGAAACACCCGAAACTGTGTGAGAGAAGGTTGTATAGGATCATACTAAATAGCTTTCTGGGGAGAAGCATGCAATTATATATTCTGTACTGTCAGCACATGGAGCATGATGGGACTATAGTTATTTGCTCTGGTTGCCAGAGAAACCAGGCAAAGAAAACTCAAAGTGCGCCTGTCCTTTTTGAGCTTTTTAAACTCTCATAGTCAGTGTTGGATATTATTATTATTTGTTCTTCGTTGAACTGATGCCACACATACCACTGTCAGAACCAGCTGGTTCACCAGTGTAGAAATCTAGACTTAAAACTGGAGGCGGGGAGAGGGAGAAGCTGTGGAATAAGTACATTAAATCAAATCAGTCAGATATTTGAATTATTTACTTTTTATTTACTTTGAAATTCTAATTTATGCTGATAGAAATGAGGGAAAAAAGCGTCCTCCTCCTTCCAGTCCCACAGAGCGTGAGGGTCTCTGCAGAGGAGCAGGGTGACGGCGAGACGAGATGTGGAGGCCAGAACCAGCCTACACGCTGCTTTGGAAACCCTCACGTTCTGCAAGAGAAGCAGCAATCGACATGTGTGCAGGATAGTGAGTTTAAAGCAAGTCCCAGCGCTTAGCAGCCTTTGGTAAAAACTGGGAGGTGATAACTCATACAAAAATACAAGAGCTGGGTTTGTGTGCATGTGTGTGTCTAGCTGTTACAAAACTAATGAAAGATTTCCTTCCTTTCCCCCCATTTTTGGAAGAATTTTCTCGAGTAGGTTTAATAATATGTGAAGAAAAAATGATAACATGGCCTTCCCTGATTGGCAGCCTGCAGCTAACTTGTAGTGAAGTCTTTTTAATAACATTTCCATATTCTCTCTCCAAGTGAGGGGACGTGTGAGCTGGAAGTTAAGTAGAAGTATTACAGCCCTATTTTTAAATGTCCCCGTGCAGAGCAGCAGTTGGGCTGTCAAGTGACTCTGGTGTTCGGAAATGATGTCTGGCAGCTCTCTGCAAGTGTGAGAGCAACTGTCCTCCCAAGCAGGGGGAATAGTCATCTGGGTAATGGTTACCTGAATAAGCCAGCTTTGCTTCTAGGAGACGTTTCCGGGGTCTTTTTAATTGCTGGAGATGTGATGAAACTACATCAGGAACCCTTTTCAGGTATGTGTTTAGAAGAACAAAAACCATTTTTGATTTTGTCATCTTACGATAAGCAGAGAAAATGTGGTGGCTAACACTGTCCAATCACCCTGCCATAAAAATGGATAAAATATAATGGGATATTAAAGAACATCTCAAAAAGTCTTCCAAAATTTAAGGAGAGACTAAAGGTAGTGAGGTGGCTTTCAAATCTTGGCACAGGCTGCTAGACCTGAGAACCACATAGGGTGGTGCAAATGATTTTCAAATGTTTCCAGCTTTCCTTTTCCCCATGCTGTTTTAGGTCTCTTCAAAGAGCAGTTCCTCCCCTTTCCCTGAGCATGCAGGAACAAGGAATTACAGACTTCCTGCAAACCAGCTTGCACGTAATGTAACATATCAAGCAAATCATCAGCCACGAGACTGAGAGTAGTGGCAGGTGAAATTGGACATTATATTGTAAGATCCATCATTAAAAGCAGTTATTAGGGTATGTAAAATATATATTATACCCTTTTTCTATTCTTTTATGTTTGGTATGCAAAGCGTTTCTTGGTTGAAGCAGACTGTCTCATCAGTCAGCGGTGCTGTTTGTACTTTTGTGTTGTGTGTTCTGCCTGTAATTGGTAGCAGCATCATAATTGTGGGAATAACACAAAAAGTAAATTGTTAGGAAGTTATCATCGTATTTCCTTGCACTTTTATGCTGATGTTTTATTTTTGGCTTAGTTATGAATTTATATAAACATGACTTTTTGAAATGAAAGCTTTATTCAAGCAGCCTCCTTCCCTGCTCCTCCCACCCATCCCACATTTTGTGCCTTTTTTTTGACAGACTGTATGTAACACTGGCCCTATTTTGTGTTTGGAAGAATGGTGAAATTAAAAATTAAAATTGACTCCAATTTCAGTCTAATCTGCTTGACAAAGCATTAAAGATTTTTTTAAATGTCACGGTATATAACTGAACACATACATGCTCTGTGAATGCATCTGGACACATGCATTAGGCATGAATGCTCCCATAGTGCACAAAAAATGTGCAGTTTCTGACTCTACCAGAGTCAGTCAGTCAGAGTCAGTCAGAGTCAGTCAAACCAGTCAGTTTCTGACTCTAAAAGCAAAGGCAATTCCAGAATTAAGACAGTCCTTATTTCAATCTCCCTTTGGGAATACGAAGCCCTGAATTTTGGGTCAATGTCCAGTTTCTATAGAGGGGAATGTCTGCAGATTTGGGCTCCTATAAGGAGGACATTTAGCAATAAACCTCACAAGCCAATTCTGGTGCAAGAAGAGGAATTGCTGCTCTAATAGCTCTGAAAGGCTCTTAAAGGCATTTTGTTGGGTTTACATCTTTGCATAAGTGATCCTACATGCATGAGTCTTTGGTAGGCCCCATTGTCCCTATCATTTATTAAGAGTAATTTATCCAGGATATACATAATTTAATATGAACAATAGTAACAGTTAGAGTAGTGATAAGCAGCTTGCTTTCCCTGTATTGAGCCAGGTAAATGAGATGTCTTCCGTTTTGTAGTGTCGGAAAAGATTCCAACTTGAGCTCTTGTACTTAGAAACAAACACCCTTCATGCAAGAGAAAATCAACCTCCCAGCCAGGTAATACAAAAAGAGGACATGTTTGATCTGTAGTTGTCCCTTAAGAATACGATTGCGCTTTGAACGTGCTGCCCTGTTTCCAGTACGTAATGGGAGAGTGTTCCTGGGTTCCTTGGGTTAAGAGCATGCACTAAAAACACGTGGAGCTCCTCTGGATATAAGGGTCGCTGTAACTTCTTCTTAAAGCCATTCTGCTGAGTTGCTATTGGCAAGAAAGGTTTTATTAGACCATTTTGTGCAGTGTTTTGAGAGGATGGCAGATGTACAGTCTTACCAGCACAGAAGTCCTAAAAGCAGCAGGCCATCAGGGCTCTCAGTAGAGGTTCATTGCCCAGTCCCAAAGACTCTTGCTCCTTATGGGTGGGCAGTCATTTTGGTTCTGAGTTTCGTAACTAACTTTTACCCACAACATTGTGGCTGGTGGTACAGACCAGTTCCCTGAAACGAAGGCAGTTCCTGCTGCAAAATTTTAAGTTTCTACTGCAAAACACTGTAGAAGAAAACAAAACCAACCAACAAAAAATGTGAAGGAGAAGGAAATTCTACTCTTCCATAAATTAATTTTTGAAAATTGCTGAACTGTTTTGATAGAAAGTTGAAAAGAATCAGTTTGAAGTACATATATGATAAGGAAATTTCAGGCCAAATGATTAAAAGTTATAATCACAGAAAAACTAGTGTTTACAGTGGGAAGGTGAAGACGTCCTTGACCCTGGGCAGTATAACCAGTCCCTCCTGTTCCTCATTACCTCTGTAAGGAATTTGGGAAGATTACTTTCAGATGTGATTGGCTTTGCAGAAAACTGTGCAATTTATAGTTACCTGCATGGAAAAATCAGTTCTGTATGTGCAAATTCTCATCTTTTCATGAATATATACTTGGATGCAACGAATGGTGCTTGAATTGCTTCTGCCCAGTTTGGGCAGCCCGAGCCTCCTCGGGTGCACGGACACCCAAGTGGGCATCCCCTTCTTCAGCTTCTGACCTGTGTGTGCAGCTTTTCCACACAGACTTTGAAAAATCTCAATGCATTTTGAAAATTTCCAGGAACTTGAGAGTTTGTCATTGACACTAACTACAAATATATTTCAAATCAGCCCTCTCCTCACCTGTTAATGTTCTAGGGATCCATTCTTTTTTCTTTCCTTCTTTCTTTCTTTTTTTGAGTTAAAGCAATTCAGATTCTCCCTATTTTCAGTTCACAGGCCTTTTGGAAAGCCTCCCAGTTTGTGCCACCCTTTTCTTTGGTGTTCAGTGGCCAGCAGAGGGAACCCTAAAGCTGCGCATCTGGTTAAAACCAAGAGCAGGCATGCACAAGCAATGGAATAATGTTTTCTTTATCAGCTGTGCGGATTTTTAGTTTCATACTGTTGTGGAGGTGTTGGAAGTGGGCTTTTGTAATGAATTAGAAAATTTTAAAGTTATTTATCAGTGCCATAAATATTCACTAATTCCCCAAAATACCGAACAGTATGCATTTTATACCCCAAAGATATTCTGCTAGGAAGCACCTGGACATGAAACCAAAGGACATAGCTCTGCTGTCACTCACGAGAACCCCCAACAACCAAGGCAATAAATGAGGTATGAAAACGGAGCAGTTGCCTTGAAGTACTGAGAAGAGCCTTTGCAGCAACAAATGTCATGGCTTTGCTGAAGGTCAGTGGTGTGCTTGGAAAGGCAGCAAATGTAAAGACGGTCACAGTTTCTTGCAGAGGTACTGGTCAAATTAAAGTGGTAAGGGAGCCTTACAGGGGGAGGCTCCTTGCAGAGCTCCTTGCAGGGGTGAGGCGTCTCGGTTAGCCCTTTACCTTTTTACCACAGGACTTTAGAAAGAGCAAACTTCATGGAAAGAGCTTGAAGGATTGATAAAGCCATCCACAGTCTGTTGTTAGTGGTAAAAAGAAGGAAAAGAATAAAGAAAAAGGGAAATTACTTTGTAGAAAGTTGTCATGTGTTTCCCTCTGGAAGCCTAAGACTGGCTGAAAACTGCTTCATACATTCCCAGGTTGAAATAAGCAGGAAAACCTGGGCCAGATATAGTATTATTATTTGTGAGCTGGCAAGAAGTCTGTTTCTGCACCTTTGGATAAGTGTTTAATAAAACAGCAGCTTAATGGACCAGCATAAAAGACAAGATCTTGAGCAAGAGATGCACATCTAATAATCAAATCCCTGCAAATTTTATTCTGCTGGAATATTCCAAGTGTCTCTTTTTATTCCCATGCCATAAATGGCCAGATACAAATAGACTGGAAAAAAATCATTTAGCCAGCTGTTTATGTTCCCATCAAGACTATTATTCAGCTTGGCAAATTTCTGGAATTGTTTTGCTGGAAAATTTAACTTGCACAAAGCTGCAATCACCTGTTATACATAAGAGGCAGCAGAAGGGCCCTGCTTTGATCACAGCCCTCTCCTTCTCCCAACACGAGCAGAAGGCAGTAGGGCAGTGGTTGAGAAAAGCTCCAGTGATACGGATGGGACTGGGGGAAGGAAGAGCACCCACCGAGTGTGGGTGTCCATGTGTTGTCCTCGTGTGCTCTGCTCTTCAGATCCAGGTGAGTGGGCTCATGACCCAGAAATCTGGTTCCTGATACTGCTCCGGAGAGCAGTGACTTTTCTCAGCTCTCTGTGAGCAAGTAAACATCTCTAACTTTTGATTTGTTCAGGGAAAATGTATTCTGGAAAGGCGAAGTGCAAATGCTGGATAGCAAAGAAAGAAGATACCCATCTTTTGTTTCCTGACATTCTTTATTAAATTACACATTTCTCCTTATACCCAGTTTTGTTTCGGGATGTCCAGGTACCAGACAGATGCACATGTTCACACACACAGGGAAACAATAAATGTGTTTATACCCATAATTCCTTCTGGGAAGGAATTTTAGCTCCTCTCTACCTCCAGAGAGAGGATTTTTAAAGGATGAACATTGTTCGTTCCAGGCAGGTTAAAAAGCCTCTCTCTGAGGTTTGATTAGGCCTTTCAAGTGCTTTTTGGGCCGCAATTGCATGAAGCACAAAAGAAAAGTCATCGGTTGTTGTGTAGAGAAAATGAGACTAAAAGAGGTTCTGAGCCGAAGTGCTGTGGTTTGTCCACGAGGAAAGTTGTAACTGAATAAAGAAGTTGCACTTGTTTAGCTATTATGAGTGGTTAAACCTGAATGCAACATGTATGCAGCTTTTTACATCAAAAATATACTGCTCTTTCTGCTTCATTTTCCTGTTTTCTGGTAAGTAAAATGATGGCAGAATATCAAGTCAAATTTTGATTTTGAACTCTGATGTCTGAAGTTTATTAGAATTTGCATTTTGTGTTTACCTATCGATTTATAGAGCTGTATTGAGATTACTCTCAAATGCTCCTTCCTAACTAATCCAGTGCGCTCTCAGTGCTACTACTGTAAAACTGTATCTGTAGAGTCGGTCTTTCATGATGGATCTTCTTTCTCATTCTCTGCATGTCTTAACACATGGCTTTTTTTGCACTGTACCTGTACCAAATTCTCTGGGGAATATCACCAACAGTTTGGCCACATCTCTGCTGCCAGATTTTCTAGCAATAATCTCAGATGTTATTCTAGCATCTGGGATGAGTCATTAGTGTAGGAATGTTTGAAATTCTTCCAGTTGCATCACTCCCAATCAGTTATATAAGAAAAAGCTATACTTCCCAGAATATCAATATCAACTTAAAAGACTATAAGCTGAGATTCAAATATTTACAGTTTTTCACCTTGTAACAGTCTTTTCATTATGAAAAATAAGTTGTGCAATTTATAGTATGCAGAATGAGATGAAGAACTCAGAGCATTTTTCCAAATTAAAGAAGCAGGAAAATATTATTAGACATGTAGGTGCAGTTAAAGTTAGCAAACCAAAACAATTTTGATTCTGCTTGGTGTATTCTTAATATCCAGCAGATATCCAATCTTTCCATTCTGCAAAGGGTCTATCTCCATTTTACATGAATTAAGTTTTCTCTTGTGTATTTTGTTGAGTTACCTCTCCAAAAACTATTGAGGATTCAGCAAATTTAGTTTTGCTTAATTGAAAAAACAGGGATCTCAACACATTTTGGAGCCATCAGGAAAATGGAGATCAAATGAATGTGAGTTCTCTGGCTGCACTGGATTAGCTATAGTGCTTCTTCTTACACCATGTCAAAGTAGTATTTTTCGTTTCGGTGGCCGTGTGTTTCACCAAGTCTTTGATCTCTACTCTGTTTCATCCCTTGGTTTTTCTCCCACCTAAGCTTCAAGCCCTGACAGTCTCCCTCTCTAGACTTCTAAGGGATTTGCTGAGCAATGGATGAATCAGGCTATTTTTTAGCTAAATCCCTTTACTGTGTTACACACATTGGGAAGAGAGTAGATGGACCTACTTTGCGATGACTGGACGTTTACAGGCTCATGCCACTGGCATGCACTGAACTCTCCTGAAATAGTTTTCATTCTTCACTGCAAATTCTGCTGCATGGGAAATCCTCCAAACCCAAAGAAACAGCTAAAAGCACTTGGCTGCTAACCAGATAATTCACACTGGGAGCTTTTTGACTAGTGGCAACTGTTACATGAAAGCCCTGAGTGCCAAGTCCTGGAAAATCAGCTTGATCACTTGAGTTAAATAAATTTTCAGCCTTAAAATCCTCACTTTTTTTTTCCCAAGCATGAGAAAATATAAAGCTGGAGGAAATATAAAAACAAATTAAGATCATGGGAGCAAATCCTATCAGACCATAGCAGGAAGGACAAAGATCTTCCTTAAGTTCAGCATGTAGAGGTGCAATCCAATTTTTGTTGCTTCGCTTGTTTGTTTTCCAGTGTTGAGAGTAATCTCAAAGGACAGTTGGAGAGAAGGGAGGTTTCTTGCAGATTTTTAGTTTCTGCTGTCAGTTTTTTTTTTCACAAGCTTGTTTTTTGTGGATGATTCAGTGAGGAGGAGTAGTTTCCAGACAAACCTCGCTATGCCCTGACTGGTGCTGGTGCTGGGCAGGTTGCTGAGGTGCTTGGCCCATGGCTGAGGGCTGCTCACTCACACGGGCAGCTAAGGAACAACCTGGCCGGTGTCTCAGACTGTAAATTAACCCCTCGAGTAACACACCTGCTTGGGCACAAATGCCTGTACCCAGTGCACGCTGCATCCAGCATGTCCTGGAAGCACAGGCCCCCCTGTACCTGCAAGGATGACCTGGGACACCCAGGTCCTTTGAATTTCACCCTCCAGCCTTTGATTTCACTCAGGTCTTTCCTTCCTGGACTAATGAGATCTTCAGTGCCTGCAATTTTCTGCCCAGGGAGGTCCTTGAACACTGTTCTCAAGACAGCAATCTGCGTGGTGGATCAGGCTGATTGTAAGTGTTTCTCCTGCTGTTTTTACACTTGCTGCCTTATATCACACTGACCTGGGAGGTGGGGTGGGAAGAGTTCACACCCTACAAGGGACACATTGAAACAAATTTGACCACTCAGAGATGGCCAGAAAATCTTCCTGGCTCCCATTATTTTCTGTTTTGTGTTCCCACAGAAGACCAAATCTAAATGTGACATATTAAGTAAATGCAGAAGCCTTTAAAAAATGTTTCTAGGTATCCATAACAAACAACAATAATAAATGATTCTGTAAATATGTAGATCATTCAGGATAGTTTCTGATACATTTCATTAGCATTGCAGTGACTCACAATATAAAAGTCCTCAGTGTCAGACCAATCTAATCTCACAAATACCCAGTCTTACTCATTTCTTAAATATCAAAGTACCCTTCAGGCCTCCCAAATACATTGCAATCTAACAAATTAACACATCTCAGTACTTTTTCTTTTGCTGAGTTAACAAGTACCGAGGCTTTCTTTTGTGGCAAAGAAAAATCATTCCTTGCTTCCACTGTGATAATTAATAGAGTTTGCAACAAATACAGACTAAAAGGAGTCCAGTCCCTTTTGAACAACACCAGAGAACATATTAATTTTTAATTTTCTTAGTAATAAGTAGCTGTTCTTCTGCTAAGGCTGCTGAGGCTGAACAGACTTTTGAAAAATAGGAATTGATACACATGCATTCATATGTACATATAATACTGTTCACCAGCCTCTTGTGAAAGTGTACTTTTAAACATGAGTGGTCATTTTTGCCTTGTTCTTTTAGATAAAATATCACAGTCTTTACGAAAGCCTGAAGAGGCTTGATATACAGAGCCCGAAGAAAGTTGAACTAGTTAATAGCTAGTTTGAGATTTCATTGGTTTATGTTCACCAAGGTCCTGTGAAATCAAGCTTGCCTCACGGTGTCCATCATAATTTACTGAACAGAGCAAACTTGCTTGGTTTGCTGAGCAAAGTTGCAAAGTGACTTACTATGTTTCAGATAATCTGCAGGCTGTTAAAATCTTAACCTAGTACTTTAAACCTGCAACATACTGTGGAAGACCACAAATCCTGGAGACCTTCTACATGCACCAGGCTTTCTTATAACTGTCCTCCTGCCATGGTCTTCTTCATGGATGGAAAAATGCTGGTGGGCTGCTTGAAGCTTCAGCTGACGTAGGGTTGTGGCGTCCAAGGCCCTCTGCCTTTCTTCAGAGGGTCCCAACATGCCTCCCATCCGTCACTGGCTGCAGTGCAGTCAACAGCTGTGCTGGCAGAGCAGGCCAGTGGTGTCTACAGATGACGGTACAGATGTTAGGGCTGGCAGGCCTTTTTGACCTTTCCATGCAAACATCTGCAGACGCACTAAGGTTTCTAACCTCCCAGTAGAGATCCCAATAAGCTACTAGTAGATGTGGCTGGCTGGAGATTGTGGTAGGTTTTCCATTTCCCTTTGGACATTTTCAGTGGCAGTAAGGCTGAAAAACCCTTCTCATGGCACCCTTAGCGGGGTGAGAAGAAACCTTCTTCAAATACAACCACTGCCTCTGGGCATGAGGAATCCCATGGGGTTCTAGTTCCCACTGGCACAGGCTGTCCAGAGAGGTTGTGGAGTCTCCTTCTCTGGAGATCTTCCAAACCCGCCTGGATGCCACCCTGTGCCACGTGCTCTAGGTGTCCCTGCGTGTGCAGGGGGGTTGGACTAGATGATCTCTAGAGATCCCTTCCAACCTCAACCATCCTGTGATTCTGTGGGTTAGAGCCTTTGCCTTCAGCAAAGAAGAGCACTTGAGGCAGTGGTGAATGCAGGAGGAAAAGACTCAGCAGAAAGTTAAGAGAAAAACAGTACGGGTGCTGCTGATGAGTATTAAGACTGACAAAGGATTTACTAGAATTTATCATTTCTGTACAGGCAAGTATTAGAAAGGACTTATTTTCTGAAGCTGTGATTAGAGGGAGAATCCTCAGTGTTGGGTCGATGGTCATTTTGTTCTGGAATGGTTCCCAGTGCTTGAAATAGCTTAAGGCAGATGAGGGAGAGAGGGTCCCAGGGGGAAGATCGACAAGTTGTCCAGCATGTGGTTTCTGACCCCCAGAAAAGATATGAAGGAAGAAGGACATGAAGGAAGCACTGAGAAAATAGAATGCAAAAGAGAAACAAAAGGATTAAAAAAAAACCCTGACACTTGTTGCGAGAAGAGTCCTTGAAGGAGTGGAGCCACATCCCCTGGGCCTGTGTGTCTCCTGGTGCTGCTCCTCTGCTGCTTCTGCTGCCCGTATCAGTAGTTCCAGACTTACTTACTTCTTTTCTGTCCATCAAAAAGTGAACTTGCTGTGGCACAAGTGGCTGTTCAGAGTTGCTTAGAAGCAGCATGGCAAGGACCTGGATTCTCTATTTGCCTCTGCTACAAGCTCATCCTGTGTCTCTGGCTAAATCCCTACATCCCACTGTGCCTCTCTTCCTGGATTTGGTTGCTTTTGGGGTTTAGCTACAAATTCGTTAGGGCACACAGCCTGCCATCTGTATCATGCTCAAAAATACATTGAGTAAATGTCAAGGAGAAATATTGTTAAATATTCCAAACCTATCACACGGTTGTTCCAAACTAAGCCACCTTGAGAGTACCAAAACCATGACGTATTCAAGATCAGGGCCTATTAAATCTTATATTTTTCCAGTCTTACTAGGATCAGCTGCTTACTCATCCATAAGGAGAAATGTAATAACTTAAAAATGCTAAAACAGTTGCAAATAGCAAACAGCAGAAATTGTAGCTGTATGATTCACAAATGGAAATAAATAAATATACAACATAAATTATGCATTGCAGTCATTTGTTCAGCTACAATAATAATGGTTATGTGGGCAGGGATAGTTACTCTTACAACCTGAAAGGAAAACCATATACTCTAACAAAAACATTTCAGAAAATTAGTATTTATTTAGAAGTATGATATTACTAATTCTTTTATATAATTCTGAGTAACTTATTTTATATGTATTTTGTAAAATATTCCCCATGTTTGATAAAATTTTTCCTTTAGGAATTAATAATGCAACTTTATCACACACATTCTGTGTGTGGGATCTCCTTAAAAATATCCCTCTCATAACTGTCCCCCCATCCCGAGCCCCCAAACCAGGTTCATTTCGAGGTGACTTGATGGGACTACCCTGGTGCCTGACACTTGCTCATACAGCAGGTAGGTGACTTACCTGGGCTGTGCCAAAACAGATTCAGCTTTGGAAATCAAGATTAAAACTCATATGATTCCATCGCTGGGCTGCATACGCATAGTTTCCATGCAGTCATTACTGTCAAGCTGCACCATGATGCTGTGCTCTTGGAACACACTGAATATGCCCATTAACAGATTTTTTTTTCTATAGCAATAGGTTTTATTCTGCTCAGGCGAAATAAAAGCAATTATTAATGAAATCGAATTGGAAAAAAAAAAAACAGAAACTGCTTCTGGGCCTCTTTTTTCTTGCTTTAGCTGTTGTTTTGAAAGAAAAATCTGAAGGTGTCAAAGAAAATATTTGACAATAATGAGAAAATATTTATTTCTGCCACCATTCTTTCTGCAGGCAAACCCCAGCAATTTCCCTGGAGCGCTGTCCCCACCACGTCTTGCTGGAGCTGGGCAGGACAGCAGCTCCCCTGTGGGCACAGGAGCCCTTTTGGCCCCGTGCACAGGGCATTTCCATCCCTGAGATGTTGGACGAAGGGACCTGGCGCTGCCATCGTGCCATGAGGAGCGTCGCGCTCACAGCATCCCGTGTCACAGCACACGGTCTGCAAACCGCAGCGGGTTCCCCGGGATGGGAAGTGTTCCCCTCTCATCATCCTTAGCCTCGAGGCTTGTGTCAACTCAGTGAGACACCCAGAGAGCTTGGCAACAGCTGGAAATTTTGCAGCAAATGGCTGTGTTCTGTCTCCACACTGTGCCGTATAATAATCGAATAAGTGAATAATTGAAAAAGGACATAAGTAGTAGGACTGAAAACTAAAAAAACAAGTTAAAGGAGGAAACCGAGACAGAGACTGCAGGAATGTGATGTGCAGAGAAGGCAGTGAGGGGCTAGAAGTATTACGTGCTGCTTTTGATAAATATGAAGGATGTTGATGAAAACAGGACATTTGTCATGCAGTGCCCTTGGGATTCCCAGGAAAGTTAACTGGGGGCAGGCATCAGCCAGCAGCCCTTCTCTTGCCATTTCATCCAGCTACATCAGTGATTTGGGTCAATTAATAACAACCCATGATGGATCGATTCTCGGGCTCGAGGTGGCAGTGAAAGCTCTGTGATAACCTTGATAACCTTCAGATGAGCAGATGCTGTAAAAAAGAAAAAAGCTCTTGTGTCTTTATGAGGAAAGCAGAGAAGACGAGGCCGTGCTCCCCGGCTGGCGTCCAGCTCGGCGCCGGTCTACTCGGTGCAGCCATCGCAGCTGGGGAATAGGCCTGTCTACCTGCATGGGCACAAACTGAGCCGTGGGAGTACTGCTCAAAAAATACCTGGAATTTCCTGGATAATAAATGTATTCTTTTCATATATTTTGGGCAAAAGTAATGTAGTTGACTTTCTGTGCAGTGGGACACCAGTACAAGAGCTAAATGTGTTTACAGAAGGGTTCTTTGCTGCCTAAGAAAGCCTCGATGCAAGAAATTAGTTGAAATACAACATAGAAATGAGGCTTGTTCCCTTTGGTAGCTCTACATGGCTTTTTCGTTTTTTTGAACTTAGTTAATAAAAATCCATCTAAGGAATGCCATGTAATAGAGATGCAATCTCAGTCAAATCCCTCCCTTGAAAAAATCAGGAAAAAAAAAAACCTGACGGATATATATGAAACCTGACGGATATACACAAATTGTTACCCTACTCCGCCTGTTATACTGTTTTCTATATGTGTTTATTTTTTTGAAGAAACTATATCTGTTCACCTACTCTTCTTGTGACTTAAAAAATATAGTGAGTTTTGTTTTGTTTTATTTTCCCAGCAGTTCAGTGTTCACAAATAGAACTGAAATCCTCATTCCACAGTACTGCTATGTTTACAAAAGCTTTTTCTCCAGCATTTTTATTAGCAAATCTCTTTCTCCATGCAGAATGTTGCAAGAAAGTTATGTACTTCTGGTGCTATTTCACCAGTGCAACACGTATAAGATTTCATATTGTATTATTTTCCATTAAAAATATAGTGCAGTTGTTTCCTTTGCTATACTTAAAGGAGCATTAATATCAAATGACAACAGATTATTATAATCAAATTTGCTCTCTATTTTGCAAGGAGGAATTTCATGATGAACAGATATTTACAATCAGGAATTGATGACATGCAAGTAAACATCAAAGTGATTGGAATAAAATACTTATGCTTAGACGTAACACATGAAATATGTGTCTCTAATCTCTTGGATTTAAATCCATGTGTGGAATAAAAATGATGTGGGACACCAGAATTTGGAATAAGGGAATACAATGGAGCATTAAAGATGCGATGTTGCCCACGTGGTAGTTTAACACCTGGTGGTTATTCCTGTTTTCCAGGCAGTCCTGAGAGGCTCCCTGACATGGTGATTCTTCAGGGGCGCTGCCTTTGGCACCGTCTCCTACGACCTGGGAATACTGGCACGGACCTGCTGCTCACCGGCATTCACTCGTGTGTGAAGAGTTTCACACATGAGTGTGAATCTCTACGTTTCAGCTTATTAACCGTGCACCAAGATACTTTCCGAACACCCACATTTTAAAGCCCATCTGTGTTCGTTACCACACTTGAGCTGACAGCTGAGGCAGGCACTTAAAACCTGTTGCTAATCATGGAGAAGTGTCGCTGTGCTTTGGTTGGTCATTTGTCATTTGAGTTTTGCTGATTCTTGACCTAGAACCCCGGCACTCGACCTCCACATGAGCAAAAGGGTGTTTGAACCAAGCTAAGAGCGATCAGCATGGCGGGAGTCCCCAGCTCCCAGTTGGTTATAGCACACAGAGAGCTATAGAAATCTATGTGTTTTCATATGCTCTGGGCTAAATAAATAAATGGAAAGTGCATATAAGTAATAGAGTGTGCTTAAATTACAGGAATAAATGCTCTGTGGACATAAGTGGAAAGCAGGGGCAGGGCAGGGCAGGGCAGGGCAGGGAAGGGAAGGGAAGGGAGGACTAGAAAAAGGGCCATGTGGGCATGAAGGAAGCATGCCTAGAAAGGTGGTTTGCTCTAGGTGACCCTGCGTATACAGGGGGGTTGGATTAGATGATCTCTAGAGGTCCCTTCCAACCTTAAGGATTATATGATTCTATGATAGGATTCTATGAAGACAAAAAAATGCATAAAGTAGGTGGCTGTGAGTAAACCCTGCTGAGCACTAGAGATTTCATGCACTGTAAGTTATACCTCTCTAGACCTTATTGCTACACAGTGAGAACAACTCTGCTTGCTTGTTTTAGCTCATCCAACAAAATAATTGACATTATTATCTCATGCCTGCTCGGTACTATTTTGCATTTGAAATACAATAGTACAATATCAGTATAAGAAATACTGGAGAAGTTAAAGAGATTTATTTCATCCAATTAATATCTCCTTAAAAGCCATTCTATTCAAAAATGTTTGGAATATATAATTAAATTGTACATGTAGTTTCAATAAAACAATATCCATGTACTTTGGGTGTGAAACTGAAGATTTAAAATCTCCTGTCGTACGGTCGAAGATAAGATGCAATACTATTTTTTCTTCTCAAATTTTGGCCATTTCCTTTAGCATTAGTAGCTATCTCACATTTTCACTATAAGCACAGGAATATTATATACTTGGACACTTGTGAACACATCTGTAGCTTTTCCAGTGTCTATGCCCGTGGAGAAGAATTACTTCTCCAAGCCAGGTATCCAGTGCCAAATCCATGATGAAGAGTTTGGAATAGTGTGGAAGATCTATTATAGATGTCTGTATAGTTAGAGAAATAACATGCACCAAAGCCCTACAAGGTCAGAAATGGCCTTTTTATGCATCATGATGCCCGCTCATACAGATGAATATACACGTGCAAACTCATTTTTATACACATACATCTACATGAACTGTTGCCAAGAGGTATTCCATTTAAGAAGTGCTTCCCCTTAATTTTTGCATTTTATCTACTACTTGATGAAGAAGATACTCTCTCATTTCATTCTCGGTTCTCCATAAAATGTGTCTCCCTCAACACTCCCTCATTCTGGGTGTATTTCCCCTTGCTCTATTAGTATTCGCTCCTAGTGGGGGACTGGCAAATACACACAATACGAACAAGGAGGGAAATTATTTTGCTTAAGAAACCTTATTTTGTATGTATGTTTTGTTAAAAAACAGAGTGAAGTCTCTTTTGTTAACACAGTAGAATGCTCTGAAAAGTCTGTTTTTAACACAATTCTGTGCCCCACCAGCAGCAGCAAAGACAGATGAATGGACATATGGCTTGCCTGCGCTCCTTAATGCCTGTCAATTGCCTTTTCCTTGCAGACAAAAGGGAAGGGAAAGGCAAGGAGAGGCAATGTGTGTTCAGTTAGCCAATGTGTTGCTGATGGCAGCATGCCTGTAAGCTTGGGCATCTCTGCATGTTTGACCTGAGCTGAGAATGGGGGCTGAGGTGCAGCTGGAGTGAAATGAAGTATGACCAACTTTGTAAAAGGCCCTAGAGAACAGGCCAAGGTGCTTTAAAAATATAATGGGCTTAACCAGAGATTGCTGTGATGGTGGGTGTGCATTTCTCTACAGCTGGACCTGCTCACCCTGCAAATGAGTTTGAGCTGATGCATGCAGCAAAACTGGCCACTGAAGCATGGGGCTGGACTGAGATGGGGGTTTTTTTGTGAAAAAAGAGAGAGACATTAATTTGCAGACAACCTAAAAGTCTCTATCCATTCCTGTTGCCATGGATACAAGGATGAAGGCAATCACTTTGCTCAGGATTAGCTATTTTTACTGTAATTACACAACAGAAAATTATTAGTCCATTGTTCCCTCCTTCTCACTTGTTGTCTATTCACATGATGCTTTAGTGGCAGGTAATGAGACACCAACTATTCACACACCTTCTTAGGCCTTCCTGGCAATTTGGTAGAACTCTGGAGTCAGAGGCTGCTTCTTTGCCTGGAGATTTGCTTGACTAATGATTTTAGCATCTGCCTGCCCTGATCAGCAAAGTAGGTGGGAGATCTTCAGGCAGGAGTCTACCACCAGAAACACAATGCAGATGAAACCTGGCACCATGAACTTGCCATGGCCATGCTGTGCTAGCAGGAAGATAAATGTCTTTTATATAAATATATATGTATACACATATGTGTTCGCCGTGGAATTAGGTGCATTGCAAAATCAGGCTTGCTTTGTATCATTCTCCAGGAAGAAATTCAAGATTGTCTCCTGAGCCCCAGTGCACTGGCTCTCCAACCGGTGGTGGAACGACCTTCCAGACTTCGCCTCTTGCTGTGTGGTCAGTTATGGGATGAGCTCTCGGCTATGTTTTTGTCTATGGGTGATTGAGCATCTGCACAAACACATTAGGACTTTCCAGCTCTTTGATCATATAAAGCCATCTGGGATAGATACACAGTCTTTTCCTGAAAAGATCTTCCTGTAGACATGGGTCTCTGTGCCTGGAGGAGCTCACATTGGCTCCCAGAGCTTTAGGGTGACCTGGCTCAGTTCATCTGGCTCCTAGAGTCCTGGCAGTAGAAACAAAGACTTAACCCTGATCTTTGATTATTATGATTTTCCAGGTTCCTCAGCCTAAAATCCCTGTGGGAAAAGTCCTATAGAAAGTAATATAACACAAAATCTCTATATATTTCCATAGATTTTTGGTACTGCAGAATCTTGCTACAAATTACATAACATTGCATAAGAATAATTAGAAGACAATTTTTTTTTTTGGTTGGGTTAGGCTTTAGAGATATTTTGCTAAGCTACTGCATTCATTTAGAAACTTCCTTCATTATTTCTTGGAGTCGTGTATATGATGGGAACGGCAACTTGCGTCTGTCTCTTCTTAATATGAGCAGAGGGCATTTGAAGAGAATTTGAGAGCAGAATGGAAAGGAAAAGCTTTTGAGTGGAGAAATTTGTAGACAGCTAATACTATGGAGAGTGACGTAACTGGTGATGAAAGATAGGCAAGTGAAACGCCACATGATCACGTAATGCCAGGTAGATGCTCCAGGAGGGCTGAGGATGGGCATGCTGGCACACTGAGGGCTGAAATTTTATCCAGTCAAATTGTGAAAAAAATGTTTCCACAAAATGAAACCCGTAATCCAAATCTCTCAATTTATGTGGGGGATCCAGACATGGGTTAATCCATATGTCATGCTATGCAATATATAAGAGTGTTAACACACACACAATGAACAAATGCTTCTTAACAGCATTTGTTGCCTGTGCAACAGCTCAGCTGTGTTGTGCAGTCTTTGCTGGACTCCACATCTACCTTAAAAATCATAGGGAGACCCTAAAGAAAAGAAGCCAACTCGTCAGACAGGGAGGGTGACATAAAAGTACATTTGGACTGATGATTTTTTCAGACAAGCAAGTGATTTCTTTGATGCTTATTACTGCTAAAAAATCCTTTCTCAATGTCATTTTTTTGTCATTCTCAGTTTACAAAAATTGACTGAAGTTAATTCACCCCAAATTTAATCCATTTTAAGATGTTTCAGGATTACATTTTTCATAGATGGCAAGAAAATGTTGGATAATAAATGGAAACACAAAATGAGATGAATCATTCAATGCAGATTGTTAAAAGCAATTTCAGTTTTTGAAAAAATATGTTCTTAGAAATGAACTAAATAAGTATGGGAAAAAAGAACTTGAAAATACTCAGCAGTTTTATAGAGAAATGTCAATAGCAAGATGAAAAATGTATTTGAAAATATTTTTATCTTGGTACATAGAAATCCTCAGTAGCAGTGAAGAAACAATGCAAAAAAATGAAGGTTAATTAAGAAGAAATAGCAAAGAGGCAATTGCTAAACAGTCACTTCCACCTATGAAGCTGTGTTTTCCAACTAGGTTCTGGGCAATAAAGAGCGTGGCCTACTGTCCTTACTCTGACTTCTTTGTTACCAGCAAATATCCTTGTCTTAAATATTAAATTCCACTGTTTAAAGTTAAAAAGTGACTCCAGATTTGGCTACATGAATAAACATGATCTGCTTTTCAGATTTGCTGAGGATCTATTCACTGCACAAAAAGGAGACAAAGATACAGCTACATTTAGCTGTTTAAATTTAGATTTATTTTATGCTTGACATTTAGCTTTCATTTGATCAGAAATATTAAACAGGATGTGCTGTCGTTCTCTACCAAGGCACATGCCAGCACTCATTTTACTGCCATTAATACATCATTCTTAATCAGAGCCAGTGTTCAGACTTCTCTGCAGAGTTAATCTTGCCCTCTTGCCATTCATGAATGCTCTTCATAGCAGTATACTTTCGCCTTGCTTAGTATGTTGGGTAGTTTAGCTTGTCCCTTGTGGGACACGCTCCTTCTTTCTGCCTGAGGCTGAAATCTGAAACCCTCCGCACGCCCCCTTGGTGGGACCCAGAGTTGGCCCAGGGAGGAGGAAGCCCTGTCCCAGCCTGGGTGCTGGGGGACGTTCCCTCTCTGGCTGCTTCACGCTTGTGGCTTTGGTGACTCTTAACCCAAAAGCATAGGTGAGCTCTCCTGGGTCAGACGGAAGCCCAGGTATTTCCCCCTACACATTGGGTGGTATCTAAGATTAAGTGGACAAAACCTAAGGCTGAGATTTTGCTCAGAAAAGAAATAGGAGATAAACAGGAGATAGGGAGCACGATGGGATAGCGCTATGGGCTTTTTCAGCTATGGATTATATATGAAACAATTCCGCTACAAGATCGAGCACTAGCTGGAGTCTTATCTTTAGAGAAAAAACAGATTCTTAATGACATTACCACCATGACTGTAAAATTAAGTATCTAGTTATGAAAGGCCAAGCTTGACAGTGTCCATTAATCTAATTAAAAATATGTCTAAAATACTGTTGTTATTTTGGTCTAACTGAACAGTGCTTGGAGTCTTGCATTAGGACAATAAATAAATAAATAAATAATAACAAAAAGATTTGGGGTTTATAATCAGTTAATGCCTGTAATCAATTAAGCCTTATAAACCCGACTATCTCTCTCAATCCAAAATTCTTCTTTTGCGAAAGAACTGTTTTGTGGTTTAAGTTCTTTATCATTTTGTTGCAGTGGATATTACTTTAATGACAAGAAGATTTTAATTAGAGCCAGAAGCTTACACATGAAGAGATTAAAAAAAGAAGCAAAGCATTTTTTGTATATTTTGTCAGTTTAAAGGATTCTTTTAAAAGCACTTGACTCCCCTTTTTCTCAGGTTACTGTGTTTACAGACTTCTAAATTGTGTCTTCATTTCTTATTTTAGGAACCAACTTTTATTGTTTTTAGGGCTACTCTTTTGATTTATATTTTCCAATGCACAAAGCCTCAGACCCATTGCTGACAACATTTTCCCAAGTTCAAAGTACATTTTAATAAGTGAGCTCGGCATACCCAGTGGCAAAGAAGTTTGTGCAAATTAAATCTCATTCTGCAAATATAACAAGATTATAACTATATGGAAATTACTTTAATGGACACAGATTTGGTGGTTTTAGAAAATTAATCTGGAGGAAATCTCTGTGGTGTTCAGTGCTGATAAAAAGTTATACTGTGAAGCTCAAAAACATTAGTTTGCAGTTTTAGCATTTCAACAATGTGGATTTTACTTTCTGGGAATTGGCAAGATTAGCATTTTTGTGTTATTGATTCCAAAAGAATTCCCTTTCATTTTGATGTGCTGTGTTGTTCTCCATCCCTTCCTCTCAGGGCTAGCCCACGCTAGAGATGTATAAGCTCATTACTGACAGTTCAGCAATCAGTCCCCCTCCTCCAGCTGGAGATGTGCCATTTGGAGGTTGCAGATCTTCAGGTCCTGAATGATTTCCATGATTTTTCACCATATACCTCCTGCCTCCTCTCCCCCAAATTATCATCAGCATCCCTTGCCTAATTACCAGACCTGCTTTTCATGTCCATCAATGGATATTCCTGTAGTTTGAGGCCCCACGGTGGCAATGCAATTATATCTGGGAAATTATATCTTGCTTGAAAGAGCCTTTGCAGGAAGGCTCCCAGATCATGGCAGGGCACAAACACCCTTTTCTAAACCAGGTCAGGGTAAATGCTCCATGTTCCAAATAAAATGCCAGGCCATCAGCTTGTGTGGGTCATTTTTTCTGTCTTTTTTTTCCCCTCTTCTTAAAGAGAGCTTCCAGCTTGGGCCAGATGGGAGTGTAAGCTGTGGAAGGAAGATGTGGAATACCAGAAGAGGACAGTGTAAGAGCTGGAAAACATGAGGTGAGTAAAAGAAATTGGGAGGAGGAAGGATATTAGGGAAGCAGCCATCTAGGAAACACCAAGAAGAGTAAGACCAGACAAGGACATCATGGGAGGCAGGAGGGATGCGCAGCAGGAACGGGAAGAAGCAGGAAGAACGAAGCCTTGAGCCTGCAGTAAGAACCACAGGTGATTTCCTCTTTATGAAATGGAGTGTGTGCGTGTGACTCACTGAAGAAAGATCCGCAGCTAAATGTGATTCAGATCTGCAATCAAGTAAGGTAATTATCCCAAAGCTGAAGCCGTACTCGTTGCAGCATCTAATCATCCCTGACCGTGTCTGCAAGCTATTTTAAAGGCATTTACAAGGCTAGCTGTGCTTATGTACAAGGTAGGTGGCCAGGGGCGTGCTGTGCCTTCCTAAGGCCTGTCCTTGGGTCTGGACATTCTGTGCAGCCACATCATGTCACAGTGTTGGATGTCCATAACCCATCTGATCAGTGTTTTGGTCTGTGGCAGGTGGGATTTGTCACGTTTTGGGTTTGGCTCAGCCTGGAAGCGCAGAGGCGGTGCAGAATCCCCAGGGTTTCGCCCCACTTCCAGGAGGAGCAGTGCCAGAGCTCCTGCCACAGCGGCGCCCATGGAGCCCTCCAGGGTCCGGCTCTGCGGGTCACCTGTTGAGGCTGTGGAGAAGTTGCCTTCAATCCACAGGCCTAAGGCAGACTGGATGCCTAGCTATATGTTTGCAGTGTGATGAGATGAAGTTCACACACGCATACACATTCCTTTATAAATCAGAGTTCACCTCAATTTGTGCTAGCTACTGCATAAGATAAAGATGTGTTTTTGTTCCTTGTTGTGGCATGCGATACAGATGGTCATACATTTTTATAGAAATAGGCAGTGCTTTCAAATCTGTAGAAGATCAGATTGGATCTTCTCCAGAAGTATTATTGTTTTTTTGAATGTACTTAGTACTCTTGAGGTGTTGCTGTAGATCTAATAAGCACCTTCCTCCCTTACAACTTCCTTCTTTTCTTCCTAAAGGCATAAAATAAATTAAACTACATCATTTTGGGAGACACTTTTGTGTTATATCTCTCAGATGTTTGTGAACAGTAATCCTTTTTTTTCAAAAAGATGGATTAATCAGAGATCATATTTCTATATGAGCTTGTATCTCTATGGACTCGTGAGGAGTTCTACAAATAAGAAATGCTACATTGCATTGTTTTCTGATATAAAAAGGTGGACCTTTCATAAGAGCATTTTTTGCAGCTTAGTAGTAATTCAGCGGACATGTCCTTAAGCACCTTTTGTAGGATTTGTGGCAGCAGAAAAGTAGTCCCTCTAGGCTCCCTTTGTAGTAAATGGAGAAAACCAGGCCCTTTTAGGATGCAATTCAGTTGCCCGTGGGTGGACATCTGTTTATCATGAGATGAATCACACCCTAAAAGTGATTGCTTCTCTCCATGTACTCTAGTGGGAGCATATAGAAATGTCATGGACATTTATTTTCGTTTCCACATTTGCATTGATGATATATATGTTTATGTACATATGTATATAAAAATATATGTATGTGTGTGTGCATGTGAACACAGGTGGATTATACAAATACATACCATATAAGAAATGCTGTCTGTTCCTTTGGATTTATGCTTTACTTTTATAGTCTTGCTGCACTGTTCCCACGATTTCCCACAGGAAGATCCTCAGGCTCTGAAAAAATACAAGCCAAGCAATTGGGCCTCTTTTAGACTTAGTGGGAGCTTCCTTTGGAAAGATGCTGGTTGTTTTTCTTGGCACATTTGTTATCTCTGTAGATGAAGGGCAGCTGTCCAAGGACAAATCTCTCTCTTCCTCTCTCTTTAGTTCATTCACAGTAAGAGGGAAGGCAAACTGGGCTTTTGCTTTCTATATAGAGAGCTCTGTTACCCTAGTAATTAAGTTAAATGTCCTGGCCTGCTGTTGAATCTATTATTTTTTTCCTCAAATTTCTAAAATGTTTCCATCCTTCTTCTCTTTTGTTTTTTTTCTGATGCCCAAATGTGTAAACAGTTAGTTGCCTCTGTCTCCTCTGCTGAGTTTCATTAATTATTGCTGGGCCATAAATTGAGATTCAGCACCACTTTTTCCTAATTCCAGTGCAGTAACATTGAAAAGCGATTGAGTACACAGTGTGGTGGGATGTAACCTTCTGATACAGTCACAGATAAAGATTCTTTTACAACACACATCCTATGACTTATGCACTCTCTTTGATGACTGTTTTTTATTTTTTTGCTAGAACTTCTGCAATTATTTTAATATTTCTAGTCAAGAACAACAAAAAAACAGCAAACAATCTATTGTATGTCCTCAGCTTACAATCTATTGTATGTCCTCAGCTTCTCTGCAGCATCTAAGCAGTCACTGGCTGGTGCTGTCTGCTTTTGTACTGCTGATGTTGCTTGTCCTCAGAAATGGTTTGCAGACCCACCAAGTTTCATGCATCGCACATGAGACTCACACACTCACATTCGCCCTCTGTCATATTCTGCCTCATGCATGATCAGTGAAGTCTTGCAGGTACATACGATCATGATGCATGCGATCTCTTGATCAGCAGTATCTGGCAGGTAACATCTCAGAGCGGAAAAGACGATGAGTTGTTGCAGGTGTTGTGAACTGTACACTTTCTAGCAAACTCTGGAGAGAGTCTGCCTGGAAAAGCATCCTGAATCCATGGCTAATCCCTTATCACAGTCCTTTCTGTCTGATCCAGTGACCTGATGTGCCCTCACTGTAAAGAACCATCATGAAGTCCAGTGTGGGATCTGACTGCCTGGCCTGGAGAAGCCCAGCCTGCCAAAGAGATGTAAGGTAGATAGCCTGCACCCAGTCCCATGGCTAGGAAGAAATAATAGGAAAGAAAAAATATCCATCTTCATGCCTCTAGGGTGAAAGTATGCACTGGATGAAGATACTCAATTAAAAAGTGGGGCAAATCTCTCTTAATAAAACAAAACACTAAACAAACAAAAGAGTCCCTGGGTTCTCATAAACCAAAAAAGAACTACACAAGAGACCTGAAAAGGGACTGAATCTGCTGCACTTTTGGGGAAGAGACCAGTCTAAGGATGGAAAGGGTGAGTGACTCCTCAAAGTTCAATCAATCAGGACAACAGCTATTCCTTCCTTCCCTAAAGAGACCAGTCTAAGGATGGAAAGGGTCAGTGACTCCTCAAAGTTCAATCAGCACAACAGCTATTCCTTCCTTCCCTGCAGGGAAGACCAAATGCCCCATGGCCACCCTAGCCCCTTAATGTGTTATATTATCTCCTTTTCCAGGTCTCCTTCTTCTGTGGAGAGCTGGTGTGAGTTTAGCATGACAAGTTCCTGCTTAGCTCTGATGGAAGAAACCATCCGCACAAAAGTCTGAGGGATATGGCAGAGCAGGAGCCAAGGAGCAGTCTGACTGGTGGGGGAAAATCTGGAGAAGTAACAGCAAACTTGGGGAATGTTTCTTCATTCTGGAAAGTTCACAGGGAATTCTGAGATAAATAAGGAACAATTTCAAAATGCGCTGCATTCTCACTTAGCTCATCCAATTGTTTGCAGTCATTCCTGCATTGTAACTTGAGATATAAGTTCAATTTTCTTCTGCTCTCGGTAGATCTGGAGGAATAAAAGAAATATATTCAGCCTGCAAAATGAAACTCTCAACAAAAGCAGCTATTCCCAAGATGCTGTTCTGATGTCATTCAACTCCAGTCATGAAGTCATCACTGGATGTCTGTTGCTATAACAACCCATTAGTCTCTTTTGCTATTACTCATGCAACAAAAATGCCTACAGGTGTGTCACCATTGTGAAGTTAACCTTTAAAATGTGCACATAAAAATACCTTTCCTGTGCAATATCTTAATGGGAGAAAGCACAACGCTTTACATAAATGCTATTTTTGGAGAAATGCTGGTTCCAGCTCATTCTATGTAATCTGAATAAAACAGAGGAATAATTTTGAACGAAACAGCATTTTATACTGGATACTTTTTTCTTGCATGGTCAATATTTCCAAAAGCTTTTTCAAGAAAATGCTCATTTGAACTACTTGGTTGCTATTTGTAAAGTCTTCTTTGGTGTAGGTGAATTCAAACAATATCAGTGGAGCTGTTGTGGTGAAGCCTGTGGCATTCTGTGCTTGTGTTGTTTGGAAGGGTAATAAACAGAGCAGGGACCTCAGCATACAGTTCACTAATTTTCTGAGTGTTATTAATCTCATGTTAAATATCTGTCTTTTAAGTAACACTATAGGCTGGCAGGAAAGATGCCAATAGAACAGGCTGCATTATGGATGGGAATCGCTATCGGTAACATTTGAAAAGCCGGGGCTGGTTCTGGGCCAACACTTAAATCAGCAGAAGAAATGAGCAGATACAAGAGTGACAGTAAAGAAGGAATATTTAAATGTTTTCCTGGAAATATCTTAGATCACTCTGAGCTGTAAACAAGCTCATTCAAATATCTACAGTCCTGCTTACTGCAGTGCAGTATAGCATTTTAGCGGATCCTGTAGCCTGCCTGCGAGTCTGAGGTTAGGCACCATGAACTAAACAGAAACATGCACATCTTCTCAGGCAAGATATAATTTTAAGGGTCCATTTTGACCTAAAGCATTTTCTCCCCAAATGTATTTGATGCTTCTCAAAGATTTTGAAACTCAAGATAATTTTATTTTCCCTTGTTTTTCTCTGAAATTATGAAGCAATTGCAAAGAGGCAAGAGTTTGTACCAGTGAGGCTGGGTCCATAGGTTGAGCTAATGTATGATCTTGAGACTCTGTCTCTCCCTCACATTCCTTGAGGTGCAGACGATGGCTCTGGAGGTGAGTATTACCCGACAGAGACAGTCATCCAGTGGGTATATCCTATTTTCCAGTACACAACCAGGGGTCCTGGATCTTCTGCCAAAGTTTCAGCCTGGAACGGCTCATGGGGTGGTACTGAGGTGATTCCTGCTTCCAGCATCATTCACTAATATGTCTCCACTCATAGCTCTGGCACCTGTCTTGCCAAACATAAGGGGGTTAAACTCTCCAAGTGGATTTTGGGAAGCATCAGAACCAATGAAAGCTAAAACCTATTTCTTCTTATTCTCAAAAAACAGGTTTCCTCATTACCAGCATTCATGGAAGCAGTATCTGGATAAGTAGTGCATGAGGTTCATGTTTGGAAAACAAGTAAGAATAAGAATTAGAGGTGCTTCAATTCAGGTCTTATTTCTGGAAAAGTAAGGATTCCTTGAATGGCTTTGCTCTTCTGATTTTCAGTCAGACTTATATGTTGCCTGATAAGCTTATATTAGAACTTCAAGATGGGTCTTTTAGACTATGAACCCTTCTTTTTTTGTTCTCACAGACAGCCCTTTCAGAACAAAAGCTGTGTAATCAGTTCAGTGTAACTTATTACATAGATGGAAATATCAAGCAAGTGTACAAAACATCTCAATAAAAATACAGAATGTAACTTTAATTCCCATGCAGTGGTATTCATATAACATGAGTTTAGCTACAGGATTCATGATTCAGTGTTTTCCCACCAGATTTCTGAAATGTGTGCTGGTAAGACATCACAACATCCACAGCAAATGGTTTCCGTAATCTTTTTAGTCCTAGTTCAAGACTGGGAAAATGAGTTATGAAAAGTATGATATTGCCTGACCGCCACTTCTAAGATTAAGTCTTTTTTATTCTTGCTTCAATATCACTGTTCCTTGAGCATATTGTTCTTTCTTCTCTCCATTTCTCTTCTGTTACATGGTCTGACCTTAGTATGTTGTGACAAACAGTTCATAGGGTTTAACTTGCTCGGGAATCTGTGAGAATGACAGATGGCAACCAAATTTTGCATGAGAAAACCTGAAGCAAAACAAAATACACCACCTATCTGAGCACATTTCAGTTAAACCCTTCCTTACCCAGGATGCACAGCCCACCTTTAACCTTTAACCAGTGCCTTCACCTTTAGCATTTGTTGACTTCCTCAGTAGCCAGGGATTTAAAACACCTCTTTGCTACTGCTTCAGGAGGCAGCAGGAGGATACGAAATACTCTAGTGGCCCCATGCTATGTTTGAAGCATTTTACATCTTTATTGACCTTGCGAGTGCCTAGAGCCATCAGAAGAAGATTTAAGTAGCATGTCAGCAAGCTCAGGAGAGGTTGAGGAGAGCAGAGCCCAGCTGGTGGTCACGCGAGGGAATGTCACTCTGTGGAGAGTGGATGAAAGGAGACACAGAGAGAGAGACTTGCGTCTTGAGGAGGAAAAGGAGGAAAAAAGCTGCCAAGAGAGGTGTTTCATGGGGACACAGAGTGACTTCGGGCACAGCAGCGGGGTCAGTCTGTGCTCTGCAGCTCAGCTCGGTGTAGAAATGAGGTTCAGTGTAAAAATGAAGCAGAGCTCCCTGGTGCCTGGTGCAGCCATCAACCTTGTTCATTGGAACAGAGGAAAATATTTAGATGGGATCTTCAACATAGCTCACCTGTAAATTGTTTTGCACTGTTCACTCATCTTCAATCCACTTCAAATGCTTAAGCTTCCTCATAACACATAAGAAGCTACCGATTTCTACCATTTTGGTAGAAATGTTATGTTTTTTGCACAAAAATAAATTGTCTGTAAAGGACTAATTATATCTATGCTGCATTGCTATAATGAGTTATAATGTGACATAGTAAACTTTTATTAATATTGCAAAATGTATTATTTCTCTTGGACAGTGCATATTTTATCAGAAAAGAGTGTGGTGTTGAACAGGCAGGCATGCATTTGTTGGTGTCTTTTGGGGTTTTCTGCATGGCAAAACAGTGACAAGAAGTAATCAAGTTAGGCCTTGCTTCGGGTGACATTATTCAATTCCCAAGGCTGCCGCAATTGTACAACCTTCTGCAATCCATGTAAACATTTCCTGTTCTCTAAAGAAAAGGTATTCCTGTCTTCTTGCTATGTAATAAGACGCGTATTTCCACAGGATGGGTTAACCCTGTCTCTAACCTTCCAGACAATATTAACCACAGTCATATTTCTCTGTGTGCCAGTAGTCAATGCTACTAACCTCTAAACCAGTTTTTGTTCTTTGGTAAAAAACCATACTCTTAATGCCTGAATCTGGGGGGAGATCATGGGTATCCAAAGGACATGTCAGCCAAACATATAGCATGCTGTTTGCATGGTATATCATCAAGTCCCCTTCATATGATCATCTGTCTGTAAAGGGACATGAGAATTTTTATTGCATTGTGACAAAGGGTTACACTGCTGATTGACACAACCATAAACAAAATTATTGAAGAAAAATATCAAAACATATTCTTTATTTGTTTTTTGTGTTTTTTTTTCAGTGTTCCAGTGTCCAGTTTGACCTGTACAGACTGGACAACTGGACGGTGAAAAACCTCATGCAATTCAACAAGGCCGAGTGCAAGGTTCTGCACCTGGGGAGGAATAACCGCAGACACCAGTACAGGCTGGGGACTGACCTTCTGGAGAGCAGCTCTGCAGAGAAAGACCTGGGTGTCATGGTGGATGATAAGTTGACCATGAGGCAGCAGTGTGCCCTCGTGGCCAAGAAGGCCAATGGGATCCTGGGGTGCATTAAGAAGAGCATCTCCAGCAGGTCGAGGGAGGTGATCCTACCCCTCTCCTCAGCCCTGGTGAGGC
>NW_010588860.1:37122-50459 GCF_000705375.1 Tinamus guttatus | reverse complement strand
ATATTCCCACTGTGCAAATGATGGCTTATTTTCTTTCATAAGCAACAGAATTGCGTATGCATGTAGCACATCAATCAGTCAGTCAATCAAACACATCCTTGCTGCATTTAAGGGCAGCTTTTGCCTAGCAAAACTTGATTTTAGCAAGCAAAGAAGTTTCTGGTTGGGGAAAACCTCTGCGCTGCTTGTGTGAAAGCTCATGTTTGTTTGGATCAACAAAGATGAGCACGCAAGGAATCCCTGGAATGGATGGAGAAAAGATGTTAAGAACTGGCAGAGATTTGGATGCTTGAGGTAGCAGTAGGGGAAGATCATGGAAGAAGTGGGTTGTTGAGATTGCTGGAGGAGACCTCTGAAGGGCAAGAAGCACTCCAAACCCCTGGTTTGGCTTAAAAAGTATGTAAGTTTAAAAACCTACACTACTTGGGGTGGGTTGGTCCAATTTGTCCTACAGCTTTGAATTTTAAGGCTGTGGATGGTTGACATTTTTCAGACTTTTCTGTTCAACTATATGGACTGTTCTCTGCTTAAAAATTTTAAATGTCTTCATTTTAAACCTAAAGCTGGAGATTAAAAGATAATACTGAATATCACTCAAATTGGCACACTGAGAGGAGATGAGAATAACCATGGAGGTGGAGCTTGCACTCAAGCTGAGCAGTTTTAGGAACATGAGATGAGGTTCTTAGGTCTCACAAGATTTACATTCTTTGCCTCTTTCTGTTATTTGACCTGTCTCTACAGATGTGGTACAGAAGTAGAAACTGTGATTTGAATATAATATTCTGCAGAGCCTTTCCCACTTCCCAAGACTTTCTTTTTTTCTCTCGTAGGAGAATCCAGAGCCTTTCCCACTTCCCAAGACTTTTTTTTTTTTCTCTTATAGGAGAGTTGGATCTTTTAAACACCATATTCATAAAGGGACATATCCCAGATAATTTTGCATCCAAAAATATGTGTATCACTGTTTATTTACATTACATTTCTGGCAATGGTCATGAATAACCATCAGGTGTGATTCATTCCTTGAAGGACATGGCATATCAGCAAGGGGCAAAAAAATATGTTCAGTTTGATATTGTTTCTTCAGAGAAGCAGATATACCACAGGCAGTTTTGCTGTAGGAATCATTTGTTGGAGGGGGGAAAGGTGAAAGCCTGGAAGTCCCCCAAGGTGGGCATATTTCTGTAGCAATTTGACTCATGCAAGGAAAATGACTATCATCAAAAGGAGTACAAATGACAACATTTATACAACTCATTCCAATAAAAGTCAGACAACTAGTATCTGCACTGTATAGTAATTACCACTGTAATGGAGCCGCTTCTGGTGAGTGACAAAACAGCAGTATGACCGAGAAGAGGGTATGATTATACAGATTAGATCAAAAATAGGTGACATGAGACAGGAAGTGAGTACCATAGCCTTGTTGATATTCGTGATTTTTCGTATGTGGGGGTGGTGGGGGGTTGTCATTCTGTATTCTTACGCTTCTCATTCTGGGACTTTCCGTAAAAAGAAGTTATTTATGTCTATTGAATTAATTCCAACGTTATCTGCTGTTGATTGGGATATTGTAGAGTCCTGACTGGCTGAAAAACAGGACAGATGGCTGGAAGTGCTGCCTTCCTACGAATGGGGTTGTGGACTCAGACTCTGTGGAAGCAGGTCAAATCCTACCTAAGCTATAATAGAAGGCTTTGAGCATTTTTTTTTGAGCATTTTTTCTGTGTAATGAGCACTGGTTCTTTGTTTTCGTAAGTCAGCCATCCAATTACCATCAGCAATGAATACTTCCTTGCTCCTCTCCTTTAAAATACCCCAAAGGCTTTGCAGTTGTCTATGAGTTTCTTTATAGTTATGTTTTAATTGCATTCCATCAGCCTTGACTGACAACTGATGCTGAAAAATGCCTCCATGACATCATAATCAGCTGAAGTAGTAGGAGCAAATGTGTCAGTTCATTCAAAAATACAGTGAATAACCCCCTCCCCCTTCCTTTGTAAATGATTCCAATGCAGACAAAGACGAGCACAGCCATTTATGAGGCATTTCTCCTTAATTTGAGACATCTTCAGTGATAAATGTATGGCTGATTAAAAGGGACGGTCAGTCCTATGAACTATGGGAGATAAGACTATCAAGGCTCAGTTGAACAAATAAACCTTAGGAAGCAGCTCTGTGAAAGGAATCTTCAAAGAGGTATCTGTCACACATAGCTCTGTACAGCGGGAATGGATGGCCTTTCTCTCAGCAGATAGCAAAATCCTCCTTTAATCCAAGACCTGCTGTCTTAAGAGATACAGGCTACCCAGCTGGTCCTGCAGCAGGATCAGCAGAGAGCAGAGAAACCTGCGGATTCCCTCGTCAGGAGGAGCTGCACTGGGCAGTGTTCAAGCAGAGGACGGCATGTCCTTGAGACTTTTGTTTCTGTGGAGCAGGATAAAAGTGCTCTCTATGCCCACATCTAAAGGGTATGTCTTTACGCCAAGAACATGAAGAAATGAGATATGAGCTGGTGGCTATGTGGGATATTGCACATATAACATACACGTGGAACTAATTAAAGAGTTCAAAATCATTCACTTTAAAGTCAGAAAATGTCAGAATTAAGGTTGCAAGTACAACCTTATACAACCTAAATTCTGTGCTGCTGCATGCGCTAAAATGTAATTATTTCTGCCTACAAGAATCCCGTACCTTGGACTCATGCTTCCCTTATAGAAAAAATCAGACCCAGGTATAGTAAAATGGCATGTAGCAGCTCAGTGTCAGCAGAGAAGTTCGGAAAGGACAGAAACACGTGGATGCAGGACTGCACCATGGGAAATGTGAGGCAGTGATAACAAAAGTGATAGCCCACCTATAGCTGTTTAAAATACATGGAATGTTTTCTCCCTGTAGAACATTGTCACTGATGGTTTTCAATTACACTGATGTGAGTTTTAATCAGATTGAAACATGCCTGCATAATTAGCCATAGGGACATTTGATTGATATAGCAACATCAGCAGAGAAGTAGAGAAAAGACAGTATTTATAATGCTGTGATAATGTACAATTAGAAATAGCAATGTGTTGTCTGCATTCTAATTCGTCTTCCAGCACTCAGAGAGGTTTGTTCTGGGATGTGGGTTTTTGCTTAGAAGCTTATCCAAAACCAGCTGATAGCAACAGAAAATTTTATGTTGGGTTTTGTGGGCTTTGAGTGAAGATCTTGGACAAAGAGAAAGAAGAGGTCGGAACTGCAAAGCCTTCAGGCAAGAAGCAAATGAAAGACTAATTTGCTAAGTCTGTGCTTTCAATTCTTTCCACTTCCTACCTGTTTTCTGTGGTTCTGAAGTGTGGCATGTACATAAGGTGCAGCATGCGTTGAATTATGCTTTACACCTGTGTATCAAGTGAAGCGGCATTTTCACCTGATTGGCAAGGACATTTTATAAAATTAAACCACTTTTTCACTGAGAACATTTTAGAGTTTGTAGGATCTTCTGTTTGCTTATAAGGTGATTAGCTTCAGTTTATATCAACCTGAAAAAGGGGATTACATGCTCACTAAGCAGTTGTGGGAAAATGCGCTAATCTGTCATTGGCAGAGGTTATGGTAACCTCAGAGCAGACAAAACCCTAGTAGATACTGCAGATGGTAAGATAAGAAAGAATAAATTGCTCAGTGGAGAAGATGGTGCTATTGTGTAGCTTATTGTGAGGCTTACTCCCGGTATAGACACATAATTTCCAAAAGTAGTTCTAGATTACTTATGGTTTTATCTCTTTTGGGGATGGGAGTTGTGCTAGCAGTCTGGGAATGAATGGACTGTTCAGACTGCTGGAACGAGAGCTTTGTGAATTCCCTGGAAGAAAATATCTTGACTTTTTATGGGCTTTGAGACAGTTTTCATGGCCAAGTTGTGAGATGAAGTAGAACCAGAGAACTTCAGTCACTTACTTCAAGCAATGCCTCAGGTTGTTTCTGAGGAGTACATTGCCATCTGTTTTGTTTACTGATTCATATCTATTCATTATTGATGGCTACATGATGATGGCTACATTCTGGCTCGCGTACATACCTTTTGCATTTTTTTTCTCATTATGAGTGAATGATTTTTGACAAAAGTCACTAATGCCCTGCATGAATTGTCAGAATGAGGTATTGATCATTTCTTTCTCTGGACGATTTGTTGAAAACTTTTCTCTGTCAACATAGGCAATGTCATGTTAATAAACTTAAACTTTTTTAGAGTTAAAATCATAAATGTGTTAAAAATACTACCCTACCCTCATAGTGAAGAGTTCTGAATGTACAAACTGCATTTATTTTTTCAGTTTAATTATGTGCAGGTCAATTTATTAGCTGACAAAACTCCATCCAGATAAGATATCAGCATCTATTTGTATACTTCAGGCCTTTTCAACCAGCTCACTCTGTAATTCTAATTTGTAAGGATAGCCAGCTAAGTGTTTCATCTGTATCACAGTGACATATCCTATAATCACTAGGATCTCCCACACAGTAGCACTTCAGTTATCCTGCTACAAGAAGCAAAATGAGTATTTGCGCCATTTTTCCCTACTTGTTTGTGGTGGATAATTGTTTATTTGCAGTTTAATTTCATTACATGTGTTTGGATGTGTTAAGCAGTAAGAATAGCTGTATTGAATTGATTATATCTTTTAATTAAATGTTGGGTTTTGGGGAGCTGTCTGAAGAGTTTTTAATTTTGTCAAGTGTGTGGGAGGAAGGAAGCATCAATAATTGTTGGAACAACGAATGAGCTAAATGCCTTCAAGCTCAGTAGAGTGTGCACAGGCAAAAAGGCAAAGTAAGCCTAGAATAATATTCCTAGAGAATGATGTCCATTGCAGTCAGAGGTGACAGAGGCCGTTAGACCTTACTTCACTAATGTCATGCCTTTACTGCACAAGAAACAATAGGATGCATTGTAAGATCTTAATACTCAGGATTATCTGGTTCTTGGGCAAACATTCCCTCAGGAAAGCTGCTTCTGCATTGCCATATCTGCATTATATTTCCCTTCTCTGGAGTGTTTATATATTTCTATGTGTATGTGCATAGATTTGTATGCTGTGGTTCTTTGTGCCTGGATACTTTAGAGCACTCTCTTGCTCAAACATCTTGTCATTTCCCACGTTTAAAGAGGAACTGTGAAGAACAGCTGGAGATATACCAGTATTTGATGATTTTTACTTACCCCAGTATTTGATGATTTTTACTTACCCCATCAGTACGAAGCAAACAAATTTTACAAGCCAAAATTACAGCAAGATTTGAGGTCTGTATTGGAATATGTTCAAACTTTTGACCCCTGGCAAGGTCAAGTTTCCTGCAGAGATGCTAGAAGAGCCTGGACTGTGACTGAAGAGCTTAATTTGACTGTGCAGTTGTAAAAGTTTCCTTGTGGGACCACCTATCATTAGCAGATCCTTCCCATCACCTTCCCATGTGATGTACTTCCTTCTTTCCTAGGAAGTACACCACATACTTCCTAAGATCTCCACCTGGTCCATAAGGCTACTACAGAAGCACCCTTTTTGCCCTTTGGATGAGCTGTTAACCATATATTTGTGCAGCTGTTCCAGACTAATATAATTTTATTGGCCAGACTAGTAAACATTTAATACTTTTTCATAATAAAACTAAATAATGCTTAGAAGCTGGGGACTGCACATATTGTGACAGCATAAATCTTTCCCGAGAATGTTCTCATTTAGTTCTAACTTGTTTGAAGTGAGGGAGCCCAGCAGGTCTCCATCTTTTTTTCCTACAGCTTCTGTAGGATAATAATACATATGATAGTGTGAACTGCTTTTGTTTTGAAATGACTTCCTATAAAGGAATACCAATTCCTTAAGCCCTCTCCGGCAGAAAACCCTCTGAGCAAAATAAAATCTTCACAGAGATTTTTCTTCTGGTGATGTGAATATAATGGTTTTCACTATTCCTGAGGCCTTTGTAATACCATTGAGGTTTTATGACACAAACATGTCAGAATTTGTCACAAATTTGGTTGTGAGTATTATTCAGGAGAGAGATTTTTTGATTTTATATTTTTCTTTTCTCTTGCTAGAGTGCTGTAAAGTGCTTCATACAAATGATTTTAGAGTAATAGTGTAAAAACTTGAGTTAATGACCCTTTTAAGCACTAAGAACAACATATATTTACTGACTATTCCCCAAAACTTTTTCAAAAGAACCATCAGTGATGTAATGCCCCTTGGTGCTGAATTTGTTCCTGATTGCCATAGAAAAAGATCTTAGTTAACAGAGCAGAATAAAGTTCTGTGGTTTCTTAAGCTCCACCTTGATAATTGCAATAGACCTGGCTCTACTCTAGCTCCAGTGGTAGGTAACCTTAATTAGCAAAAAGTAGAAGGAAATAATATATAAAGAGAACTAGAAACACCTTCTCACCATTAAATATCAGACATGCTATTTCACAGAACCAGTGATAACTAATATATTGCTAACTGCCCTGAAATTTTAAATACTATGTAAATAATTAATTCTATTGTAATTTCAATAGAATTTTTAGAATTACAAGTTACTTGAAAAAAGAGAGTGTAATAGAATCATACATTTTCATTGGTGACTCTTAGCGGATGTGTGTGGACTCTCAAAAATCTTATTAATAATCCTTCATATGTATTATTAATGATATTAAAATAGTCAAGATATTTTATTAATAATATTATTAATAATACTATTCCAGATATTTCAAAATTATGAGATACATTATCAAGAGAATGACTACTAATTTTGAGAAAAATGTAATGTCAATCTTTATTGGAGAAATTTATGGCATGCATGCATGCTCCTGAGTGACGCATTATTAATATTCTTCCAGATTACTTTAATAAAAGACATGTTTGAACACTGGGTGGTGATATTTGTTGTTGATTTGAATTCTGAACTGCTTCTATTTTTGGTGACTTTAGTTTACTTACTATTTTTCCTCCCACTGCTCACAAAAATGATTGCAAATATTTTCTTGTCAGTCCATTGGGGAATAGATGCACTAACTGCCTGTGTGCATATTTGTATATGAATTGGAGCATTGACTGGTGAAATAACACATTCGGTATTTCTTACACTTTGTTATGATATCCTGAAAATTGTAACCAAATGGCCTGAAGCATAAAAAATAAATCTGTGTGATTTGGATGACCAGTTGTACACCAAAAGACTCTTGATTTTACTGGACTTTGCCTGGAGATCTTTGACTCAGATCTTGCGCTGGAGGATTGTCACTTTCGCCCAAAGTAAATGAAACATAGAGCCAGTGAAGTCATTTTGAACAGAAGTTAAAACTAATAAATGAATTCATAGAAATAAAAACATGTTCAGGAATAATTGGCCTACAAAACAGAAGGGCAGTTTAAACAGATTAATTATTTGCAACTACTAATTTGAGCAGCATTGTTCAGCGATATCTATTACAGAGGAGTGAAGAAGTATTTACACTTATCCAAGTAATCAAAGTACTATTTACACATTGAACCTTTAGTGAACTTCGGAGTATTTGGAGTTTTAAGGATATTAGAGACTATAAATCTTTTAAGTCCTTGGCATTCCTTTGAGAAACTCATCCAGCATTTGACAAAACGTAGTTTAATCATTTTTAGATCACAGATACAGAAAAATGTTTCCATTAGTGAATTTAGACCTTGATCTTTTTCTGGGGAAAAATCCAGGGAAATAGACACAGTATAATGTTCTTCTGTGATTCCATCAACACTGTCCCATCAGACCTCTGACATCTCAGCTGTTCTTTCATTGACACCAAAATAGTTTCAGAAGCCTGCCTGGTTTTTTGGCCAAAAGCTTAAAGCTTTATGAGCACTTACTACTTCGTTTGGCCAGTGTTTGGTGTTTGGCCTTACCCACACCAAAGCATCCGTGGATACAGAATTAGTCTAATCCATTGAGAAGTAATATATAAAAAACTCTGCTCTTAGTTCATTGTCCTAGCCTATGGTAACACTTTTCCAAATCAGGTGCCCAGGATCAGGGAATTTAGGATGGCAAAATTTAGAATGGCATTAAATAAAGTAGCTTTACTTTTTATTGGTTCTCTTGCTGAACTCATCATATAGTTGAATTCTGAGTGAGCAGATTTACAATGGTTCAAATAACCATTTTCTATTTCCAGGCTTTCAGAGTGCTCTGACTTCCCATTTCCATGCATGTCATTATTGAAAGGTACTTACTGAAGGCCTAGTTTGAGGAACACACTTGTCCTCAACTGAACACTGATCCTCAGGAGAAAGTACGCTTCTGCTTATGACTCAAATCAACAGATTCCAGCTAAGCGTTATGACAATTTTAAAGGAGCTTAAGAAAAAAAAAATTAAATGGGATTGCTAAGTATGTTACTGAATCTGTGCTAAACAACCTGACAATGAAAAATCTGCTTTTAAAGCACATTTGAAATGCTTCATTTTACTTGTTTGTCACAGATGACCCATAGTTAATCTGATGGATCGTTTGGATGCAAAAAGCTGTGGGAGACATTTTCATATGAGGGTGTTCTCTAACCAGTGATTACTGAAATAAGTTTTAATTTGATCCTGTTAGCAGTCTGTTATGTTGGAATGGGACCCTGTGTCTGTCTGCATAGACACTGGTGATATCAAGAGCTCATTGATATTATCGTCACTAGGTCATGCAGGTAAAGAAGACTAGGTCTTGCAATGTTTGACAGAATCCGGTTTAATATTGGCCTTTCTGGGCCACTTGAGCAAGGAATTGGTGTTCACTTCCTTAGGTACAAAACTTGATTTAAATGGAATACAGGTGCCCTAGTGCTTTTTAAGGCTTTAATCAGATTTTATTGCCTCTTTTTCCTGCTTTACTCTCTAAAAAAAAAATCAAAAAATGGAGAGAAACACAGGCTCTTCTGTTAAAGTCTTCTGTTAAATATAATTATGAATATCTGTTAATTATGGAAACTACCACTTCTCTGCATAATTACAAGGTACATAGAAAATATGGGCTTGTAGGAATGTTGACAAGGAATGGGAATAATAATAATGTATTCTAAAAGTCAGTGGAGAAAAAAAAATGCAAAAGAGTTCAGAGAGGAAGAAAAAGATAATATTTTCCGGAGCTGAAGCTAAACCAATGCAGGCAAGTACAAGGACAAAAGATTCAATGTAGTCTGACAATCTGAAAGTTAGGAGATATACAAACCTTTCAAAATAAAGCTCTTTGCATGGAAATACTGAAAATGAAAGTTGTGCAATGGCATTTAGAGCATTGCTATAAATAATCTCAGTTCATACTTCTTCTATAAAGCTTTATTGCCACTTGGTTATTTTAATAATGATAAATGATGGTCCTTTACTAGGACTAGTGGCTTTATAATGAAAAGCATCATTATGCTAAGAAACAGATGCAATGCATAGTAGATCCAGCCAACACCATAGGAAAGGAACCCTTAAATAATCACAATTCCAGGAGAGACATAGTGAACCTATAAACAGTGCAATTGCAGCATATAGCACTCTAAGGAACATTTGCCATATGTGTCACAGTAACAGAAATATTTTACAACAAAAATTTTAAAGGGACCTGAAAAAGGTATTTAAAAATGTGATTGCTTAAGATATTACTGATTTGGTACTATGCAACATGACAAGGCAACAAAAGCCCTTGAATGCCATACCTTTAAACTTTCCCTCTACCACAAGACGAGAAAGGCATCTTTCACTTCAGAAAGGCATGAAAAGTTCCTACCATGTGCTGGGCCCACATTCACTCTTGTGAGGAGAACCCATAGAGTGTGGAGATGAGACCAAGTAGCAGTCTCTGCACATTATGGGAGCTGTATCTATCCCAAGACCAAAGGCCAGGCATCCCCATCTGCATGATGGGCAGATGACTAGTCTTATGACATGGTATGGTAGGATTCTCCATAACTGGACTCCAGCTTGCACACATTTCACTCATATAAGCAAAAACATAATAGTGGATGGTGCTGCTTGCCTGTTGATTTGGTCATGGGCTGAAAGAGGGCGAAAGAGGCAGAAGTTAGGGAATTCTGCCGTAAGAGGCAGAAATTAGGGAAATTACAGGGCTTGGGAAAGAGAAATTAAGAAATAAGATGTTAGAAGAATTCATATGTGACCCAATTTTCTCATTTCAGAGAAAACCCTTTTCTCCTCCTTTCCTCAAAAAAAAAAAAAAAAAAGTGACAAACAGCCTATAGATCAGATTTATCACTTTGAAAAAAACAGATAGAGACCATGACATGGAAAATTTGCATCTGTGCTCTGCTGCAGCCAGATCAGATAGATCCCTGAACAGAGTAGAGGTAAATAGTTCTCCATCAGAATAATCAGGTTTTGAATTTACAGATGTCAAAGGAGACAAAAGGATATGCTCATTCAGATCTTCCAATTATAGCTTAAAAATGAGCAAAAAGGCTCTTCTCTATATATTTGGTTTTATAATACATAAAATTGTAAAAATCTTTCATTCTCCAGGTTGTCAGTCACTGCAAAATCACAATCACTTCCTCACTTAGGCAGGTTGCCTCCACAATACCACACTGCACATCTTGCACAGGAATGGCGGTTGTATTAACCTGTGTGTTCTGGTGCTTTGTTGACTTAAGGAAATGAGTCCGGATTCTTTTTGCATTGATGGTTGGAGACTGACAGCGATGACAAAAGTTGTCAAAGTCTTTAACATATATCAAACTTCTTTCTTTCTTTTTCTTTTTTCTTTTTTTTTTATATGTGAAACGATTGTTCAGCTACCTCATGATTTTGACTCTCATCATTTTCCACCAAGAGAGATACCTTTTCCTCACTTTTTCTCATGTGTTTCCACTCAAAATCTTTCTTTTCCTTCATTTCTTATGCTATATGTGAGTTTGACTTTTTTTCCTTACATAGCCTGTTTGTTACTCTTAGTTTCAAGCATAGTGACCTGGTATTCTGTATTTCCTGAAAAAGATAAATATATTAAGGCTTTTCTCCCCATCTGATCCCAGCGGCAACTGTTCTCACAGGATGTTTCCTGAAGCACCCAAGGCATTTCCTCTTACATAAAATCCAAAATTTAGCAGCTGGATACAAGTCAGTCTGATCAATCTCCAGCATTATGGCAATCCTAGTGTGTTATCCTAGAGCTATCCTAGAGAGTTTTCCCTTTGAGGACCCAGTATCCAACTTTTTGTTCAAAGTAATGTTCAAAAATCCCTACCAAAATGGCTCATTATAGTAAACCAAGGAGCAATTTCCAGGTTGTCAACAATATAATCAGAAGTGACCTGAGAAACACTACAAAATAGTTTTAAAAGGACATTCTATTCCATGGAACAAGACAACTGTTTTTCACAATAGAAAAAAAAACAGAAGGCAGCGTTGCTAAATATTGAAATGCTGACAGAATGCAGCACATAATGCATGAGCTTGCTATTTGTTCTAGATTTGGAAAAGTTCAGAAGGAGATATTTACATACACATAAGGAAAAAACTTTTTTTTCTATATGGGTGGTAGAACACCTGTACAGGTTGCCCAGAAAGGTTGTGGAGTCCACATCCCTGGAGATACTCAAAATATTTTTGGATATAGTCATGGTCAACCTCTTCTAGTTGACCCTGCTTTAGACTTATCTCATAGAATCTCATGGAATGCTTAAGGTTGGAAGGGACCCCTAGAGATCATCTAGTCCAACCCCCCTGCACACGCAGGGTCACCTAGAGCACGTGGCACAGGACTGCGTCCAAGCGGGTTTGGAAGATCTCCAGAGAAGGAGACTCCACAACCTCTCTGGGCAGCCTGTTCCAGTGCTCTGTCGCCCTCGCTATTAAGTTCCTGTGGAACTTTTGATGCGTCAGTTTGTGGCCATTACCTCTAGTCCTATCAGTGGCCACCACGGAAAAGAGACCAGCACCATCCTCTGCACTCCCTCCCTTGAGGTACTTATAGACAGTGATTAGATCCCCTCTCAGCCTTCTCTTCTCCAGGCTGAACAGGCCCAGCTCCCTCAGCCGCTCCTCATAGGGCAGATGTTCCAGCCCCCTGATCATCCTTGTGGCCCTGTGCTGGACTCTCTCCAGCAGCTCCACATCCCTCTTGTACTGTGGGGCCCAGAACTGGTCTCAGTTCATTGCATAGGGACCCAGAATCTGGTTGCCCTGGGTGACAATGAGTCTGAACAACTCCCATGACAACAACTGTTGCACATAACATTTAAGTTAGGCAGTTGTAAAAAACAATATGAATATGGCCTTCGCAACACTGCAGTTTGAACGCTGCAGGAATGTGATATGTTTAGGTGGATGAGATAATTCAGTATTTCCAGAACTCAATGACAGTCTTTCTGTTGGATCAGTTCTCTTTAGGTTATACCTGGAACACTACAGTCAGTTCTGAACTTCTGAAAATCTCATTATGAAAAAGACATAGATAAATTAGAAGGTGCCCAGAGAAGAACAATAGTAATAATAAAAAATTTGGAAGATATGAATTAAAAGAGAAGATTAAAGCTTTTTATTAATATCTTTTAACTGTGAACAAAAAAAGTTAACATAAAATATGAGTAGTTTATAATTGAATTTATGTAAGGTGAGGGGTGAACTTGTAAAGATTACAGTAGTGACCAAAGGAAATCATTCTGTTGAGCAGTGACTAAAAGAAGATGGACCTCAAATTTATAAATGTTTGCAAGTTTAATGATTTAGCATTTTAACAGTTTAATAAAGTATCATGAGAGTGAGGTGTACAACTCAAGAGATAACAGAAGATCTTACCCAGCAGGTGATTTATCTGTTAGAACAGGCATCTCTCAAGAGAAGAAATAGGCAAAACAAATATTTCAACACATTACAGATTGAACTAAATAAAGGAACAGAAAATGTATGCCAAGGAACAATTCCATTAATATTGGAAGATTTTCGTGGAAAATTCTCTTTCCCATACAACTTTTATAGCCTGTGGTTCTGCAATTATGGAAACCATAAGGAGACCATCTTCTGGCATGTATGCAGACAGTTAGACTGTGCTCAGCAGCACGTTGTTGGTATCTGGCAGTGTGTAGTCCAAAATGAATGCTGCAAATTTAAATATGTAGTGATGATATTGATGGAAGTGGACAAGGAAGATGACAACAATGATTTCATGTATTTGCTTTTTAAAGCAAATCCTGTAATCTAAATGCAGCAAGAAGTATAAAAAAACAGAGAGTGGATGGCATCCAGCCCATTTCATTGCATCAAGTTGTGAATAGATACTGGGGAAGTGCCGTTCAGGCCAGTGTTGTTCAACTTATTCGTTAGTGACCTGGATGAAGGCACAGCATGTCTCCT
>NW_010588860.1:0-24203 GCF_000705375.1 Tinamus guttatus | reverse complement strand
GAAGCAAACAGTGTAGAACACAGCTTTGAATATTCTTATTCAGTGTGGATTTTAATTTTTATCTTTACCATACTATTGGACCCTGAATCAGTGAATACATTTCTGAGTTTCTGCAGAACGTATTTACTGTGGATCCTCCTGGTTTTGAAGACAAGTGAGAACAAGCAAGAAATAAAAAATATAAATAATGTTCACAAACGTATCTGTACTGTTAAAAATGAGGAAATGAATGAGGAAGTGAGGGGAAAAAAAAAGTTCCTTTCTCCTAGATTTCAAATGTTTGGAGAAGGACTATAATATTTCTTATTTTAAATCACAACATTCTCTCTTTTACCTTCTGGACCAGCATAATTCGCAATTACAGTGAGTTACCTTATTACAGAAAGGTAGATCTTTTGGTGAATTCTTGTTGCATCAGAAGTACTTAGAAGTCGTAAGTAGAACTCTGGAAATGGTTGGCAATACAAATTGTATTCAAGTTTGAGTTTCTCAGTGATATTGCACTTGTCATATGAGCTCTATTCCTTTTGCAACTGATAAACAACCAAGCATGATCTGTTTGTATCACTGAATTAATCTTCAAATAATTATTTTCAATATCTGTATATCATGTGTACTACTTCATTGTGTTCTGCAGAATTTTATCCCATTTATATACTCCCATAAGTACTACTCAAATTTATCCCAAATAAGTATGCTGCAAAAGTTGGTACTAAAACCAAAATTGCCATGTGTTATATGCTGATATAATAAGAAAATGTGCTGGGAGGGCAAGAAAGCATTATGCTTCCAGTTGAAATTGCTGTTCTTTGCTATATTTTAGGTAATATAATTCTCATTGATGTGTCCTATTAGGTTGATGGCATCAAGCAAAAGCTGAACACTGTCATACTGGAAGACAGAGCTATTGACAAAGGCTCAGTGTGAAATTTAGAGATTAAAGACTTTTCCTAAGAATAATTTCTCATCCATTTCATCAACGTATATATATATATATACACACATATATATGCATATATTTTCTGCTGCTTTGTCAGAATCATAGAATCCTTATGGTTGGAAAATACCCTCCAGATCATCAAGTATAACCATAAATGCATCAACCCTGTGCCTACTAAACCATGTTCCTGAGTGCCTCATCTACATGGTTCTTGAACAGTGTCAGGGATGGTGACTCCACCACTTCCCTGGGCAGCCTGTTCCAATGTTTCACCACTCTTTCTGTGTAGAATTTCTTCCTAATGTCTAACCTGAACCTCCTCTGGTGTAACTTGAAGCCATTTCCTTTTGTCCTATTGGTAGTTATTCTGGAGAAGAGATCAACGCCTGCCTCACTACAACCTCCTTTCAGGTAGTTGTAGAGAGCGATAAGGTCTCTCCTTGAGTCTCCTCTTCTCCAGACTAAATAATCCCAGCTCCTTCAGATGCTCTTCATAAAGTCTGTGCTCCAGCCCCTTCACCAGCTTCGATGCCCTTCTTTGATCATGCTCCAGAACCTCAATGTCTTTCTTGTAGTGAGGCGTCCAAAACTGAACACAGTATTCGAGGTGCAGCCTCACCAGCGCCTAGTTCAGGGGAATGATCACTTCCTTGGTCCTGCTCTAGCCACTGTTCCTGATACAAGCCTGGATGCTGTTGGCCTTCTTGGCCACCTGGACACGCTGCTGGCTCATGTTCAGTTGGCTGTGTCAAAGGTCTTAGTGAAGTCTAAATAGACCACATCCACAGGCTTTCCCTCATCCACTAGGTGGGTCACCTGGTCATAGAAGGAGATCAGGTTGTGAGGCAGGACCTGCTTTTTATGAACCCATGTTGACTGCGCCTGATCCCCTGGTTGTTGCACACATTTTGTGTGATCATCCTCAAGATGATCCGCTCCATAACTCCCTGATACCAAGGTCAGGCTGACAGGCCCATAGTTCCCCAGATCCTCCATTGACCCTCCTTGTGGATGGCATCATTGACAAGTCTCCAGTCATCTGGGACCTCCCTTGTTGACCAGGACCACTGATAGACAATGGAGAACAGCTTGGCAAGCACTTTTGCCAGCTCCCTCAGAACCCTCGGGTGGATCCCGTCTGCCCCATAGACTTCTGAGTGTCCAAGTGGAGCAACAGGTCACTGACTGTTTCCTCCTTGATTATTGCGGGGTTTATAGGTGCACTCTCTAGGTATCTTCCAGCTCTAGGGGCCAAATGGATAACTGATCTGGGTGTTAAAGACTGAGGCAAAGAAAGAATTAGGTATCTCAGCCTTATGCTTGTCCTTGATGAAAATGTTCACCGTCACATCCAGTAAAGGATGGAGATTCTCCCTGGACCTCCTCCTCTTGTTAATGTATTTGGAGGAACATTTTTTGTTGTCTTTTACAGCAGTGGCCAGATTGAGTTCCATCCGAGGTTTTACCTTTCTTATTTCCTGCCTACATACCTTAGCAACTTCTTTGTATTCTTCCTGAATTGCCTGCCCCTTCTTCCAAAGGTGATAAACCCTCTTTTCTCCTGGAATCTCAGTGACAGTTCCCTAATCAGCCAGGATAGTCTTCTTCCCCTCCTGCTGACCTTTCGGCACATGGGCACTGCCTACTCCTGCTCCTTTAAGATTTTCTTTTTGAGAAAAGTCCAGCCTTCCTGGATTCTTTTTCTCCTCAGGACTGTCTCCCAAGGGACTCTCCCAACCAATGTCCTAAACAGTCCAAAGTCTACCCCAAAGTTCAACGCAGTGATTTTGTTGACGCCCCTCCTGACTTCAGAATTGAAAACCCTATCATTTCATGGTCACTATGCCCAAGACGGTCTCCGACCACCACATCTCTCACCAGTCCTTTTCTGTTCACAAAGAGCAGATCCAGTGGGGCACCTCCCCTGGCAGGCTCACTTACCAAATCAGGTTTTATTCTCATACCTTATCACAAAAAGAACACCATGCCAAACTTCATTTTCTCTGAAGTGTTATAGTCAACAAGAAATGGAATCATTGACCAAATTTTGCTCTTCATAAAAGGTCTCCAATTGATTGTGAACTTGTGAATGGCTTCATTGTCTAAAATCTTTTCCACATTTCCTCAAAGAAGGCATCAGAGTACTAGAGATCCCCAATAGGTTTTTACTAGTGCCTGAATTTAATTCCAGATGTTCTCTAAAAAGACAAGTATGTCATAGTCACCCTTGAGAGAGTAAGCTTGCCTCAAAATATGTAGTTATTGTTTAATTCCACCTTCCCAAGTGGCCCATTTTAAATAAACAATTCCTGGGTTACTCGTGAGGCAGATGAAGCTCACAGCCTGTAGCTTGTTGGCAGACGGAGTCATATTGGAGTCTAAGCTGGCACTAGAACTATCTAATGTTTAGCTGGATGAATTAATATTCCTATTATTAACACCCAAGACTCTGGGAAACAAAAGGAAGCATGGTCAGAATGGAATTTGTAAAGAACATGCCCTTTCTGGGAAAAATGACAAGGTTAAATTAAAACCAGTGATGAGGATAGGACAGAGGTTAAACCTAAAAGGTGAATAAACAGATTAAATCCTTAGCAGTAATCTGTCTGTCCCAACAAAAACTACCCCTCTAATAATTAGAGGTCATAATTCTCCCACAGAACTCCATGGTTGCAGTGAGGCTAGTCAGCACCACTGTATAATGGAACTCTCTAGAGATCGCACAGAAGGGATTAAGAAACAACACAAGGGATCATCTGCTGTAGGTCTGATTTTATTTGTGTGCAGCTATGGATCCTCGCATTTTAGTGTCTTTCGATTTCCTCTCCACAAGGCAGATGTCTCACTGCATGGAGGCATGCCAAGACCTTGCCTTTCCCTTGATTTCCAAAAGAAGGGAGACATCACAGGCAGTGTTGACAACCATTCTTGTCTAGCAGATAGAGAAATGCAGTCTTCTCCATATTGTATCAAGATTATCCCAGTTGTACAGAGGGACCCACTTCCCTCTAACTTTTTAGGTGCAGATATTTAAGGGCTGGGGATCGTCAGGAAGTTAGTGCTTCCGAAATACAAAATGAAGTCTCTTTTCAGTATGTAATGCTTCAAGGTGAAACTTTTATCTCTGTGATATGTGCCGTATGTGAAACTATATACAGCTCTGCAACTTCTATGCATGCAATAGAGGAGTCATTGCTTTCCCACAGTATGGGGAGCAAGAATCCTCTCTCAGTGCACATTTAAAGCAGAAGTAGGTCTGAGCATGCTCATGGCGTTGAGATTGGTTCCACTGCGCAAGGCGAAGCAGAGTGTTGGAAGAACAACACTGCGTATGCGCAGTCGGCCAGTTTATGGATCAGCTGAACACTGTCTGAACACTGCGCAGACAATAATTCTGGTTTCAAAACTAGTGGTCTGGCAGCTGGTAAGGTCTCTCAAACACAAGATGCTGCCTTGTTCACACAGTTCTCTGCTCTGTTCACCCCAGGCCTCGTGGCAGTGTTTGCAGACATCTTTTTTCTGTTGGTGTTGTGGATCTCCTTTTCAGGTGAGGGCTTTCAAATGAGGGAAGACCCTTAATGCCTCCCTCTTCCTATGTGAAATGTTTCTTTGAATCAGTTCCTCAAGTTTCTCTCCTTCTGTCAAATCCACGCTCTGCAAAGGACAAACAACCTCCTTTTACTCTGGTCTCTCTGACCTTGGAAAGCTGCTTTATAAAACTTGACTACTGCTGCTTCTTTTTTTTTTTTTTTTTGATGGAGAAGAGACAGCAGAATTCACACTCTGTTTATAATGGCATAGTCTCTGTGCCTTATTGCCAAATTATATTTTAACAGCTTAGCTGATTTCAAAGTGAGGTGAGAGGTTGAAGAAGAGGGAAAAAATGGAAAAAAAGATGTACAAATGCATGACCGGTAGAGATTTTGAATTGCACCATCTCCAATCATTCCTTCCAGTATGCCTGAGATTTTGTGGCACATATGGCCCTGTGTCAGGGGACTCTAAAACAGCAGGCAATTATTAATAAACACCTTGCCATCCGGTAGTATAAATGATGCAAAACTCAGCAACATTATCACCGCATACCACCATGCTTTAATTGTTTTCTGAGATAAAAGCAGTATCTTTCTTTACTTCTGTTTTTTAACAGCTTAAAGAAGAATTGGAGTGACTTGTTACCACAGTTGACAGAGTAGATTTTCTTGCATTCTGAATCTGAGATTTAGATGGGACTCATACCTTTTGGGGATTCCATAAATCTCTGTATCTTGACTTCTATTATACACTCAAACCCTGGACAGCCTCCTGGAAATGCAAAAGGCATTCCTTATTGATCTCTTTAGCCATACCCTTGTGAACCACTACAGTGTTGTTTTGACGATCAATCTCTTCTTTTGTCCCATCGGGTTTGATTTCAAAGGTGGTCTATGACAGCTTGTATTTCTCTAGAGAATTTCAGCTACGAACTGTGTTTTGCAGATTTAGGATTAGGAAAACCTATGTTATATATATATATATATTTATATAAAAGATAAATGTATATAAAATATATATATATGATTTTTGAGCAATAAGTAAGCAGTATATTTCTAATATATATACATATATAACCCTATCTTTTGCAAACTGAACAGGCCCAACTCAGCCTCTCTTCATTTGTCCTAATTTGGTGGACCTCTGCTGGGCTTGCTCCAACATATCCACCCTCATGATGGCTTTCTTTTTACTTCTCTCTAATCAAATTTCTCCACATTACAGCATGTATCCATTGTCTTTCCTCCCCTCGCTGTGCATCTCTGAAAAGGGTTTGGCTCTACATTTTTCTGTACACCTACACAAGGAAGAACGACAAATGAAATAGCATCACAGTGGAACCTATTCCACAACCAACATGACAGCACTACCTATTCCTGATATGATCTGCTTAGTCATATGAAGATCTTGACTAAATCTAAAGGCCATGATACCTATTGTGAGTGGACAGTACCTAAAAGTTTGTAGCTTTGTTGAAATTTTTGTCTGGCTATGGGATCTTACTCATAATAGATCAATTCAGTCTACACTTTTGGAGTGCTCCTCGGATGCTTGGGTTTTCTGATCACTGAGCTGTAGTTTCCACCATCTAAAATAAGAAATTTCATTGATATTTTTCAGGTTTATATTCAAGTCTTGGTAATTCAGGCATCTCAACTGTCCTGGCTAACAAGTTATGACATGTCCAAACATTAGGAATTTGCCACATAGAACTTAGACTTCGGTATCTCAAAATCTCTGTCTTCTTACAGGCTTCTCATTGGATTTAAATTCAAATGAAATCTGCATAGCTATGGCCTTCCTACCTATTAGCTAAAATGTCACTGCGATTCCATTTCTCAGTCACAGTAAAACACCATATCTTCCAGATAAAGCTGGCCTGTACAAGAAGCACTTTTCTTGGTCAAGACTAAAATTGTGCAGGGAACTCTTATAGGACACAGAGATTTTCTGTGCTCCCAGTTCCAGATGTGTTTCTTCACTTGGCAGGATTTAACATGAATCAAGAGAAACGTGCACCTGAAAATAGTAACAAATCTGCCAGCAATAACCTATTCACTGTATATTGTTATCTTACTAGATGGAAGCTGTGAGAATAAACTCTTGATCTTACTGCATTACTGGTAGGTATTCCACTGTTCTAATAAAACAAAAAGCTCTTTCCACCTTCTCTTTGTGTTAATGTCTTTCCATATCACTCAGCCCAGGAAGGACTATTCCAACAGTTGAATATAATCAATAACAATGCATACATTTTGTGTCAATTAAAAGTATCACATTGCAATGTGCTGAAGATTCTGGTTGCTAATATATTAAAAAATGTATATGATTTTTGAGCTTGTTGGTAGCAAATGCTTTTCTGCCCCATCAATAATATATCATGGGCAAATTAGTGTCTGAATTAATGCTGTGTGGCTTCAGTGAAAAAAAAATAACACTGGTTTTATTACATAATAAAATGCCTTTAATTGTTGGAGTAGAACAGCTTTATAACATACCATTACTTTTGGTAACAACCTCTCCCTTTTCATCGATCAGAAAATGTTATCAGTCAGAGCCAGATTGAAAGTAAAACTAAAGAATAACATTATGGAACTCGTGCAATTGAGTGAAATAAATTGATGCTAGCCTGGCTTCAAATAAAAAAGAAATGCAATTAATAAGAAGATTTACAGAATAACACATTTCCAACTTTTGAAGCCAAATGTTTGCATCCTAAGCCTTAGAATTTGACTGCATTTTTCAAACCACGAATGACATGTTTTCAGGACTTTGCTTGCTTGTTTGCTTGCTTGCTTGTGTCTTGATTACAGAGCATCTCAAGGTACAGTAAAGAGTAACTGTAATGTCACTAAGGCATCAGCAAGTGTGGCAGACCTGGCAGAGGGGGGGCAATGGGAAGAGGCTATTAAAACATTTTCTAGTTCCCATCTGTTTAAATGGCCATTAATGGATTTAAGATCCCACCTTAAAACAGTCATATTCCATTCTTTTTTTTTATCTCCTAGGAAGAACTTAAAGGGCAAAGAGGAAATAGCTGGGGAATACTAGCAGGAATTTGGATTCTAATCCAGACCCTCCATACTCAGCCACTACTCCAAAAAGCAGGCATATTTAGTGAAGTGCTAAATCAGGTGATTAGTACTACAGTGTCCTTAACTTACTTACTAAGTCAGTGCATCTATAATCCCTCAGGGTCAAGCTTGGGTCTTAGCACATCCTAAATTCTGTTAGAATAGGAACAGTAATAATGAAATAGTTTAGGCCATTAATATGGAAAACGTGTAAAGCAACATCAAGTCTCATGGTCTGAATATACCTAATTTAGAGGCTGCCATGAAATACACACTATGGATTATCTTCTACAGCTCTATACAGAATATATATATTTTTGATAATCCATTTCTCTCTCACTCCCTCTTACTATCTCTTTCCTTTTTTTTCCCCACGGGCAGCATTGCACGTGCATTTATCCAGTGTTCACAGATTGCCCGCAGTTATAGGCAGGCATGCAAATATTTAGAAATGGGAGAAAACTGTAATATAAAATTCCATTATTAATCTCAACCTGATCAAAAATTTCAGGTATTTTATTCCACAGGCATAGGAACAGCATGGGTTTACCATGGGTATGAAGTCTGAACCAAGTTACTGAGTTAAAAGTGAGAAGCAGCAGTGGAGAATTGTAGAAGACAATTAGTCTACCACAATTCTGGACAATTAATAAGAAACTAAAAGACTGGGTGGTTAAGCGGCAGATGAATTTCAGGATAGATAAAGGTAAAATGATACACATGGGGGAAAACAAGCTAAATTTCACCTTAAAAATGATAGGCTCTGAACTAACTATTAAACATAAATGAGATCTTAGAGTTATAATATATAGTTTTATAGATAAAGGTAAAATGATACACATGGGAGAAAACAAGCCAAATTTCACATTTAAAATGATAGGCTCTGAGCTCAGTGCTCAGTTGTGGTAAAAATATAATGCAAACAGAATGTTAATTATTAGGAAAGAAGTAGATTAACACAGAAAGTGTCATTATATTGCTTTGTAAAATGCTAGTGTATCTGCATCTTAAATACCCCATACAGTTCTAGTCCCTGCTTCAAGGAAGGCATAAAAGTCCTAGAAAAGGCCCAGCAAAGAGTAGTAAACGTAATCAATTGTAGGATGCAGAATACAGAGGGTGAAATTTTCTGTCAAAATAAAATGAGAACTGAGCAAGGGGTGCAGCAAATCCTGTGGGATTCATAAAAGGTTCATAGGATTTTTTTTTTTCGCTCTCTTTACCAATACAGAAACTCAAACTTCAAGTCAAAGTAGCTGATAGTAGATTCACAGCAAACAACAACAAACAGTTACCACTATCTCATGAGCACATACGATCTTCTACCTAGCAACAGTGGAGGCTGCAGAGTTTAAACATTCATCTCCATGTTTTCACCTCAGAACACAATATCTTCCCAGAAACAGAGATCTGAGCCAAACCTCTGCACCTTTTATCTAAGTCTGGGTTTACTCTGGCTATTAGAGAGCAAGAGTTTGGGCAATAAATTGAGATTAAATTCAGAAATCTGCCAAGGCTCAGAAGAGCTCACGACTTACGTTATCTCCCTCCAAAAGCCATCTAGTCCCATTTATCCACACAGAAAAGTGTGGATAATTCATCTTTCCAAAACAATGTAGAGATGAAATTAGCATCAGCAAAGCCCACTACTTGGTCTCATCCTAAAGAATGAAGGGAAATGTCTGGTTTTGATATATAAAATGCAATACTCCTTTCTATACATATTCTCAGTACTTTCATTGTGCCTGTTTGTTGTCCCCCTTCCTACAAGCACTTTATCTGTGTGCTCTTGAATATATTGCCACAAAATTGAATTCTCCTTTACAATGCAAGTGGTAGCAAACCAGCCTGCACCAAAGGAAAAAAAATTGCTTTTCAATTTGCTCAGAACTGCTGTGCAAATAAAAACAACAAGGAGAAAATGACTGATTAAAATGGAACTCCCAGCAGCAGAATTTTGCATCAAGTTTAAATTTCTGTTTCTCCTGAAGCGTGTTATTTGAAAGCTTCTCTTGTTTTAGAAGGTAAAGTGATTTGGTTCCTCTGGAATTTATCTGAATGCACAATTAACTGCTTTTAGACCTCTGAGGTACAGCGTATCCTTATTTTTTTCCATCTAGCATTCCAGTAGCCAGTTATGAGTTGCCTTCCCACTTACCACTTACTTGGTAGCTCTCCCAAAACCTGGGGCAAATTTATTGAATATTGCAACTATGGCAGTGTCCTACTGCAAGCCAGGCTTAGATATCAATCTCTCCAAATGTTCCCAATTTTTCACAGCTGACAGGTTGTCTAGTCTTTTTCAGAAAATAATTGGGAGATGCTTTCATTGCTGTTCTTTCTATGCTTGTAAAAAATGATCTCCAATATGTATGCCACAAAGTGTTATATAGTCAAATTCAAACCAGTCCTTCCTCATTTCAGAGATGACTTTATATCCAGTTGTGGAGGCCTGCCTACATCCAGTGATAAAATAAAGTGTTTAAAGTCATATTAAACATTGTGCATGTTTGTAGGACTTGCTTTCCTCATTAGAAACCATCCAGGTACTTATAAGGCAGGGAAAATACTCAGCTGGTGAGTTGATTTTGCCTGGTAAGCTGTCCAAAAGAGACATGGGACATGGGAGATGCAGTCCATTTTCCTCATATTTTCCTTGTAATGACAATAATTGGTAGGTAGTGCACTTAGGCACTTTTCACCTTCTGAAGTATCTGTTTATGGACTGCTGGCCATAAATTTATCTAATTCCTTTATGAACCTGCAGATAGTGTCTACCCTCACCACCTCTTGCAGCAACAAATTCCAGAAATATATAAGTACCTCCTTTTTTTGTTTGTTGTGAAATTGCCCCCTAGCACTTTTAATGAATGTCCCATAGTTCAAGTGCAGCAGGATTCTGAAAGGGATATCAGCATTCCTTAAACATCTCTACCTGGTAAGAAAAGCTAGTCAACAGTTTCCTGGGAGAAATGTTAAAGATGCCTATCTCAAGTAAGTATCACATTTGCATATTTCAGGAGACACCAAAGGACTGAGAAGCAAATTCCAAATGAATCACCAGCAATCTAGTTCCTCCATCAATGCATTTGAAGGAAGCAGAGTTCAGCATCTCAGCTACAGAAAACAACTCTGCTTGCAAAGTTGTGAACTATTAAGAGAATTTTCTAAATGAACAAAAACTCTGTGGAGTATACCCGGGACATCATGTTGTTTTTTTTCTATTTTCAAATACAACTATTGACTTTTTAATATTTCACCTTAATGTAACAAATCAATTTTGCTTTCTCTTCTTGCTTTCTCCTATTGGTAGTCTAGTTCTCAGAGTTATTTTGAGATCTGGAAGAAGTTACAACTGTTCCATTCTTTTGTCAATAGAAGTATGTCAAAATCCAGTCCTGTCTCACTATCCAATATCAAATTCTGGGGTTTCTTCTAGTAAGTTGAAAAACCTTAGCTGAGAATAGCTAATGTGGCTGTCAGTTTAGGAAAACAGTCTTCCATTGGCAAGTCTTACCTAGATTATTGTTAGCATTCAGCAGGACAACAGGTATAATTTCCAAAATAACTGCGGAAACTCAGCATTACGAACACAGTATTTCTAACACAGGGGGACTTTTTGTTCTTTCCTGTCTGAGTCAGAGCTGCATGATGTGAGCTGTACCAGTCTCCCAGACAGAGCACGATGGGACTGTTGGCAGAATGAAAAAATTCACAGTGCCTTTCCTGAGATGCCTTGCCATGCACCAAACCTCAGTGCTGAGATGAGGGTTTTGCATGAATGCAAGCAGTCCATATCATATCAAATCTAAGGGGGGAACAAACTATTACACATATTTATTCTTTCCAAGAGTAGTTTACACCTATGACATTAATATGTTCCTGCTACTACTGCAGGAACTATCACTCCTACTACAACAACTACTATTACTACTAGTAGTAGTTGCAAATAGCAGGAGCAGCTGTTAAAGCAGTGACAGGCAACACAATGGTATTTCCTTTCATTTAAACTATCAATTCAGAGAATGGTTGAGGTTGGAAGGGACCTCTAGAGATCATCTAGTCCAACTCCCCCTTGCATCAGCAGCGACATCCAGAGCACATGTCTCAGGGTCGCATCCAGGTGGGTTTTGAAGATCTCCAAAGAAGGAGTCTCCTTCTCTGGAGATTTTCAAAACCCGCTTGGACGCAGTCCTGTTCCACGTGCTCTAGGTGTCCCTGCGTATGCAGGGGGGTTGGACTAGATGATCTCTAGAGGTCCCTTCCAACCCTAAGCATTCTATGATTCTATGATTCTATGATTCTAAGGAGACTCCACAACCTCTCTGGGCAGCCTGTTCCAGGGCTCTGTCACCCTCATGGAAAGAAGTTCTTCCTCACATGGAGGTGGAACTTGCTGTGTTTCAGTTTGTACCCATTAGCACTTTCTGTGTCATTGACCACCACTGAGAAGATGGCCCCATCTTCTTTACATTCTCCCCTAAGGTATTTGTACATATTGATAAGATCTCCTCTCCAGGCTAAACAGATCTAGCTTGTTTAGTCTTTCCTCATAGGATAGATGTTCAAATCCTTTAACCATCTTTCTCACTCTAGGCTGGACTCTCTCCAGAAATTCCACGTCCCTCTTGTTCTGGGGAGCCCAGAACTGTGCACAATTCTCTTTCCAGTTGGGCATGTGCCAAGGTTTTATCACCTGGCCTCTTCATTCAGCTTTATTCTATGAATCCGTGCTTGCTTTATTCTCAACCATTTGCTACACTTCCTTCTCCTTCCATTTAGACAGCCCAGAAAAACAAAGCTGGACAAAACAAAACAACAACATAATTCCAGTTGCAATTCTCAAGTAATATGCTGGGTTTTGTATTTCTCTCTCTGCTTAGGTAGTTATTTTTTCCTCTATTCCATCTACACTGGCTGAACGTTTTGTCATAGTGACTGTGCATTGTCCTGTGTTTGCACAGTGCCTGACATAGTAGCATTGGTTAGATTCTTATTGTGATTGACCAGGAGATACTTTGATAATAAGAAGACTGAATGCTATAATTCAAAAGTAACGCATTGAGACACATCTTGCACACTAACAATAGCATGGAACAAAACTGAAGCATGGTATCTTTCTAAAGACTATGAGAAACCATAATATCTAAGCTAAATTTGCTATTTATTTTGTGAATGCTGATATTGTATTATGTACCTAAAGTCACACAGGCAGGGTTCCCCTACTTGCCCTTGATTAAAAGACTGTTTGTTTTCAGATGTTTTGGACCAACTTCTTTATGGTTCTTTAACTTGTCAGTACACTCCATCTTTGTGAGAATGGCAAGAACTATTTTCCTTTCAGAATTACTGCAGCACAAACAGGCATGCATTCACAGAGTCTCTTTTTGTAACTCTCGTTGATGCTTTTCACTGAAAATAAGTTTTGCAGAGTAAATGTTTCATTTTGTGTATACAAAATGCTATCACATTAAGTGCCAGCTAAGATTTTGAACCGAAAATTGTACTGTAATGAAAACCCAAGAGCAGAAGTTCTACAGGTCTGAGAAAGTCATTACGGGTTTTGAAACCTTTTTCAAATCTGTTTTTTTTTTCCTCCATTAATTGACCTTTTAGCCTTTTTGACCTTTCCAATGGAAGCAAGTTAGACTTATGTTTTGTGTATCTGCAACATTTTAAAGCATTTTTTAAGTTGAAACCATTTGAACAGCTTTTTTTCAGCTTATTGAATGTTGAATTTGATAATTTAAATATTTCAAAATTATTGAATTTTTGGGGGGTGATGAGAGGTATGATAGGGTATGGTAGGTCTGAACATACTTATGCTATCACTGCTGGCAAAGAGTGGAGATTTGCTCTTTCTCATATGAAATATTTTCCTCACAGTTACTTTAATGTGCAAATCTGCAGTGCCTTCAGAGCTCACTCAAAAAGTATTTCTAAATTATTACCATAAGAAAGAAAAAATTCTAAGCAGCCTGCTCCAAAATAGAAGGAGAGTTTAATCCTCATGTTTCTGTTGACACTCAGAAGCTTTCTCACATTTGTTTCTTTGCTCTCCCTTTTTACTATAGAAGTGTGTATTTAAAGCTGTAAAAACTGAGAAACAGCTCAAACCACACGTATATATTCACCTGCTTAGCAAAATAACAATATGCAAACAACAAATAAATGATTTAAAACATTCATAGTTATCTATTTTGGCATATAAATAAAAGATCAGCTAGTCAAGAATGTCAAGTTCTTGACAGGGCTCCCGGAGATTGATTCAAGCATTTTAACAAAGCTAAATAAGGATCAAGATGCCTAATATTAAGTATCAGTCCTAGGCATAGTTTCTCTTGTTTACTGAGGAGCTGCACAGATAGAGAGTAAAGAACTGGACCCAACTGGGGGAAGGAGGTCTGATAAGCAAGATGTCATGGAGATCACACCCAGCTCCAACAAGGAAATAGTCACCAAAAACTCCTGCCAAATTACAAACGGCATCTTGAAAGAAACAAATAAATCTGCCCGAATGACAGTAGCAGAGACTATTAGGTGCAGTAAAAGTACTAGACTAGTACTAGAGCGGTATAATCTAGTATGTAGAGTATATGTACTAAGACTAAGGTAAAGTTACCAAAAAGATGTGCCCCTTTGCTATCTTGAACCAGGAGGAAAGACCCTTCACCAGGCCTGTGAGTGGCAATCCGAAAATGGCACATCTGTTCCCATGGGTGTGAGAAGACGTTCATACAGCAAAGCAAGTTGTCCAGGACTAAAGTTTATATCTCCTCCACCACTAATGGCTTTCTTTTTTTTCCCTTTTTTTTTTTCTTTTTTTTTAATTTTAAGAGCTTAGAACTCATTTCTATAAATATTGAATATATTTTTTGTGTAAAAAAACAAACAAAACAAACAAACAAACAAAAAAAAAAAACACAAAAAATCCCAGAAAGTTTCTAAAGGAAATCTCTAATAGCATAGTTTAAATAGATCCTGTGTACTTTAATTCCTTTAGGTTCTGTTTGGAATCGGAAGACTCGTTTCTTTTGAAGTAATTCAAAATTCTTTAAAAAGTCAAATTCTTTGTCAACCCAGAGTCTGTTCTCACGGGGGCTGGATCTCAGCATACCCTCCTATGCTGAGGGTATATATTACTTTAGTGCATGTCCACTCAAGGAGCCCAGGATGGTTTCCTTAAAGGTCGGCCAAAACTTTCAAAATCACGTCAGTGGCTAATGCTTTTACATCTTCCAGTCACCTGAAAAGTGAGATTAGAACCTAAAGCTTTATGGATGCAGTGAAATGTAGACTGTTGTGTTTCTGGAATTAGGTAGTTAGCTAATTTAGCCTCTCACATCAAATGAACTTGGACATTGTAGTAAGCTAATATAGTGCTTTGGGTCTCATGCCTCTCACAGCTATGTAGTTTGGTTCTCTCAGCTTGCTGTATGCTGCCTTGTAGAACTGTAATATTGTGCTTCCTTGTAGCATAGATGTGTGGTTAGTCACTGAAGGTCTTTGAATTTTTTTTCCCTCTAATCTTTACCCTAAATGATGGATAGATTTATGCTAGCCTATTATACAGCACCCTCTTTGTGATCCTTACAAGGCAAGGCCTCTTTCTGAATACATGTTTCCTAGCTTCTTTAGACTGAATAACAAGAGAAATGTTTGTACAGCATACTCTCCCTTCAAGTGCTCAGACGGTTTTTTTATATGTGTGCACACATTCTCAGCGCTTTCAATTCACTTGTGGCACATCTCAGAACAATTCTCTTCTGATGTTTACTGTTGTTTGTCTGAGGTTGTCTTTGTTCATGCAGTCTGCCAAAGCTTAAATAAAAAGGCTTTGCCTGAAAAGCTTTGAAGAGTGGGTGGCCTCTGGACCCCAGGGAAAGGCTGCGCTGGCTCATATGGGATATTTATTTGAAATTACCGTTCTGCTCTCAGCTCTTGTGTGCTGTTTTGAGTGAGGCTTAGGGAATGGTTCAAGTTATATCCTCCATGCTGGACAAGCGATCCCATCTCAGCCGTGCTGTTACAAGCAGCTGCTAACACAGTACAGGAAATCATGAGGGAGAGGGAAGACTGAGGGGGGAACCAGCTCTGGGATCCCTGGCGCTGAGGCAGGTAGGAGAGCGGATATCGCAACTGGCTCTGCTGTGTGTGTTCTGTGCATGAGAGAAGAATTTGAGTTCCCAAAGCTTTAGGTTAAAAAAAAAAAAAAACCCACAGCACTTCACCAAGCTTTGCACCATGTACTGCAGCTAGAATTATTTCCCTGACACACAAAGCATCAGTCAGGATTTAAAGTCAAATTATGTCCAAGACCTGGAATGCAGGATTCTGGTTTTGCTAATAAATAAATAATAAAAAGTAAATTAAAAAAGATAGTAGTCATTTTCTTGAAAGACTTTCATGGCTGACACCCAGATGGAATTTCTACCATTTCTTTCCTGGGACAGGTAGAGGATATTTCTTTTCTTCCACAAGTTTCACCCATCTTGGTTACTGATATGGGAAAAAATAATCTTGGACCCTTCTACATCTGTAGATGATCATTTCTTGTAGAGTATCCAAGAGGGTCTTCAAAGTTTTCACAAATCTGTGTGGGGTTGTGTTAGTGTAACCTATAAGAACATAAGAAGAAAGTTGCAGGTGGCAAGGCTGGTATGGAAATAAAAGTGTTTTTTTTTTTCCCACATTGATGAGAAGTGCTGTGTTTCTTGTGTTTAGGTCATATTTACACAATAAATCAATGCAGTCTCACTTTGCTTAGGGAAAGCATATTTTTTACTCAGGGGCAGTCTCACAGTACTACACAGCTGCAAGGAGCCATAATGAGCTTCTACTCCATAATTTATGTAGTCAGTATTTTTTCTTGGTCAGTATTTTGCTATTTTAAAAATAATTTTTGTCTTGTTCAGATTAAGCTAGAAAAGATAAAGCAGCGAGACAAAACATAACATAGTAACACATCTAAGTTGAACTCAGGCAAGTGCTTTTATTGAAGAGGGATGAACATGGTTGATTAAATCCTTATCCCACTTTATATTGAACCTTTTAATTTTGCCCTAAATTTGCCTTTCAGTCTGCATCCAGAACCTCCTGAAATCCTACTGTAGAGTTCTGATGGACTTTGGTTTAAGGTTTAAAGGAATATATAGACTTGATTAGCTCTGTAGTTTATATTTTGGTGAATTTCTTGTCATATTCCCTAAGAAAATTCATAGCTTCTCTGGAAAGATAAACCCAAATCCTGCTCAGGTGTCTCATCTTTTATAGGTATTGCAATTCACTATATTCATCATGTGTCTGTCACTAAGTAATATGCAGTAATATTGTAAAATTATATAAGAGTAACATTACAAAGAACAAAACCGGAGATATTCTGTTAGCACTTAAAGTGTCCTACATGTATGCAGTGACACATTTAATTTGTAATGGATTCCACTGAAAACCTGTGGAAACTCCCACACTACATTTGTTGTTATATGATGGAAAAGAAGTAAACAAAAAGTCATAATCTGGAGCCTATCCCCAGGCACTGAGTAAGAGCCCGCAGGATCAAGATTGCCTGCATTAGCTTATATTAGCTAGCATGTTGCATTCTGTAGAAAACTTGCTCTACAGCTAAGTGAAAGGCCACCACTTCAATTTCTTAATCATTCACTTCAGAATATACTTTGGTTGCAAAAATTTCTTCCCTCTGGCCACTGCTGCTTAAGAGAATCATACTCAAGTACTTGCTGCTTCACTAAGTACATTCCCCAAAGATTTTTCATCAGTACTGGCAAAATCATTTGTATTTAAAACCACAAAAACCTTCTGTTTTTTTCTGCTATGAGTAGGCTCTGTGCAGGTGTGGCTCTAGGATCACTTGCCCAGGGCTACACACTGCTGAAGGCAGTGCTATGTCATCCATGGGCTTGAAAGACCAGCAGTGGCATCTATGCCATCTAGATGGTGGCATCTATGACTATTCTGTGCATCAATAGCATTTTTTGCATTACACACCTGCTTTCTACCGGTCAAGGATTAAGGTTTCATTTCTATTTCAGCCACATTATATTGATATAATAGCCTGAAGGCTATTATAATCCTGATCTTTATTTTCTGGGTTCGTTCACATGAGGCTGGTCAAAGTCTAATAGGATACCTGCTAGATAACATGGCCTACAGTCCACTGAAGTGTTTTTTACTACAGGTCATATTTTTATTAGAAATATTTGGACGATCTAGAGGAATTTTATTCATCCAAATTCCAACAGAGAGAAGAATGGGAGGGCTTGAGAAAAAGAAGCAGGAACGTTTAAATTAGATTGTGTAACTATTCCTTTTGAAAGTGGTGCATTTTCTAATGTATCCTGTTTCCTAACATCATCCAGAATTTCACCAGACCCTGTGTGTAGAGGTTATTCAGAAATCCAGTCAAGGCTCTTGCCATGCATCTTGCATGCAAGATTAGCAAAAATATGGCATGATTCATCTTTTCAGATTTTAGATGTCTGCAAAGGCTCAAAGGAATGAAAGAGGAACTTCTGGACAAGATAATCCTAAAATATCTATCTAAAGAATATGAGATGATTCACATTATCTCTGTCTGGGTGCAATGGAGCCTAGGGTGACTAGCACAGATATATAGAACAATACCTAAAATCAGGCAGGATGTATTTCATCCATAATTACCTCAGCAGTGTTTGTGGACATTAAATTAGAGATGAGAGGAGGTTATGAGCTTGGCAGATCATTTGAGACTCGACATTCCTTATCACCACAGAAAAGAAGGAAGACCTTTCGAATAATTTTTGGAGCCGTATGCCTGGCAAGTGAGCAAGAAAATGCTCAAGAAATGGAAAACTTTCTTTTGGTGTAAATCAAACCCTGGTGTGCAGCCCTCTCTCACACCAGTGAAACTATGAAAACTGGCGCTAAGGGAAAATTTGGTTAAAGGACCTCTCAGACCCATTGCTGTGATGTGAGACATTACAGAAACAGCATATATCAAGTCTTGTGGCTACTTCAGTCAAATGCTAGCAAATGTTGTTAGTTTCAATAAATGTGTCTAAATAAACATACAGAGAGATTCTGTGACTCATTTCTGCCCGGAATTAAGAAATGTTTTAGTTGATTTTATCTCCTTCCTTTGAGCAGAGGAATGAAATAACAATTGTACCCAGGATGCCAGCATTTGTACCTGTAATTCAATGGCTGATTTCTAATCTAAAAAAAAAAAAAACGGGGGGGTGGGGGGGGACTTTAATGAAAATGGCATTGACCCATAAACAGTTTTATAAATACCTCAAACACTGAAAGGAAAAACATAATATCTGCAAATAATCACCTTAATAATGATTTTCATTAATCTTTGTCAAGAGCTATTCTCTTTGATTGAGATGAAGAGGAACAGTAGGTAGTGCAAATTCAGAGCAATGCCAGGTACGTTCAGCAGATACTCTAAGGCTTTGCGTTACAAAAGCCCCCTCTGATCTGCCGTGTGTACAAAGAAACTGGCATGGTCCCTCTTAATAAAGGAGCAGCACAAAGAACCTTTATCAGAATAAAGCCTGTGTTCTCATTAGATGCTGCAGCCTGGCTTTGCTTGCGGCGGAATTTTTTCCCTTGTAATTTTTTCTTTCTGAGGAGTTCTGTGTTTCCGCAAGGCATAGGAAGAAAATATTCACTGACTGCATGACAGTTTTCCTGGCATTTGGACTTCTGACTACTTGAGTGTAAAGCATGATGCTTTCAGCTAATACTGCTGAAGAGAGAAGACCAGTAGCTTCAGTTGTGAAGGGCAGGACAGGGGAGTTACAGGCTAAGAGCGCTTGTTGCTTTGCCTTTATCTTCACTGACTTCTCTACTCCAATTTTGAATACAGAAATCTCTTATTATCTCTGCTTATATGGTGCTGAAGGTACATGCCTAACAGGAGAGGAGACTCAAACCACAGCTTTAAATATCATTTGTTTATCTATAAATAAAATTAAAGAATCTCTTTGGTAATGGCACTCCCTGGAACATTGAAAGAGATAACAAGCAGGACTTCTGGTATCTAGGCTTTGGTGGGGTCAATAAGTGCCCTCAGGGCCCTGACATCATGTCTTTATTCTTGTAGAATACCCTAGATCCAGAACAATTTGGGAATTTCTTTCTTAAGACAGCCACTGCTACCACTGGCTATGATTATATCTGGAAATTAAATTTTGACAGAAAAAGTTCCTGGGCACTGGAACTTGAAAGCCTTAGATGTTAAAATGCTAGGATGGTCATTTGCAGAGATTTGGTCTGTACTTATTCATGGTTGGGAACATTACTTGGAAATAAGTGATGGCCAAAGACCATTTCCAGCTTGAAGTCTGCATATAAACACATGGTTCTGGAAGGAAAGCAAGTGAGCAAGCATCATCACAAGCCTATGGACTTAGTGAGAATGTTGCTTTCCTTTCTCTTTTTTTTTCCCAGCTTGCTTAATTTTCTCAGAGTTGTTATTTTTTATGATCTTTACTCTGTTTTTTTAAAAAACAGAAGGTGTTTCCATCAGAACAGATAATTACTTGGTAGATCTATTCATTTCTAAAGATAATTTAATTTCTTGATTCAGGATTACATTTTTAGTACCTGCATCTACCTAATAATTACTTTGAAATTAATTTTTATCAATTCTTAAGCCATGTTGGTTTTTCCTGTACATTTATTGCGGTTATTAATTTTTGTGCTGTTTAGATGTGTGTGGTTGAGGTGTGTGCCTGTGTGTGGTTGTGTAAAGAAATTCAGTACTGTATAAAATCTTATAAAATAGCTTAGAAGAGATCATAAGACAATGAAGGCAGGGCCAGCAATAGTTCTGACCCTCTTGAGAGATGTCTAGACTCTTCTTTGAGACCTTCAGTGATGGGAATTTCATAGCCTTCTCAGTCAGCTCTTTCTAAGGTTTCATGATCCTTACCTTTAAAAATCTTTTTGCATGTCTGAATCTGTCCTGTAGTTTAAAGTTGTAAAATTCTGTCTTTTCAACACAACTCTAACACTTCATTTCTTTTCTCATAGGCTGTTCCGGATCTCTAATCAGCTACATTGCTTTTCTTGGTATTTTTCTATTTGATGTGTTTTTGTTTGTTTTGATTTTTTTTGTCTTTTTGTAAAGTTTTCCCATTGCAGTAGCAGTCATCTTTGCTAAACAATGTGTTTAACAATCCATCTTCCACGTGAAACTGTCCATAAAGATAATATGACATAGATCTCCACAGCATGAATTATAGGTCTGGATGTTTTTATACCACTCTGCCTTTTCCCTTTGCGGATGCCTGAAGTGAGATAAAGAAACCAGTGACAAAACTGATAGGGTTTGCTAGGAACAGAAGATCTCCTCTGTAAACTCACAGATGCACAACGGATGAGTGGAAAATCAACCCATTAGAATTGTCCTCTTGAACCAGTCCCAAAACCTGTGGCCTGTGAAGACCACTTGGGTAGCCTCTGCCAAAAAAAAAAAAAAAAAAAAAAAAAACATATTCCATTTCACATGTATGTTGTTGAGTGGTGAATAAAAAGTAGTGAAAGACAAATCAACACAGCTGAGTGTAGGAGTAAACACACTGCATGTACCAGTGGCAATGAACTTTTGGATGGTGAAGGTGCTTCTATGCAGTCTTTTGGTTTTGGACTGCTTCTGCTCCTGCGGGGCTCCTCGTAGTCACCACTGTATGTCAATTGTGCAAGCATCCCTATCGAGTTCAAGCAGTTATACAAAGGTAGATCTTAAATAATAAACCCTTTTCAAACTAACATATTTAAAAATGCAAAGGAAAATCTTGCAACAATTTCTTTAATATTATTATTTTTTCATTTATGTACCTCTAATCAGTATTGTTTTGTATTCACAGCAGATCTATCAGACAGATGTGATGAAAAGACTGCTGCAGTACTAGCACACTGCTATCTAAATTCTTTACCTTAACTTCCAACCATTTAAGCATTAATTACAATCACATTCTGAATGTGCCAGTCCTTGTGAGGATAGGTCTGTACTTTTATTATACCAGTTAGCTATTTTGGTTTTATAACTTTAAGATAAAACATCAGTCATTTAATTTCTTTGCCATACAGCCAAACACATAAAGGCTTATCTGAAATTCCTGCTAATTGGCCCCTGTTAATTCGCATAAAGGCATGTTTGATAATAAGTAGCATAAAAGGAAGAGAGTAGAATTTGAAGCTGTGACTTGAACACTTCTGTACTAAATGACTTTTCAGATTAGGTGGTGTGTGCATGAAAGTGGAACCAGTTATACAAGGAGTGGGACCAAAGATTTTATCCTTTCAGAAAATGGTAGAGTGAATAAACACATAATCATATTTTCATGGGCACCTTTCTGCCCTGAATGTTAAAAATCTCATGGTTTTCTGCTGCACCTGGCCCTCCTATAAGCACAGACTGTGCATTTTTGTAATAAGTGATTTAGGTCCAGTATTAGGACCATAAAGTTTATCTATGCTTTTGAAACGTATATATACGTTTGAAACGTATATATGAGCAACATTTATACAGATGTATCCTTATAGCAAAACCCATAAAAACAGAATCAAATTCTACAGCTATATTTGAGGCCAGAATTTCCCAAATCATTTTGGTCATTTGTGTTTTCTATTATTTTTTCCCCCCAGTTTAGGCATTTTGCAATCATTGGCTGAAAATCAGTCCTCATTTAAGCTATAATGCAACTACTCGGTAGACTCTCTTAAAAAATACTGCCCTTAATTGCCTGCCATAAAGGTACAGTCAATGACAGCCCTGCATTAGGGATGAATCAACAAAATGTGTGATCTCTAGGCTGTGAGGAGGACTTGCTCTAGATAGGCATTACTATGTCTTAAAGGTTATACAAACTGCTACCTACTCTGTTTTCTCTGCAATTAACAGAAAACATGAAAAAAAAAAAAAACAGGGCAGGAGGTGACTCACCTTGAAAAAAAATAATTGTATAACCTTCGAGAAGCATTAGAAACATTAATAAGGGAAGCATTGTTTCCTGTGCTAAATAAATGATAAGTATTTGTAAAGTGCAGCCTGAGCTGAGAATCATATTGTCTCTTCAATCGGAACTGCATGCAGCAGCAATTTGTTAATGTTCCAGTTCTTTGCAACCTGCACACCAACTTTCAAATAGGTTAAATGTAGCACGGCATGTATAACATGAAGTGTGGCAATTAAAACAACTCTGCATCCTATTTCTAATAAAAAATGACTGCCACTATATATACACACTGCTGCCATTAATGTTTCTGCCCTTGAACTTGTAGTTGGCTGTGTGTGATGCCCTGTCAATTAAGTGCAATTACACTTATGTTCCCTCATTTGGTGAGCTTGCCAATTTATGGTTCAGTTGCTGGCGATGAGGAGGAAATTGGACCTCATTGCTCCTGCTCATGAGCCTCGGAAAAGGAAAATATCATGTGAAATGCATTCAGTTAGGATACTTTATCTTCTTTAGTGGAAAAGGGGAAGAATAAGAAAATCCCAATATTTTATAAAAATGCCAGCGGGACTTTTCTCATAGATTAATAAAAATCTTCAATAAAGGATCTGCCAAAAGCACAGGTGTCTGTGGGGCAAGAATTTTGAAGACGTTGTGGCAGACAGAAAGGGTAAGATACTTGTAGCCTCATGTTTGCCTGTCTGTCATCCATAAACGCTCTCTTAGCTATACTGAAAAGACTGTGTGCTGTGAATCATGCCACAGGAGAAAGGAGGGCAGCTGTGAGACACAAAGAGGGGAGTCACAGCTCGTGCAAAAAGAGGAGGAAGAGGAGGAGGAGTATGGTGCTTCTTGGAGGAGGTAGAGAGCATGAAAAGCATGCAGGCAGATGAAGATATGCTGCCTGGCTGGAGGGTGATAAATGTTCAGGTGGAGCATGTTGTGTGTGCACCCTCATAAGCAGAAGTTCCAAGACCCAAATCTAGAGGTTAAAAGTGGCAGAACTAAATTATCTTACCCCAGTGGCCAGGCAAATCTATGTGAGAGAAGTCATGACTTCTAATTCTGTTCAGGACATTAGATAACATAGTTCTTCAACCCAGTGACTTTGAGTGGGATTCATCTCACTGAACTTTAGATAACTGAGCTTAAATATGTATGTTTACTCCTGTCATGGTCACTCTCAGCTCCCCTCACAGCCAGGGGGGAATGACCTTCTGAGCTTCCCTCCTCCAGATCTGAGGTATCCACCTGAAAGAGATCAGATGGACTGTGCCTTATGCCTATTTCCCTTCACTGAGCAGAAAGGGGGGTAAACTGCAGATCTCTCCTTCTTTATACATGTGTGATGAATCACCCTGTTGAGATCAACCGTGTTTCCCAGCAGTGTGTATTAAGGGTAGCTTTATTTGAAATATAAGAACTTAGTTCTGAATAGGATGAGAGTCAGGGATGCTTACCTTCAGGAGCTTGTTTCTCCAGATGTGTAATGATAAATATGATGTTTTCCTTTAAAAAATGTGTTTGGAAGGTGTAAATTCCTAGCGAGCTTTGTCACATTTCTTTCGAGGCAGATTTCAAGGCTGGTTTTAGTAACCTCCCAATTTTTCTGCTTTTGACTGTTTTCAGGATTATAGTCGTGCTTCTATTAATGTTTCCAGGCTTGCAATCTCTAGACTGAAAATCAAC
>NW_010588859.1:258922-271550 GCF_000705375.1 Tinamus guttatus | reverse complement strand
TAGTCAGGCAAGATTTCCCCTTGTTGAGTGTCACTTGGAGGAGTGTCACATGCTTGTAAGGTAGGGCCTGAGACTGGGGTTTAAATTTAACTTTAAATAGTGACTTGGTGCCAGGTATGCTGGGCTGGTGCCTTCCAGATTGATTTCTGGATTTTTAACTTGCCCAAAATTATTTAGGAGAGATTCAGATTACCTGACAGTACCTGACAGTACTCTGCCTTTTCTTTTAAAGACGCTAAACCATTATCCACCTGTCCCGAGGGAAGATAAATGTAGACCAACTACCTGCCAATGCTGTGCGAGTCACCTGTGACCTTGAAATTAAAGGAGGTAGGTAATATTCAATTATGTTGCTTTATGTAGCATATACATAATAGCTTTTCTGAAGTGAACATGAGAGATTTTGAGCTTTCATGAATTATTCTCTGAAAATTATCTAGTGAGGTTAACTGCATTTTATTTTAACTGCATAGTTAGTGGTTTTCACATAGTGTTTAGGTGTGAAATCATTACCATGAATAATTCACCTCTGTTTTTTTAAGCTTGTTTTTTTTTTCTGTTCACACCTGGGCACTAACAGAGAAGACCTAGTGAGTGGAGAGCTGCCAGAACACTGAATTCACGAGTTCATGAAATAGAATATATATGGTGAGTGGAGAGCTGCCAGAACACTGAAATAGAATATATATCCTGAAGCATTTCTGGGGGATCTATTATTCTTGAAGTACAATATAATTACAGCATATGTTGATTCTAACTTCATTATTACATATTCTCTGAATTATGTGTTAAAAGATACTCGCATAAAATGTTTCTTGTGCAAAGTACCTGGAATAGAGAACTACTGACATTGCTCAGATGTAGCAAGAAAAAAATGGACTTGTTAATATCCTTGTTTTATATCACATATATGACCATGTAATGCACTGACAGGCTGGGAGTGTCACTATTATCCTTGCACACACTTTATTCACCATTTAAGTCCATTTGTTTTGTTTTTCAGCCACATTCCTGCCTCATTCCATGCTCTTTGCTCATGAGCTCCTTTCTCATTTCCTCCATTCACTGTGCAGCTGGTGGTTTAATATTTGTTTTTATCACTCACTCTGTGTCTTATTTACTGCACCACTCAGACTCTCTGTGGAAGATTTACTAGTGCCTCTGAGGCTTTTGTTTGCTTTATTTTAACTATTTTTCTGTTTTTGTTTTTTTTTAACAGAATCTGAATACTTAATATACACTGACAACTTTATCTTTACAACACCTCTGTGAGGTACAGTGGTATTATTCTTCCCATTTTACATACAAAGAATTGAAGGTCATGATAATGGTGAAACACTAAAAAGTGCACAGCATTTTTGCTACTCAATTTCTGAAGCATTAGGTAGCCATTTATATTAATGTATATGATTGGTGAAGAATTCTGATGAGCTCTGTTTCTTTTTTGAGTAGCCTTTCAGCAAATCAAGCCCAAGTACCAATTACTCAAAGAATGAAAGGCACTTTAATGGGCGCCTCTGGAAAGCATTGGTTTTCACCAGTTACCTAAAAACACACATGTCTCTACCAAGCTTAAAATCCACTTTTTTTTCCAGAGCAGATGCTGTACTTTGAAAGCCTAAGACTATCCTCTCTGTTCTGCAGCTCTTTGTTTCACCTTAAATGCCATCAACTTCGGCAAGAAATGCATCATTAATTGTACACGTGGTGTTACATTGCTGTGACCACAATCCACAGCTCATATGAACCAAATATGAGTAGGCAATGAAATACTCTCTTGTGAAAGCGCATTCGGGGGAGAAAATATATATATAAAAAAGACGGGGGGGTATTAGCCTTGTTCTTCTGTGAAGTCAGCTCTCTAGTGCCACAATAGCTTCTTCCTAAGCTTTCAAGTCCATTTTCCAGACCACGTAGGTATTAGAATTTCCCAATTAACCAGTTTAATGGTGTTTCTATTAATATTAAGCTTTCCACCACGACCACCCCAAGTCTCTTTAGTAAACAGCAGAAGACTTTTTCCCATTTTTTTTAAGCTTATTGGAAATTTCAGTCTAAAATCTGACGGCCATAAAGCACTGATAATGGCCTTCGACAACAGAGAGAACATCGTAAAACCTGCTGATTTAAGCAGGAATTAAGTAAACCAGTAAATTCCAGTTAGAAGCAAGCTATCCTTGGCATAGGTAACTTCCTAAATGCAAGGATCAGAATCCTGAAAATATATCTTGGAAAAAACATTCCAAGATATGATAGATGATTTGAGACCACCTGATTTAATCCCCAAATCCAATCTCTCTACTCCTAATCTGCATGTATTTTGCTATTTTAGGTATATTTTTGGTGGGGAAAGCTTGACAAATATATTTAATTGAACTTGGAAGAACTTGGAAGTTAAACCTTGCTCATGATTTCATATTTATATTTAAAAAGCTGCAATTGGACTTCTCCTTTAAATATGATCATTTGGTTAAAAGTGAGAAAAAATCATCATTATTTGCTTAGCTCATTTCATTGAGTTGTAAAATACCAATTAGCAAGCTTTGAAAAGATAACTGAGAAGTCAATATTACAGTAATGGTAGTTGGTGCAAAGTAATTAACAATCCTAATTTTCCACTTAATTAATGGGAGTAGTTGCTTATTGGAAAAAAAAAAGGACATTCAGATGTAGATTAAAAAAAAGGCATTGTACAACCTTTATAAAATCTAGGGAGCTTTCTCCTTCTGCATGGCTAAATGTGTGCAAGTTGGGTATAAACAGAGGTAAGGGCAGCTGTTTTGTTCTTTTAAAAAAACATAAAGTTGACTTATCAATCAGTTTTTCCTATTAGATTATGATCTTATAACCTGATCTTATAATCTGTGTTGTTTTATTACTATTGGCCTTAAAGTATTCAGACATGGGATCCATACACAGCCAGTCATTTACCCAGCTGGCCTTGTGTGCATTTTATTTTGTTTCATGGAAACTTTGCACAAGTCTATTGCATATTATTTGTCTACTTGCTCCAACAAATGAAGGATTTTTACAGTTGTTTCATTGTCATGCTGGGAAGGCGTATGTCTGCTCTATTTTTAACAGCTTTGTGTCAGAGAAGGAGGTATCTTCTTTTCAAGGCTTTTCAAAGTAGAGAGACCTTAAAAAATGTACTCAGTTTGTATTAGCTCAAAGTGCTCACGCAAACAGAAATGAGACAGGAAAGAACATGAAGGTCAAACTTGCATAAACATGCTGTTGCCCATGTTAACTGCGAGGAGAAAGAGCAACATGCATTTGAACTGATTTGCGTTATGCAGCAAAGATAGAAGATGCTATTTCGGCAAAGTCGCATTTCTTCCATGCAAGCTCCCATGTGATGCAACTCAGAGGTACCATTTCCTTTCAGTAAATTAAGAAGCACAAACTAAAATGGATTATTATAACTGCCATGATTTTTTAACAACAAAGGAAGAAGGAGCTTTATACCTCTGTTTTCGTTTTACTTTAAAGCTTGATACATCAAATGATTTTTTTCTGCTTCGATCAGCAAAGAATTAAATTTCCTAGCACTATCATTCCAATAAAGGACAAGTTCTTTTCAAAAATTCCACAGTCTGCTACAGAGAGAAATCCACCAGAAGTTGACCTCCTCATCTTGAATATCGTATGTAATAGTTATCTAAGCCTGACATCAAATGGCTTCAGAAACAAGTTCAAAGTCAAACTGTTTTCTTTGCAAAGCTATTCAAAAGTCTTGGAGGACAGACATTTCAATGGGCACACATTTATGTAATAGTAAAGACACCCCCTCGCCAAGAGAATGAAATTCTTTACAAAAAATCTAGCAACTATGTATGGAAGTTCTCTTCGTCTTTTATAAGACCTAGCCACTTTGCACAACTTTCTGGTTATGGATCCACTGAGCGTTTTGCCACTTCCTCTGCCCGCACTTCCTCCTGCTTATGCCGTTCACTTGAATGAGTTTCTACTTTCCAGAAATACCCCTTCATTTACTCAGATTAAGATGAAGACTGCAGTTTCTGTGCGACAACTGTCTGGGTTTCCCTGTGGCATGAGGAAGCAGCTCCCTGCTGCTGGTCTTCTTGACATCAAATGTTGAAGAGGAAGGCTGGAAATGCCTAGCTTCACGCTTTATTTAAAAAGTGTTTTTACTGCATTAAATAATTATTTGCCTTGCTTTTCTCTTGAGCATATATTTATTTCCGTTTGTGACTTAGAGGATTTTGGTAGTTCTGTGAACCACGTATCTTTTTTTTATTAGTCCCTCTGGGACTCTTCTATTAAAGTTTTTTGGGCATTTTTGATATGTACATTCTATCATTAATCAGATTTAAGTGTAGCTACAAGTGTATAGCATGAAATTGTGATAAAGCAGTGCAATGTATAATTAATAATAAAATCATTTTCATTACAAATACAATGAAATTTTCAGTTGTTTCTCACTTGAGCTTTTTAATTTTCCCCTCACCTCTAAGATAAACAGGTTTTTCATTAGCTATGAAAGGGAGTTTTCTGCTTCATTATGAGTAATAAGATATTGAGGAATTAAGTGGAAAGATAATTATTGGCAGCGGGATGCATTTCATCTGTCTCTGCAACGGATTTGAACTCAGACACATGAAGAGAGCCCAGTTATTATAGCTGTTCACTTTCCTATGGGAATGAGCCATTGAGGTCTCATTTTCCAGCTGACAACGGTTTTACTGCAGGATCATAGTCTGCTATGTAGTGTCAGGAAAATAAGCCATGAAATGCCATTTCATCCCCAGAAGTGTCCCAGGATTGACTTTAAAGACCCACTTCTGTCTCCTTCACTGCTAGGCTGCCAATGAGAGTTTTATGTTCCAGCAAGATTCATTTAATACCTGCACGGCCCAGGCTCCTGCACCTGGGTGTGACTGACGGAGAAATAACAAAAACTGCAAAGTCAAGAGGATGATGAGGAAGTGATGAAGAAAATAGGTTTTGTTTTGAGAGGAAAAAAATAAGCTCCTGGGATTTTACATGGACTCATCACAGGTCCTCCAGAGGAGCTATTGTGTGAAGAACTGAAATTGGGCTGTATCCGACACCACTTTTTTTTTCTTGTCCGTTCTGAGGGAGTGGTCATGGAGAAACTGTGAAACTGAGACAGAACGGAAGAGAAATGCTGGCTGTGCAGCTCACTAATCCCCAAAGAACTCTCCCAACCGTGCTGAGGCTGAGAATATCATGTGTAGAAAATGTTTTTTCTGAGTTTTCCATGCTGCTTCCCAGGCAGCACTGACCTGAACTAATTCATGTAGATACTTTTAGACCTAGATCCCTTAGGGTAGTAATTCATAAAGTTGGCTGTTGATGTAAACTAAGGAAGACTTAATTCATATGGCTAGTATCTGTGCGGTGACTCCTACCTACCTAATCCAGGAATTTCCTGATCTCTTTGTTAGATCAGTGGAGCTGGAAGCAAGAATTCTGCTTTTCCTTCTCATATTGTCCCAGTAAAATGCATGTAGTGGGGTCATTATTCCTTCATATTTGGTGTTCCTTTATATTAAGTGAGTCTGTGATAATAATAATGATTTTTAGAAGTACTTTGGAGGATTTTTTTACTCATTAGGGACTAAAATACCCTTTAAAGGCTCCACATATTTCCTCGTTTGTATGTGCACAGGTTTCATTGCCATGCACTGTTAAAGTGCTTTCCAATTTCATGAGGTTGCAACAGCAGCTGATGGAAATGGGGACCTGCCTATCAGTGGAAATTAGGGTGAATTGAGCATTGAGCATAATGCTATACTAGACATGTATTTTCCTCCTAGAGTTGATTTGCTCAGTGTAAAGGAATAAGAAATACTTGTACAGGTCCTCTTTATTTTCTTCTGATGGGAAGGAAGTGAATGAAAAATCCAAATCCCCCTTAATCTGTGTGACACCTAAATGCAGCACACAGGAAGTAACTCCGTGTGTCAGCCACAATTAATGGTTGCAAAGCTACCCTCAAGTCTCAGTGAAGAAAACCCAGTGTGTGGCTGCCATTCAAAACAGCTCAACCCCACAGGCGCCTCCATCGAAAGGCTGAGATATGAGACAGCAGCAGAGAAGCAGCGCGGAAGAAGATAACAAACAAGATCTGCAGGTGATGGCTAACAGATAATGGCTTCTTGCTACTTGTTCAGGCAAGAAGTATTAAAACAGGTGACCCTACAGAATTTCAGATTAATGTGCAGCTCTTACACATAGGAGTCCCAGGGCAGCATTCAGGGTTTTACATGTAGGCTGGATAAAACCTCAGAGCCTGAGGTTTGTGTTATCTGAAGGGCAAGGATTATTAAAAATTGTATTAGTTTCCCTACTGCCAAGGAAGCAACTGTGACGGAACCCTCCTGTGCAAGGCACTGATCCCAGAGCAGGTGACAGGACCTACAGTTGCATGTTGACAAGATAGGAGTGCAGCACTGGACACTGCAACCACTTTTTCTTGTGTGCAGGATAGTCCGTGGTGTCTGCTCCTGTGTGGATCCTTGCGGTCGCTGCCAGCGCTGTGGCCCTTGGCTCTCCCAGTCTGGGCAGAATTTGTGTCTGTGAAGATTCACACATACTTTCTGAGCCCCTTTAACTTGTCGGCAGTGTTACATAACGTGTGTGGAGTTACCATGGACATAACACATCTGGAGTGAATTATGAGATGCTGGTAAGGAGTTCCATAATTTGAGAGGTGGAAGGTGTCTAGTTAGGAAGAAAAATACACAACAGAAAGAAGAACGAAGAGATAAAAACAATGAGGAGGAGGAGAGAAGAAAAGAAACAGATGTTCAGTGACTTCCATGAAGAATAGAAACAGATATGAAGGCAACTGTTGAGGAACAGTAAAACTAATTGTGTCTTTTTTTCAGTGCTACCAAGCTATTGTAAGCAGCTGAAGGGAAGGCTTTCTGAAAGAAACAAGCACAGATTACAAGAGAATAGCAGGCAATACTCATTAAGCTTTTAATGATAAAAAGTGATCAACAAGCTTCCTAATGCAGGACTTTATCCCAAACATTAGAAACACTTTGAAGTCTGATGGCTGTTCTCGCTCTTCTTCCTCTCAGAAAATGTGGTTGTCTAAAGCTAGCACCTTATCCAAAAGGACCATGCTTCCCAAATTTTCAAATGGTGACAGTAAAACAAAACAAACAAAAAACAGAAGAAGCAAAAAAGAGTTTGTTTCCTCAGGGGTTAGGTAAAATACTTCTATTAAAAGGGGTCTAGAAGTCCAAAGTCATGTATTAAGAGATTTGATTGTGCTATCATGTGCATTGTGTTATCATGATACAAAAGAGTAAGGAACAGAAATTGTGTGAAATGGCATAGGATATCCATCATCTTTTGTAAGTACCAGAGAATTACAAGCAAGTAATCTTTGGGCTAACATTTGCTCCAATAAAACATCTATTACACACCAATTTGTTCAAAAATTCAGTCCGAGGGTCATTCCTTATTAATAAAAAGGCATAGTAGCTCAGCACATTGTACTTTGAACACAAACCTGTTGAAACAAGCTACTATTTCTGGATAATAAACAAATTCTCAGCACTTTTAGCACAAGTGCTGATAAACTTCATACATATATTTTTAGGCATATTTTGAAAATTCTTGAAACAGCCCCTCTCATTTGGAAAATTTTGTGACCCACTCTAGGCATTCAAGGCTAACTTGCTTTCCTAAGGGGTGGTCAAGCAAACCAGTGTAACAGTAAAAGCTTTGGTTAGGAGCACTCAACGTTTGGTGAAGTTTATGAGTGGTGTTTCGGTGAGGTAGTCAAGTACTGGGATGTGAGAATGGGATTTGTTTTGGACTGGCTCTGTGGCTGTCTCTGCATGCTTGGCACAGGGCTGCAAATCCGAGCAGAGGCTGTTTCCCCCCTACCCATTCCAGGTGCACAATGGTGTGCAAAGAGGCTGGCAGGAATGTGAAGGTGGTTGGGTGCCTCTTCCCTGCTCAAATGCATACAGCAGATGCATAAAATTAAAGTTACTTAACTGAAAAGATAACAGTTTGGTCCAATGAGACATGTGGCAAAGACATACAAAAGAAGGGGGGTTATTAGCTTCTCTTACATCCCGGTGATCTCTAGGTTTCTGCTCCACTGGCATATTTGCAGATGATGGAAGAAATCTGAATCACACAGTTTCCGTGCACTGAATTATTCTCTGGCCTCCAGGTTTCTTCCGATGTACCAGTGGGAAAGCAGGGAATAGTTTTTGATCTTGATACAGTATTTGGCTTGGGGGAGCTCTTTCTATGCACTCTGCAGAGCTGTGGTTTGGCTGCAGCTCCATTTGGTGATGGGTGATCTGCACTTTATGTATCGTGTTTTTCACACAAGGAAAAATCTGGGTTCTGTGGAGAACATGTAAGGTGACAGAAAGAGCAAAGAGCATGAAATGCAGAGGCGTTTGCTTGGTGCTTTGCTAATCCACTCAGCATAAAGCCAAGCACAGATACAGGGCTAGAAGGGGATTTTCTCTGCATCAGATCTTGAGAAGGTATTAAGGTTTTCCACCTTCCTCTGTAGAGCGAGTCATCTCTCACCAGGGTCCCTTGGGAGTGTCATTTAGGAAAAGCTTTGGTATAACAGGGATGTCATTAGCCGCATGACTGACTACATTATTGCCTCTCTATCCGTGTGTCCTTACGGCACGTTTGTACAGGCCATTTTAACTGGCATGCAGAAGTATCGTGTCCACCCTGCTGGGTGGCTGTGCTCTGGCCTGACTGTGGCCATCTCTGGCGCTCCAGAGGATGGCTTTGTATCCAGGCCCCACAGGGAAGAAACTCCTGCAGGGGCTGTGCCCCGCCAGCGCCGTCCGCGCACCCTGACCGGCACGTGGAAAGGCAGGGCAGGGCTGTTTATGGTTTGGGTTCCATCTGTCAGGGACGACCTTGTTGATGCCAGATTTCCAGCAGAGTGGATCCAGTTGCCCTTCCCTCCTTCCCAGCTGTTTTTGTTGGTCCCTTGTCAGACAGCCTTTTGCACACACTGTATCTCATGACAAACACAATGGCGTGTTTTTTAAATGCTTTCAGAGGCATCAGGTGTGTCTTGTTTGCACAACCCCTGAGAACGGGTGCTAAAATCCGAACTGCGTTGGGGGTGAGGGGACAGCTGACAGAGATCAAGGAGCTGCCCTTGTAATGAACACCAGAAACGGGGGCGGGAAAAGAGACGAAGGGAACCCACGCAAGCGCTTCCGCTCAGGGCTCATTAGCGGCTGCGCGGAAGGGTGGGACCGTTAACAGCCGCGCGAAAAGGCGGGGCTGCTACCGGCCGGTTAACGGCGCCCGCCGGCGGGCTATTTAAGGGCGGTGTCGGGAGCACGCGCGGTTTTGCCGCCCGGCCGTGAGGAGTCGCGGTAGGTGCAGCTGCCACGCGGGCCCCGCCGCCAGCACGAGGTACTGGTTTACACTGAGGATTCCACGAAGCGAGGGCGCCGCGGTGGCGGCCGGGGCAGGGAGACCTTCCAGGAGGTGTCGTGCCATCTGACTGCGTGCCGAGCAGCTCTTAAAAACCTTGTGTCTTAATTAAACAAAGCAGCAGGTTTAATTAGGGGCACCAGGAGTAAGTGATCTTTTAAGCATGTCTAAATATGCAAGCGTTCACTCCAGATAGAGCATTTTGGTTTTTGGATAGTTGACTTGAGCTTTTGCCTTTGGTTGGAGCAAGGAGGCTCATTGCAGAACAGAGATGAGGCTGCTGGGGCTGTGGGTGGCTTTCTAATCAGTGCAGTAGTATAATATCTCTGTAGCGCTTGAGATGTTGTGTGGGAGCTCTCCAGTTCATGTGATACAAAAGCACAAAGTGCTGCTTTTCTAGAATGCTCCCCATGACATCTTTGTTGGGAGCCATAAAAAAAGTTGTTGTTGGTTGGGTGTGTTGTTTTTCTTTTCTGGATTTCCGCAGAAGTTTCTAGCAGCTTCTTTCAGCATGTTCCCTGCAGTTGCAAAGGGCAGAAGGCTGGTAAACCCCCCAAGTTGCCAGTTACAATTCTGGTGTGTGGCCTTCTCTTTGCAGCATGTTTTGCAGGCAGTTTGTGTTGTTGTGGGTGAAGCGGTGGCTGGGCAGCCCTTCTGAGCTGAGTGTGCATGAGGGCTCAGAATGGAAGAAAGAGGAATTGAGGACACAGGTGGTTCCTTGCAATCCTGTTTCTTCCATGTAGTTCTCAGGGATACTGATGTTGACAGTTTTCAGATAATCCAGCTAACAAGATGCTTCTGTGCTGTGTAACTTCATTGCAAGTGTTGCTGAGCACAATTCCCAAATACAGACTTTTAAAAATTTATGTATTTTTGTCAGGTGGTAAAGGGTTGTAGCTTTTTGTTGTTGTTTATTTGTATGGTTTAGATTTTTTTCCCCCAGTGTGCTGATACTTGAACAAAGTCCTCGAATTCTGAATATGAAAGTAACATCTGGTTTGGTTTCAATTCTATTGCAAGCAGCAAATGCAAATAGAGTTGTTCGTTTCAACAAAAGACTCTTGGATTGTCATTCTAATGAAAGTTGATGTCTACATCCCAATTATCCTCATGTCAGGGATTTGCTGGATCTTGCTTCAGCTGAGAAGGAAACAAATTTGCTAAACACTTCAGTCCAAAACCTATCCCTCAGGATGACTTTCACTTTTAATAGCAGTAGCTAATCTGCAACTTGCAGTTTCTTCCACTTATCATATTTCTCCAGGCAATGCACAAAACCTCTCTATAGGTCTCCTGTACAGATTGTATCAGGCATGGACTATTACTGATAAGCTGACATCCCGCTCTTCACACATACACAAGATCGAATGCTCTGAGAAAAAGTGGTTTGGAAAGGAAATGTTGACCCAGAAGTGTTACAGCTTAGTTTCATTGATGTGTGTATGTGACAGGGAGAGTTGTTAGAGGCTGGCACAATGAGTATTCTCTCAAGACAGTCTTACTTGTGCTGGCCCTGCTTGTTGGCTTTGCTGCTTGGATTTAATTTGTATTTCTGCTGTGTTTGTTTTCATGGGGAAGAAGGAGTTTGCTTTTATCAGCTTTTTTGTTTGTTTGTTTTCCATGGTTTATTTTGTATTAGCTATTTGGTGTAGAGTTTGCTTAGTGAACTCAGATAACTTATGTGTCTTTCAGACTGCTTGGTGATGTTTCCATGTGGCCGACAGTAAAGGCTAAAACATTATGGAAGTTCTTTGGTAATGTCCTTTTATTACAACTTGGGAAATAATAAAAAGTTATCAATAGATTTGTATTGCTTTATTTCTGTCCTTCATGTTAAGCAGTAAAATCTCATTTTGGCAAACTTGAGTGTGGCTTTGAAACTGTTATTGAGAGGTTAGTCCTAGAAAACGAGATTTGTGGAAATAGGTGCTGTTTTCTAAAGTGGATATAGAACTTCACAGAATAAATTTACTTACTGTGTTCTATCATGCACATATATTTTCAGCTTATTTTAGGTTTTTATTAAAAAAGAATATTGCTTAACCTTAGAAAGCTTAAAGAATCCTTAGAAAGGATAAGATCTGTTTCATGTCAGGAAAATATAATACAAACTGTCTGTATTCTCAATGGGGAATTTGAAAAGCAAAACATAATAGAATGCGATAACAGGCTAAAGAAAGCTCATGCTTTAAAATTTGGAAGGAAATGTGCAGTTTTGTTGGAAGACTTGTTCAGGACTCCATTCTTCAAGAATTTTATCAAAGTGTCTGCATTATAGTTCAGACTGATAGGAAAAAGCAAACTTGCTCTCACTGTAAAATCTCGTGTACACACACACATAACATACATATGTGAATGTTCCTTTTTTCTTTGCAAATAAAGGATTTGGTTCTCTAGAGATGAAGTAATTTGCTCAGTTGCTTTTTAAAACCAGAAGAAGGGCTGTTCTAGCAGTTAAGTGTGATGTGTAAATGACTTAACTTTTACACAGAATGTGAAGATTTAAAGATACTTACAATAGTGAAAGTTAAATGCACTTTTTTTAGATCAAAATGCATAGAAATTCTGGTGTCACAAAAGGGTGCAAATCTCATTGCTGCCAAGAAGTTGAAGGTTTTTGCCCACTCACTGCTTGTAATTCTGGCAATTACAAATAAGTTACTGTGTTTTGGTATATGAAGCTGTGGGAATTTGGCATTATTTAGATAAGAGAATTAGTTCAGGAAAAGACTTGAGGCTAGATTGACTGCATTAGGAGGCCCCTCACTCATTTGTATTTTGAATCCTCTTGAGGAGATTGACAAAATGAGAGGTGAGGAGGACAATGGAGATGCCATAAATTGAATCTGATTAAACTACTGTTTTTCTAACGTGGTGACATTGCAATATTGCTTTAATGGGTTCCAGGGAAGGGAATGTGATGGCATCAAGGGTTGCACTACTGTCATGCCTAGACTGCCATTGGCTTAGTGCTCATACTCAAAGATCGACATACCTGGTATGGTCTGGTTTCTCTTCCCTGAGAGAATGATTCTTCAAATACACTCAGAAAAAAAAAAAAGAAAAAGAAAAAAGTGGCTCCACTGAAGAAAACAAGGAAAAAAAATCCTACCTTTATATTCATAGGGTTGTGATTAGTAAGTAAGCAGGCAGATGATCAATTGAATGTAATATTAATGCATTCCTG
>NW_010588859.1:247091-258903 GCF_000705375.1 Tinamus guttatus | reverse complement strand
ATTCCTGCTTTTGCTGCCTGTGCTGCATGTTCCTTTGCTGACAAGAGACCAATGAGTCATTCACTCCTGTGTCAGTTTCCCCTTTGGAGATCAAGTTCAGTGTGATGCGGCCATTGAATGGGACCACAATCGACTGCTTAAATAACGAAATGCTTTCCAGGCTGATACAGAAACTAAAATGCTGTCATCCAAATCCTGGCATTTCATAGCTATTGTTGAACCTGATTATCAGTTAAGACCTGGTTCTGTCACTTGCAACTTACTTTCATTGCATCTTGCTATTCTATTTTTAAGATATTTTAGGTAGATTCAGTGCAGTTGTCATTTAGCTAACAGAAAAAAATGTTCTATTAATCATTAATAAAACCATACCCACCTCACTGTGTGATTCTGCTACTTCACCCTATCTGGTATTGGTCTGTTTTATCCATTTTAATTCTCAAGCCTGTTTTGCTTGTTTTTTCTAATTAGAAACAAGGATTCTCTCTCTCATTGTCCAAAGTATCCTCTACTGTACAGCATGTTTGTTCAGGAACTATGGTTTACAGCTTGGGCATCTTTGAATTTCTGCAGCTGCATTTCTATTTGTATTTTAGGTGTTGTTTTGAACCGATCCTTTTATGAATTGTTATTTCTGTGTAGTATCACTGATCTTCATTGCGTTGGTGTGAACATGAATGCTGCAGTTGCTCCAAAGCTTCCCCGAAGTTTCTATGTATGCTCTTATCAGTGAAACTTTGCTAAGGTGCATTCCTCTCTAGAGACAATACAACTAGTGCTTTTGTGTAAAAATTATGCAGGTCTTTGTGCCTCTAATCTTACTGGTGTGGATGCCAGTATATAATTCTTTGGAGCTTGTGCTGTAAAAATCTGATGTGCATCTTATACTAGTTTGTCACTCATTTTCTATTACATCACTAAGCTTCTGCTGTTTGTGATAGACACTGCAGTACCACAGAGGAATACATTATGGGTTTTGGCTGATTATATCTGAATAAATGGAGTTTGCTTTAAATTTAAGGGAGCTGGCTGGCATTTAGGAGTAAGGTGCCTGGAAAAAAATATTTGAAAGAAAACTAACAAACCTGTGTAAACTATAGAAATAAAGATAGACAAACTGTATTTATTCTGCCTCCTTCACCTCCCAGACTTTAAGTAGCGTGTATTTTCCATGGAAAAGGCAAGGAAGCTTCTCCCTCCCAGGAAGGATTAGAAATGGCAAGCTTACTGAAGGGAGGTTGCAGAGCCCACTGTGTGTTGTAAGGGCACCCTGGGCATTGCGTGTTGTGTTGTGTGCAACTGCTCTGGGACCCTGCCCACAGTCCCTGGGCACTGTGGGGGGTGCTGGTGTGGTACTTGCATCTAAAATGTTTGACAGAAGTTACTCTACCTACAGCTCTGAGGATTTGGCAGATAGTCATTAAAGCTTATGGTAATCATCCTCTCCCTCCATGTTGCTGACTGCTCTCCAGTCTGAGAGAATGGATCGCATCTAGCTGTGTGCAAGCAAGGTCTTTGATCAGCCTTCCTACTTATTGGCAAAGTTAGAGTTAAGCCTCTTACACTCATTCCTTAATTGTTCTGTGCATAAGTGATATTTACTGTTTTCTTCCTCATGATATTCCTGGACAAGCTGGGCTGCAGAATTTTAATTTTCCACTTCGAGTGACTGTGATCATCTACATCCATGTGATGCTTTTACAGATTGTGAAACTTGCCAAATTGTGAACAATGACAGTAATCAAAGTAAATATTCTCTGGGCTAAATTTCTGTAAGAGTCCTTCCAGTTGCATCCATCTAAAATGTGAATATAAATGTACTGAAGTATTTAGAGCTAGCTCCTGGCAAGGATCAGAGGAATGGCCATGGTACTATATTTTATCCATATTTTGGTGGTGTTGTGGTCAAATTCCAGGTCTATTTTACTTTGATTTTTTTTAAACATAATAGTTGTGCTTTTAACATAAAAATTACCAAAGATATATATATATTTCCTTGTTGAAGTACAGGCTAAGCCTGGATTGTTCTCTGAAGATGCTATCTTCTATGCCTCCTGTTTGTAAAGTCCTGCAGAGGAATCCAAATGAAAATCTCTATGGAAAAACAATATTTTTACACATTCAAGAGAATAACAGCTTGCCTATTAATCCTTGTTGCTACAGAAGTCAGCATGTTAGGAAAATGTGCTGGTTAAAAAGCTCATTGTTCCAAAGGCTTGAGAATTATTCTCAACCTCTGTTTCAAGTGACATAGCTACTTCAGCCAGAGACTTCAAGCTAAGGAATAAGAGCTGTTATGTCTGAAGTTTTACCAAAAAAAAAGCCATTTTCTCTACAGTCTGACACAGCTCATATAGAAGCATCTTTATAGACCAAGGAAGTCAAAAGCTTGTCCAGTAGAACTCTTAAATGTATAACTTACATTTACTTACTAATTTAGCTGCTAATTGTCTTTTAACAATGTGATAGCTAAAGTGGTAGCAGAGAACTTGACCTAAACCGTACAGAGCTGTGGTTGTATTTTTCTGTAATGAACCAACCAAAAAATACAGCTTATTTCTGTTTTAAGAGGATTTCTCTGGAGAAATGCCCAACATTGCTAACAGATACTTGATGGAAATTTGTGCTACATGTCCTTTTTCTAACACTTTGCTAGTGCTGTTTTAGTAGGCAGTAACGTCCTTAAAATTTTAAGGGTGATGTAAAAATAATTTGGAAGCCTATTTATTTTTTTCTTTGTCAAAGGATAAAGTTAGTGAGATATTCAGCAAAAGAAAAGGCTGCTTAATCAGGAAAGTGGTTGCTGCTCTTTCTGTATCCTGTAAGAATTGTGTTTGGAAATGGACAGATTAGCACCATCAAATACTCATCTCCTGTGTTTTTCATTTCTTTCTCAGTACTTAATTCCTGTGTATGCCTTTTTCATATCAAGAATGATCCTGCATCTGTTGAATACCTCATTCCAGAAGTTCTGACCTGTGGTTGTACTCAGATACATATGGTTGGAGACAGAAGAGAGTAGAGACAGAAGGATGATAGTTAATGGAGCATCTCTCTGCCAGCTGTGGTAGGTTTAACTGTTTGTGTGAGAGCAAGCTACTGCAAAGTTCTTTGAGAACACTGCCAAATGTTTTACAGGGCATAGAAGTTCAGAGTGAGGACAAAATTGGCAAACAGGTAGATATATCATCTGAAATTTGAAGTTGCTTTTCTACTACCAAACTTCATATTGTTCTATATAATTCGTGGCCATAAACTGAACTTCCTGCTGGAAGAGAATGGCCTTTATAGACCCGCAACAAAATCAATAAACTGGAATTGGCAGGCAGCATCAGAACAGGGATGCTGTGCTCTTACTGAAAGCAAACAAGTTGTGTTGCTGATGAGGCGCATGCGTAAAACATCAGGTATGGAGTGGCCTGAGATGTCAAGGAAGGTTTTTTCCTTTTAAACAAATTACACTGCTATAACTGGGAGAGTGGTCCCCAGGGACTGTCTCCAAAGGGTCTAGATTTATTTAGCCTTTGTCCAGCTGGCTCTGAGCATACAAGTTTGAGAGATGCTCAGGAAGTAAAACTGTCAGAATTTGGCTTCCACTCAGTTCAACTTTATGCCTCAGATTGTGCATCCTTGATTCTTACTTGTGAACTGTCCTGTTATCTTTTCTTCCTTTTCAACAGTCCCAAACTAGTGGCCACACATATCAGCAGGAGTTAAGTTTTATCTTTGTTTAGCAACCTAACTTTGTGGTCTGTCTTTAAGTAGCTCACATCTGAGAGCAATCTGAGCGGTTTACTCAGCCTCTCTTATTTGCTAATGTACAGGGAGCTGTCTTTCTTAGCAAGGTCCTTTATCTTTTACATATTTTTACATAGCTTTGACATGTATATGCCATACATTCTCCATGTCTCTTCTGTAATTGCATTTATTTCTGCACACAATGAAATTTGTGTTCTCCCCAAGAGATCCTTAAAAACACAAAATCCCTTCCTTTCAAAGACTTGAAGATTTGTAGGTTAGATTGTGCCTACCACTGAGCCAGACTTGTCTGTTTCAGTTTTTGTGTTGTCTCTTCAAACTGATCTGAGTTTGACCTAGAATCATAGAATGCTTAAGGTTGGAAGGGACCCCTAGAGGTCATCTAGTCCAACCCCCCTGCACACTCAGGGTCACCTAGAGCATGGGGCACAGGACTGTGCCCAAGCAAGTTTTGGAGATCTCCAGAGAAAGAGATGTCCTCAAATACCAGTGTCTCTCAGATTTGAGATGTCCTCAAAATACCAGTGTCTCTGTCCTCAACTACTTCCTCTGAGCAATGCAGATTGCAGTCCTAATCTTCAGGAATATAAAAGAAAAGCAAGATAGTAATGATCACAGCTGGTAACAGATTGCTGGCTTCACCAGTTATGTAAGCCTGCTATGTGTCAGAAGGATCAAGCTTGAAGTCACTGCCCTTCTGTTTGGTGATTTGAGATGCACAAGGTGTAGAGCTCAGCTTTAAAGCATGGTTTGTAACAATGGTAACCAAGTTAAAAATACATCCCGAGTTGTAAACGCTTGGCTTGATTGATCTGATTTTGGAACTGCATCTGCAGTTGAAGCAGGTGAGGAAATGGCAACCCTGCATCAGGAAACCTGGAAGTGAGCTGATCACTGTTGCATGGTACAGGTGCAGAAAATATAGCTACCATCAGCTGCTTGCCTCCTGTAAATAGAAGCGAAAGATGTTTGAAAGTGGCCATCCATTCTTGTAAAGAATTATTGAAGCATCTGTCAAATATCTGACACTTACAAAGCTGAACCTTATCCACTCTGGCACTGCTGGAAGAACATCTGGTAAGAGCAGAACCTGGAGCAACTTCAAACAAAGCCTTGCTCCTAGAAGGGCATTGCTATGGCAACTAAGCCATTTTAGCTTCATGTTCGATGTTCTTTCCATTAGACTAGCCAAAAAAACTGCCAGAATTTTCAGAAGTTAATATGAGTTCACAGAACAAGCTTAGTGTTCATAATAGTCAAAAAATAGTTCAGTGTTCTTTTTCAGGGAGGTTACAAATAATAACCTTTGAAATTAGGTCTCTAACAGCAGAATGATTAAGGAGAATAGTTGAAAAAACATGTGGTAGTTTTTGTGGGAGTTGATGTCACTTTTGGCAGAGAGCATTATAATGAATATTTGGAGAATCATGGTGGTTGTTAACATCTCTGCTGTGTGAGAGGCCCAAACATAGCCCAGGGTTTCTATCATGATATGAAAGAGTAAAATATTGAGCCTTAAAATCTGTTTGTCTTTGATGCTTGAAAGTTAGACCATTTTCAGAGTAGTCATATTGTAAATCTACCTTGAAAGTTTTATGCCATATTGGTAGAAGATGAAAGCAGGAGTACAGCTCTCTGGACTTGCTGAGCTCTTATCTTCTAACAATGCTCTTCCTTGGGAGTATCCTTTAGCTTCCCTGCTATACGTTTCTTTAAAATGGAGGTGGTATTTGTCCCATAAAGCTGTTTTCAAAATAAATTGCTTAATGTAATATGTATGCACTACTTTGATGTACAGGTGATTAACACTATAGTTAATTATTATTAATATACTGAGTTCTAATTCAGTTATCTATGTGGAGATGAAAATGTGGGGTGTGATTTGCCATGTTAATGACAAGAATAATATAATACGATATGATGAAGAAACAGCCCTGGAAATCACTGTTAATTTATATAAATTTCTTCCATTACTATAAGTGGACTCTCTAAAATGAGTACATTTTAGCATTTGCTCCAAGGAAGATACAGCAGGAGCAAGACAGAAAGGTGACGTTTGACACAAAGGGAAACTAAGTATGCTTCTTACACATCTCTGGACCCTGAGTTAGTGATTTCAGGCACCCTCTTGCGTTGAGACTTTTGTGAACATGGAGCTAAATGATGCTATGTTGTGTAGTAGATCTTTTATGTCAATATACAATTAAATGTATATATGAATCTGGAAAGATCATTGTGTTAGGGTTGTAGGTACTGAGTGCAATTACATTCAGATTTAATATCCAAGCTGTAAATGAAGACTGATTTATGGAAGTGCAAACTGTAACTCTTTTTATGCAATCTTAGAAGTTTCATGTATTTATCCTCTTAAAAAAAAAAAGTTATTGAAATTGGCCAAGCTTGGCACAAAAATGTGTAGCTGCTGAAGTCTAGGCTGAAACACCAATCTGCCTTCTTCAAACACTACCATGCTGCCAATCTATGCTGCATCTCTACATAGATGAGGGTGCCTTAAAGTAAGGAGGTAAGGTCTTCTGGGGGTTTAGGTATCTCCAGGGTTAGATGCTGGCTAATTTTGAAAGAGTTGCCTGAATTGTGGACATGATATTTCTTGGGTTGATCCTGCATGAGAAAGATGTAGTTGAGGTTAACTTTTGATAAGGGTGGCTCATTTTGACCATCCTTACCAGTGTTGGAGTTAGAGGATTTGTGTCTTGAACCTGTGCAAAAACTTGTTTTTTAACCTCTTTAAAGGAAGCAAAGTATATATTTTCCACTTTCTTATCAGTTGTGTATTTCTTCCATTATTGCAAGTCATTTATGATCACTAAGGTCTAGCTCTGTTGCTTAGTTTGTGTGATCTAGTATAGCTACATTATATAACTATTTGTGTGGTCTTTTGTGCTTGTCAGCCAAACTGACTGCCTTAATGGGAATTAATACAGAGCAGTAGGTTTTAAAACGCAACTACCCTTGTTCTAGCACAGTGAGAGGTGATCACAGGCTTGATTTCTGCAACACTTGTTTTACCTTCATCATAGCTTAATTACAGCAGCGTATTTTTTCATGTGAAGTTTTTCTGTGTCAGGAATCTAGGTAAGCTATTTCAGAATTCCATCCAAGAGCAATTGTTACAGCTCAGGATTATTGGGAAAAGAACGCACTTCCTGGAAATCATATTTGAATTTACTGCCTCACCACAGATGATAAATTTTGCGAAGAAATTGAGATAAATTCAGGGATTCACACATCTGCATCATTTTAACATGTTTCTAAATGAACATGTTTCTGTGCTCTGTTCCTTCAAATGATCTTGACTGTTACTTGGTTCATGGAATGCAGCAAAGGAAAATACTATTTTCACTGAAGTTTGCTTAGTTTGGCTGCAAAGATAACCTGATGTCCCTGATTAATTCAGGTTTTCCTTATTGTTCTTAACAGTGTGCACTAAGTATACCCCCTCTCCATAGGGAGTGAAAAGGAATATCAAACTATTCACTAGGATCTTTCCTTCATCTATTTCCATCCTGGAGGAATTTTCTACAATAATCCAAATCCTGGTATGAATAAAACTTATGAGTTATATGCAGATGAACTGCTAGTGATTTTTCTTAGGTTATGAGGATCTAAATGCTCAAAAGAGGTCTAATCATTCACTACTGAATGTTACAGCTCAATAATTTTTTTCGAGAAGTTTGACATCACTGTTACTCTGGGACTTGAAAACTGCTGGTAGTTAAACAAAACCCCCAAATTTCTTGTTAGTCTGGATGATTTAGTAGCATATACTATGGTGTATCTGGGAGACTAGGATCTGATGTTAGGGACGTCACTACTGCTCCAGTCTGGATGATTTAGTAGCATATACTATGACGTATCTGGGAGACTAGGATCTGACAGCTTCCCTAACGTCACTACTGCTCCAATTAAGAAATAATAATAAATAAAATGTGTATCTTTACTAGTATGTAGCTACTACCAGTACCTGCTAAAGAAACCTAAACCATAGGCAATGGAAGATTTGGGGACTTGATGCACTAAGACAGACATCCAAAGCCACCTTACAATAATGTACTAAAAGTTGTCAGGAAGATGAAAGTGAGTGCTTGTTTATTTCCACTTCATGTTATACAGAAATCTGCAACTAAAAAAATACTAAATAGCACAGCTGAATGAGGCACCTGTGTCTTGCTGCTGCAGAAAAACATTGGGAAATATTGTCCCATGTTTCAAGATAGTTCTAACTGTTTGTTGATGCATCACTAATACCATTAAATATTAATTTATTACACTAATTCTTAAGCAATCTCTTAAGTGACCATGTGAACTTAAAGTCATTAGATTCCTTTGGTTGATTTCTGTGTTAGCTAACCAATTTATTTTGAAGCATAAAGGTTCATAAATGAGCTCATTGACATGCAAGTTATTATATTTCATCACTTGATACATGATTTTTTTCTTCAGAGCAGTTATGTTCTTTTATGCAGCCGTTTATGAAGGTTTAATATTAAGCACAATATTTGCAAAATTATCCTTTAGGATAACATTTACATGAAGTTTATTCATATAGCTAAACTGTTTCTGCTAATCTACATCTGAATCATTATATACAAGTCTTTTGTGCACAAGCATTTTTAATGGAAGCATTTCAATTCAGTTTAATTTTCTTCTTTTTTTTTAGACATCTGCAATGCTTACTTTCTTACCAGTGCATTCTTAGATTGTGGGCAATAGACAACTGTAACTGTAAGCTAGGTAAACTGTAGCTTGGCTAGACAGCAAACTAAGAAATTTGAAGTATGCTTGATATCATTTACCAAAAATTTGTACTGTAATTTGAGGATATTTTGCCCTAGGTAGCAGGTTAAAAATTGCTTGGAGAGTCCTAGTATTCGTTCAGGTTTTGATTTACTTTTCCTAGCTTCCAGTGTTGAGGATGTAACTGGTTTATGGAATAGACTGCATGTACAAGCTGGGTCTAGAAATGGTAGCTTGATAGATCTCAGTAAGACCAAGGATTGCTTTATAGTCATTTGTATCGTGTGCCTTATCTCTTCCATCTTATTGTTCTGTCAGACTGTGATAACATTTGGAATATAGGCATATCTCAAAGGGCAATGTTTCTAAAACTCCAGCTTTATATAGTTCAATATAGCTCAAATATTGACAGAGATCTGTATTTTTCCCTCTGTAATGCTGACTATGGGAGACTGCTAGCAATATATCTTGTTACATGAAGTATATTTGGACTAAGGCAGAGTGAGAGCCAGGCGATAGCACTTCCTGTTTAAATTGTCTGCAATCATTGCACCTGAAGAAGGCAGATGCAGAAAAATCTCACAAAATAGTAGTTCTTAACTTTTGCTATATTTTGCTAAGCTGTAGCATGCTTAAATTAGGCTTTAAAACACAAATAGGTAATAGAAGTTTTTTTCTTCAGTTCACAGTGTTATTTTACAGACATTCGGTTTGATAACAGATTTCAATGAAAGGAGGATCTATGGGGAGGTAAGGCATTATCCAGCCCTGGCATTTCTGAGTGTTTGTCATGTACCTGTCAGTATAGATGGTAATAAATCCTTGAAGGAGTTTTTGACTGTGAAGATTGCTAATGTTTCAAAATTCATTTCTTGCTGACCTTCTCTGCATAGGTTAGTGCTTTTACCCTTTCTGCATGCTTCATTCCTGTACTGTTATATACCTTTTCTTTTTCTATATGTGGACTATAAAAAGAAAAAGGCATAATCCCTTGACTCTGGGGTGTGTAGACTGCATACAAAGGGCAATATAAGTTCTCCTGCAGTGGATGGTTCTGCACAGGCCTTATACCAAGAGATGGAGGGATATGATGTTTTAAATAAAACCTTTTTTTCATTTTCCTATCTTTTTGGTGCAAGTTAAGCTAAAGAACTGTTACAATCTGTTGCTTTGAACAGAACAAACATCCAATTGGTTGTCCCTATGCAGAACACTCAGCTAGAAACAACTCTGATTTGGTTTTGGTTGTGTCAGTCATGGGCAGAGCCGATGCCTGCAACTGCTTGTTAAATCATAATGGCTTTAGGGGAGATGGAGAGGGAACAGATTTATCATGAATATTATGCAGGTTGTAGGATGTAAATTTTACTGATTCACTGGTTCTGTTTTTGATGGCAAAATGCCCAGAGCCCAAACTGTACTAATAAAAAGTTTCACTCTGTAATTCACTGAAAAATCAACAACCTGAGGACATGCTGATTTATTGTGTATGTTTCTGTTCCTGTTTGGTGCCATCTGCCAGTATGGCCTCTTGTCTGTTACACATGTTCTAAAGGACTATAGTATAATACTTAACTCTAAAGCGCATCTCAATTTTGCAAAACTGTATGGAAAATTGAGAATATAATTAAAACATGTATTCTTGCTTTTAGGGTAAGTTTTAGCTAAGCACCAAATTTTTGTAAATATTTACATGCTATAAAGTTGCAGGGATATTTTGTTTTTAATTATGTACTTGGTGAAGATAATAGTACTGATACCTTATACTGGCTATATTTATGGCCCCTATACCAAGGCGCCATATTACATGTCAAATGTGCTAATTTCTCCATTCATCTGAATGAAGTGAATCAGATTATACAGGAGCAATAGTTTGCCTGTTCTCACAAAGTACTTTATGTAATTAATTTAACATTTAACTCTGGATTATTATCATGTAATCTTTTTAAAAAGATGATATTTCAAGCTACAAGTTGGTAAATATGTTGCTATAGTATATCTTTAAGTAAGGGGAAAAATAAGATTGAGCATACTGAGAGGTGGTATAATGATGGTCCAGATTCATCAAAGTGAAGTGGGGAGATAGTTATTGCTTAGTTACCCAGGCACTCTGGTTTGTCCTTCAGGAAAAAATACTGTTACCTTCTTGGCAAGAACTCAGGTAAACTGGTTAAAAATCAGCATTGTAGCTCCTTAATATCTGTAAATCAGAGCTTCTTGCAGTGTTATATGCAATGAGTATTTCCTGGGTGAGTCTATCTTTTTAGTATGCCTTTTTTTCTTATTTAACTAACCTAAAATCCTAGTGCTTTGCAACAGCTGAATTATCTTCCCACTCAGAGACCACCACTTTTCTGCAGATCCTCCATTGGTCCAGTATAGCTAAGCTTTGCAAAGGTCAGTGATGCCTTCCCTACAGCGTTCCTAGAAGTGTAAAAAGTAGTTCTGGGTTTATTTTTTTTCCTTGCTGCTGCAAACTGCTTTTTGTCATCCTCACTCCTTTTCCTGATGGGTGTACAGCTCTGTTTTAACTCTCACAGGTCTCATCTGCTTTCCTCTCAGTCTTGCCCTTATTTCAATAGTATTAAGTTGTGCCACATCTGAGCTCTAAAATCTCTCTTCTGCATTTCATTTTGGCATACCTGGACAGATTCTTCCAAATGCTGATAGTCCATTTTCATAGCTGTTGGAGACTCCTGTTTCTTATTTTTGTAAACGTGGTTCTTTCTCCTGACCAAAAAGTGCTGCTGTTTGTTGCTGTCCTAGGTGCTTATCTTGATGTTAAGATGACGTGGCACTGTGCCTGCCTGGCTTTGTGTCCAAGGGACAGCAGTCCAGCTGGGATGAGCTACAGAGGTTCACTTTGTTTACTGTAATGTGTGTGTGCACCACTTAGGTCAGTGCTTTTATCTTATGATTGGTACCTGATATCTGATGAAAGTCTGGGTGCTAAGAGTCCAAATCCTGATTGGTGATAACAAATAAGTGTATTAATTAGAATACACTTATTTCTGCTGGGGAGAAAAGTCTGAGAATCTTTGGGGATACTAAGTAGGCTTAACAGTTGGCACTAGGAGATTTCTAATGTATTCATGTGCTTTCCAGACTAGTATTTATGGGAAATTATTTCAGGTCGGACACATTTCAGGGAAAACGTGGGTCCGCTGGCGGACGGGATGGGCACCCTGGTTACAAATAACACAGAAAAAGCAGAGTTGCTCAATGCCTTCTTTGCTTCGGTGTTTGCCAAGGGCAGCCCTTTAGAGCCCCAGGCCCTAGAGACAAGAGAAGAAGC
>NW_010588859.1:188600-246120 GCF_000705375.1 Tinamus guttatus | reverse complement strand
CACAGACTGAAGCACCAAAAGTTCCACAGGAACTTAAGGAAAAATTTCTTAACAGTGAGGGTGACAGAGCACTGGAACAGGCTGGATGCTTCAGTCTGTGGCCATTACCTCTAGTTCTGTCAGTGGCCACCACTGAAAAGAGGCCAGCACCATCCTCCTCACTGCCTCCCTTGGGGTACTTATAGACACTGCTCAGGTCCCCTCTCAGCTTTGTCTTCTCCAGGCTGAACAGGCCCAGCTCCCCCTGTCTTTCCCCATAAGGCAGGTGAGGATAGAGGAAAGGTGACTAGTGATAATTTTCAACTGGGAGCATTATCTTTAAATCATGTTTCTCTTTTGTTGGAGATTTGTTGCCTCCACAGCATTTGTCTTTACCAGCAAGAAAAAACTGTTTTAGAAGATGCTTTATAGCATCAGGCAGGTGAGGATAGAGGAAAGGTGACTAGTGATAATTTTCAACTGGGAGCATTATCTTTAAATCATGTTTCTCTTTTGTTGATTTGTTGCCTCCACAGCATTTGTCTTTACCAGCAAGAAAAAACTGTTTCAGAAGATGCTTTACAGCATCCATTCTAATACTACTGGATAATTCTTTTGACCTGTTACTTGTCAAGAGAATACATCAAAGCACATCCTCTTTGCTGGAGGATGGAAACATTAAACATAATTGATAGTATAGTGTTTGATAGTGTGTGAGAAATCATGAAGGCATCAGTAAAAGAATTGTGAAACTTTTCACTTTATTCCTTTTCCTTTATTCCATTCTAGATAGCAAAAGGATTGTTTTCAAAAACAGGCTTTGCTTCTCTTTAAGATGCAGGGCTTGAAAAATTCATTTCTTACCCATGTAGTCTATTACTGATGGCTTACAATGGGGAATATGGTATGAAAGCAAGAAGCACAGCTTATTTGTTATATCTGAATGATCCAGATGCATCTCATGTTACTTAGATTTCTTCGATCAAATCGCTTTAATACTTTAATTGTAAACAGCCTTCTTGCTTTAACTACAGACAATGTTTAAAATCAGAAGTTGCCCTGGGATTGCCCTTTGCATTGGGCTTGTCTGGCACCTGCCGTGCTCTAGAGGACATGGAGAAAGAAGGATCCCCATTCTATTTTTTCTCTGTTGTGGTAAATTAACTAACATATAAAAAATTAAATAAAACACACAGGGAAAGACTATTGGAAGATTTATAATGCCTATAGACAAGACTATATTTTTAAGGAAAGTTTTGCTGCTATCAGATGGAAGAATATTTGCCTTAAATGTTGTTTCTTCAACAGCTGTTAGTTTAAACCATCTCTCCTTGCATTGTTTCATGCAAGTCAGGCTAGGTCAAGAAAATCCTGAAAAGTGAGATTGATTTTTGTGTTTTGTGAGTCTCTTAATATAAGTATTCATAAAAAGAATCCAATTACCAAGACAGGACTTGTGTTAACACAGTTTTAATGAAGTCTATACTAGATAACTCATTTTCCCAGACTCTAGGAGGCAATGCATAATTCATTTTCTCTTCCTGTCCCTGAAATGCCGCATTTCATAAGCGACTGCTCGGAGAGTAGCATGTAGGTGCGGCAGCTTGAAGGGAGGAGGCGCTCCTGTCAGAACGTGGGGCTCAAACCTGACCAGTGACAGGCTGTATATGCTAACTCAGAGGGTTTTGCTTACAACTTCACTGTTGTTGACCTGTATGGTGTCCGTTACCCAAACAGTGTTTTTGTGGATAGCACTGCAAAGGGCCAGTGCTCTGTAGAAAGAAAAATGCCATTCTCTATACTGCTTATCTGCTGGTGAGAGCTTTTCAAAGCCTTCTTTCCAGAACGTGTTGTTGAAAAGGCATTGCTGATATGTCATTGTAGACTTTGACCTCTGGCATGTGAAAGTGTTTCTACACACAAAAAAAGCCTCAGTAAATAGCTTCAGAGGCAATAAATTAGAATATCTTTGATAATACAGTTGTTCCTGTAAGGTCATACCAAATATAGTATTTTGTTGCATTGTGGACTTATATTTGAGAAAATAAGTGTTTTGGTGGGCTTGATAAGAAATATGTGCATGAAACTCTGATTCATCAATCTGGGTGAATAGAATTATTCTGTCAAATTCCCTGGAAATAAGGCAACAATTTTTGGAAACATACTGGGTGTGTAATACCTCTTGAAAGAGATGCTCCTTAGAATATCATTATTATATCCTACTCTTCATTATGATTAGAATCCTTTGATATTTGGATTTTACTTTTCAAATAATGAATTTATACTCTTAGCCAAAAATACAACACACAAAAATAATTGGGTGTAACCTAGTTGCCAAGGTTTGCTTAAGGAAAAAAGTAACAGTAGGTGTTTTATTCAAAGCTTTTTAAACAGAAGCAACTCTTCGTGGGGTAAAAAGATCAAAAATAACTTGAAATACTGTCCATAAAAGCTGTAAAGCCACACAGAACACAGTCCCGAGGACAAGTTGAGGACAAGCTTACAGATTTCTTGTTCATATCAATCTTTTAATGTAAGTTAAAGCATACTCAAAACTGTGGTAAATGTAGCAACGATACTTGGTTTCATAATGTGCTCTTTCATATTGTACATGACCTAGAAGTTATTGCAAGATGATGTGCAAACCCTTTTTGATTGGTATGCAACAGCAGGACCATGCGGTTTGAGCATGAAAGACATCAGGACCCAAGTCAAAGTCAGGCTCAGGATGTTAGCTTCAGAATGCTGACACGCTTGTAAATGCATTTGATCTGTTGAAACTTAAGCAGGAACAAGTAAAAGGTTTTGCTACAACATCTGTCATGAATGCAGAGAATAAATTCTACCACTGCTGTTTTATCCTTCAAAACGTAAAAGAAATATTTCCTCAAATTTTACATTACCTTCAACTCCCTTATGTCAAAATATTAAAAAAGATTTATATATAAAAGTATGTAGTGACAGTCCAATGCCCTTTTTGATGTGGTTTCTATATTTGTCAGTTTTATGCTTCCTAGACAAACTGCAACTAGGTAAAATTGTTCTAGGTTTTCGGTATCCTTAGAGATGGAGCTGGCCATGGTCACTCATCCCCACCTGTCCCAGGGCAACAGTGCCCTGGGGAAAAGGGACGGGTGAGAGCTGGGGCCCCTCCTGTCAGCTTCGCTCCTCTGATGTCTGCGTGCAGCTGAAGGGTATGCACCGAACCCTCAACCAGGTGCTGGTCAGCTACATAGAGAGATGGAGTTCAAGTAATTTTTTTTTTACCTGAGATAAGTAAATTAACAGTGATATTCTTTCTGTCCTCTGTGTTATTTTGAATCTTTAATAGTTTCACTTGTTTATTTGTTTTGTTGTTATCATGGCTTCGGCTAAAGGGTAGTTCAGAAGGTTGTCTGTCAATACCGAAGTTCTGTTCCTGTGGGTAGGGCCATCCTTAAAACCAGGGTGGTGAAGCATTCTGGCTGTGCCGCCAGTCCCAGAGCAGCTGACTGGCAATCTGAAGGGTGTTTAGTGCCTTTTACTTAGCTGGCTTGGGGGATTGCGGTGAACTGTTGCTGTGCAGGAAGTGCTTGGTGGTCAGCTCTTGGCAGCAGTAAGATAACAGGTTGAGAACCTAACTGCAGATATCCTAAGCAGTTTTGTCACAAAGATAAGTGAAATCATTAGCTACATAATGGAAAGAAAAAGCAGGATTAGAATGTTCCATTCTATTGTGAGAGGGCGTTATTGGCAAAATAAATCTTTGAGTCCTTATAAAACTTCTGATTTTTCTTTTAATAAAAGCTCATAATAAAAGCTGTGTAGAACACAATAGCTGTGGCTTCTGCATTAGTACACTGAAAACAAAATATCAAAATAAGACTGGTAGAAGAGAAGCCCAGCTTACAAATATCCCCATGTAGTTAAGGCCACCAGAGCATTGTCATCATGCTTAGTCTTTTAAAAGTTAGCATGCACAGGAACCACGGCCGTGGCTTTTTCTTTCTGATGGAACCTCCTAGATCTGCTCTTGGAGTGTCTTTCACGAAGTACTGTACACCATTCAGTGTAGTGGTACCTTATCACCTAGTAGGAGACTATGTACCAGGGAATCATAAAAAAAAATAAGTTTTTTGTTGTTTTGACATTTTCTCCAGTATTTTTCTAGGAAGTATTGCCTTTGACTGGAGTCATCTATACTTGGCAGATATTTAGCTTGCTTTGGCTTGCACTTCAAAGAGGGATTTCTACTGCTAGAATTTCACGTAGTTTTTCTAGTAGAGTTTGTAGGCCTTATGATAGATTCACTAGCAAAGTATCCCAGGCCAATGTCAGATGAGGTGTTATCTGCTCAAAAGACTAATTTTGTAAAGTCAGTTATCCTTAAATGACAACATGTAGTACCATTTTCAACCATTTGTAACTTAACTTGCATTTCAGTAGGTCTGAGGCCCTTACAGCTTCACAGTTTGTGCTCAGTTGTCCTGTGGTAGTTAATCCAGCTTATTTGGTATAATCTCAGTAAAACTATTTTATTAATTTTGCCTTGTTTTTGAGTCCACTCCACTTCATGTGTGATTGTTCTTTTTAAAACAAACAAACAAAAAACAAACAAAAAATAAAATCCTGGAAACAGAAAAACTTCCTGAGAGCTTTTTTAGTTTTCTTTTAGTCATCTGAGACTGTCCCTTATTTGCAAAGTAGGGGAAGTATTTCTATTTTGCTACCTATTCCAAATCAAGAGAGATTCTTAACCCTTTATTGTTGCTATCTTTGCTATGCATTTCAATGTTAGCAGAACTACTTTTTTTTAGGGCAGGATCTTTGTTTTCTTTTGTTTAATTTTAATTAGTATGCTGCTTGGTCTTTCCCAAGGGGTTTCTTTCACCAGGTCTGGAAAGTGTGGATTTTTGAAAGATAAACGTCTTATTTTTGAATATGTTGTCAGCAAGTTAATTTTAGAAGGTAGTATATGTCTCTGAGGGGCTAATTATGAGATTTGCCCTCTACAACACTGAGTCCTGGTGCAGGAAGGGCAACACTGGCCAGGTAGAGCAATGACACTTCTCTGCTTTGTAGTTTTGTATTTGAGTTCCTCTGATGTTTGATTGGAGGGCAGGCTCTTCGTGCAGGTACTTCTGTGTGCAATGGTGAACACTGGCCATATGTACTGCACAGGGGTGAGTGTGTGCTTTTGACAGAGGGAGGACTGCATTCTGGCATAAAACTGTGTCAAATAGCAAATTGTCTAATTATGTTTCATATTCCCTTTGCTGTTTGCCAAAATATTTTGAAGAGTGTATTGTTTTGGGGTGAAATAGAAGATATTCCTTGCTATTTCAGCCTGAAAGAGAGGATTACATAAAGTATGGTCAAAACAGACAAACAAGGTTCTCCTTCCCGTATTCTTTTCTGAAGGCGTCTTTCACTATGTCTCCAAATCATACAGAGGAATGTTTTGGATACAGCTGAAGTAGGTCATTACTGGAGAGCAACTAAGTGTAGTGGAAGTAAGGGTAGTGTGTCAACATGCTTACCTACAGAAGCTGTAACCACATCTTGATTGATATAGAGAGAAGGAGACTGAGCTGTCCCTCTTTGTTATATATTAGGGTTTGTGGTACTGTGGTACCTAGTGTAAGAACCTGTTAGGGGTGGAGTAGGGGATAAAATGCAGACAGGTTATCTTTTAATTTTTAAAAAAAGGGGTGTGTTAGTCTCTCAATGTGAGACTGTAGATCTTAGGAAGCCAGGAATTATTTGCTGTCCAAGTTTAACAGTAATCAGTGCTCTGGCTGAAGGGACTTGGCAGAAGTGTTGCCATGAGGCTGATGGGTGTTGCCCAGAGTCCATCACTGCCTAGGTTGGATCTAGCACAGGTCCTTGCTCATGGAGTATGAAATGTCACTCAGAACTGGGTACTATTTTGAATACTTAATGTTTCAAAGTATTTGATGCATGAAGCCAGGATGCTTTAGAAGAGCGAAATTTTCTGAAGCATTAGTGTAGATTAATATAGATTTCAGTATTAAAGGATCTTAATGAACAGGTCTTGACATACATTCTACCTTGCGTGCTGAAGACTTGTGGAGCTGCTGTGGAGCTGCTGTACAGGAACAGCATGGAATACATTGGTATTTTCCATTAAAGGATCTTAATGAACAGGTCTTGACATACATTCTACCTTGCGTGCTGAAGACTTGTGTACAGGAACAGCATGGAATACACTGGTATTTTCCCTGAGAGCTTCCTATCCCAGGCTGTTGTTTGTTTACCTGAAGACCCTGTAACATGTGCTGTGTACATGTACACTTTTTTAGTTTGCCCTTAATGCAGTATGTGTTCATCAGATGCATATATTTTATTGAGCTCCTAAGAAGTCTGTGAATGACAGAGTAGCATTTAGCAAGGATTGTTTGCTGGGCATATGACTTAAACCCTCTATAAATTGTAGTTTTGTTTGGGGGATGAGAGGAGGAATGGTGCTGAAATGTCAGCTGCTCAGCATGAAACTCCTGAGAGAGAAAGGATTTACAATCCTGACCTGAATGCACGCAAGCTCTGTAGGTTTTGGGCTGCCAAAATGCTGGGATGTCAGTATAAAATAGCACTGATATCCGTATGCCAGCAGCAATAGATGTACTGCACATGTGTCAAGAATACCAAATTCCTATGTAAAGTTCAGACAGAAGCAGTTTATCATGCATCAAGTTGTTTGCTGCTTTTGTTGATATCTCCTGGTTGCATATGTAAACATTTCAAAGTCTGCCTCCAATGAATATAAGAGCCAAAAGCTTTTACACAAGTAAAAGTTTAGACTGTTATTGACTGATCCTGCATGGCACAGCTTGAGGATATGATAATTAAAGATCATCTTTGCTATTTTATTCACAATTACTTTTGCATTGCTCTCTAACTCCTGTCCTTCAGTAAACTCTATTCACTAGATGTACCTTTGGATAGGGTTTGCTTCGCCTTATTCTAGTTATCTAAAAGTTATGAATCTAATCTGAAATGTTGCATTACAGCTCATGGAGAGAGAAATGCTCACAATATAAATCCTACCTATCCTAACCTCATTTGCTTCAGAATTATTCCGTAGATATATAAGCATTTATTAGGCAGATCTGTGAACAAGTAGATGGCATTGACCTTTTAATTATCGCTGAGGAGTTATCTGTATGGGAAAGCTAAGTATTAGGTTGAAGAAGAAATGTTGGAAGTAGAGTAATAAAAATGTGAGCTGTGGATGTAGAGATGATTGTGGAAAATGTTTGATTGTGAAGTCAGGTAGAGAAGAGAACAAAGGTAAAAACAAAACACAGTGTAACTCTGTGATATTGGAGGAGGAGGCTGATAAAAAGAAAGCTAAGGGCATGACTGACCACAAGGATCTCTTCATGGAGAAGCTAGAGAGAACACAAAACAGGAGGTTATAATGAATGGTGTTAAAGAAGTCTAAAGTGAGTGGAAGTGAGCAGACGTGAGTTTTAAATAAGCAAGAAATTGGAGTAATTTCGCTGTTTTAGTGAAATTCAAAAAAGAGATGGATACCCCCAAGTTTAAAAATTATGTATATGCAGTGCTTTCGAAAAGCTATTCTAATGTGGGTTTCAATATGTATCAAGTACTTTTTAATTAAATTCTAGTCTGTTGGATTCATATTCTGACAGGGATATCAGAAGCCTTCTCTCATCACATAGTTAGCAGTGGAAATGTTCAATGTAACAGGTACATATACCAATAAGAATATTTTAAAATCCCTAACAAATCATTTAATGTAAATTATCTGAGTAGTTTAGCTACATAATATAATGCTAAAAACAGAAGTATATCATTATACAATCAGCTAGTCCCTTTGCAGATTACAGGGGAAAAATTCAGTGTTTCACAATCAACGTACAAGATGCTGTGCTATTGCATGCTGTTGGAATTGCAGTGGGCATTTATCTCTGGATGTTTTTATCCTTCTAAGAAAAGCCTAGCTGAAATCTTATTTTTTAAGACCATGGCAGCCTGAATATTGCGAGCTAGTCCATACATCTTGGAAATAGCCTGAAACACAGACCTAAGCTATTGCTATGCAAAAGTGCAGTGGTTTTGCATGGTACTCAAAGAAATGAGATTAAATGTAGTACTTAGCACTAAGTTTTTCTAAATATTTGGGGATTTGGTAAGCTGACAGTGGTACTTACCAGCTTTCATTCACAGAGCAATGTGGTTAACTTAATAGGTTCACATCCTTTCTCTCAGATGCAAGACTTTGTGCTATTTGATGGAAATCAACTAAACTTGTTCTTGATCTGTAGTTTTTCCTGTATTCAGTTTTGTTATTTTAATAATACAAGTCTCTTCTGCTTCCTCTAGTCTGCAGTGTATATTTGCTGTGCTCACTGCCAACCTTCCTCCCCTCTGCCTAAAGAGCTGTTACAGGCAGCATAAACCAATTAATATTGACAACAAGTCAAATAAGGCAAATGATGTTCTGATTGAGAAAGGTGTAACATGGAGAGGGTTTGCTCAATTTCTAGCCAACTCATTCAAATCTCCTAGTATTTAATTTTTCACCTCTTGTTTCATGTTCATTCCCAGGCAAGAACAGAATCTGTGTGTGCTTTTCTCTTCTACGTGGATTTTTATTTAAAGAAAGAAAGAAAAAAACAAACAAACAAACAAAAAAAGCTCTTCCATTACTGTGTCACCTGAAAAAAGATTCTGTGCTGGGAGGAGAGCCTGAAAAAAGGTACCAGGAAAAAGTGGCAGAAAAACTATAAGCCTGGTCATTGATAATGTGAGTATAACACCTTTCCAGATCAATTAGTTTAGCACTAAAATATATATATGGCATCTTTTGAAGAAAGTGCCATGGATAGAAAAGATGCTTGGCTTATGGACAGGGGCTGGATCTATTTGCAAAAAGAACAGAAAAGGGCAAAGCTGGTCCTGTTTAGTGTGCTTCCTTATCTGAAGAGAATCTGGGAAAAAACATGATAATGCTTATATGCAGGGAATAACACTGGAATAAGACTTACTGAAAAATGAGTGATAAGAACTTTTCCCTGGAAACACAGGAGAGGACCCCCTCGGAGTCCCTTCCATTGAAGCAGTAAAGCGCTGCAGCTCTGCTGGAACTTGCTGGTTGCAGAAACCCCTTGCACACACCCTTGGGTTGTGGTGACATGGAGGGAGGGCTCTGAGGGATCCTTGCTGAGTTCCTAGTGGGTGTTCCTGTCCCAGCTTGACAAGCTGCCTGGCAGGGTGACAAGTGATAGACTGACAAACTAGGGATTTCTGGCACCTGTGTTCATTGCTCTGGTAGGTCAAACTTGCAGGCTTTTTAAGACTTGTGGTTCCAAGGCAGCTTTGAAAAGTGGGCTGCCCCAGGGTGAAGGCTTGGCTTTTTTTTTTTTTTTAACAGCAGCCTAAGAATACAACTAGTGCTTCTGATCACAGATTACAGGCTTTTAAGTAGCTCAATGGAAAGGCAAGTAGGAAAGCTGTAAGTCTGAGAAGTTTTCATGGAATGTGTGAAAAGTATCCCCAGCTGTCATAAAACAGGGAAAGGCTTTGGCTATGTCTTTTGACTGAAAAGGACAATAAGTATATACTATTTTTATTAAATTACAGTTTTGAATTGGCATTGCTGCTGTTTAATAGTGGAACCCAAATTTAAAATTGCAATTTGACATTACAACAGTAATAAGATAACAAGGACTGCTGTATGTTTTTGTCAGTAACTGAAAATTAGATATTATAAATGTTCCCAAATATGAATTGGGAAATTCATATGTGAAGTAGAACAAATGAGATGCAGGAAACTTGCTCTTTGCTTTCGGTGTCTGACAGGTTTTTAATCACTAGGCTGTCCTGTTTTGTCTGAATGTTTTGAATACTTATGCTTCTGGTATCCAAGTTAGTAAATTCAGTATTAGCCTTGCCCTTTTGCAGAAGGGGTACATGGAAAAACACAAGTGCCTCCCACCACTACCACTTTGCTTCCTCCATGCACACCAAGTATCATTGTTATTCCATGGCTGTACACAAGTCCAGTGGCAGAGTAACAAGTACTGCCACCCCTGCTGAGCATTGACAGAAAACACTCCACGTGTGAATTGTTTTTTCATTGCTCAGTGCTGGCAACTTTTTCCTTTCTTGATGCTGTAAGGATCTTACTCTTCTGCTTCACTCCTGAGCGATGGTTAAGATTGATGTGGAAAAAGCCTGAAGAGCTTTTTTCTAGGAAGGATTTTAATTAGACAGGTCTCACTTCTATATATCCCTGAAATGTTTGCTTTAAGGGAATGAGATGAATTTGCAGTGCTGCCTTGTAAAAATGTCTTCAGACTGCGTTAGCTTTCATCACATTTAGATCAGCTGCCTGCTATTTTGCAAAGCACATGGTTTCTGTTTATTTCTTCATGTCAAGCAGAAAGTGGTTATGAGCATGGTCTTACAATATTGCAGGAAAAATGTTTCCTTTCAGAGTTATTCTGCATTTTTTTGCAGAAAATCCAACCTGTAATTAATACTGTTCTTATTCTACTGTACACATTTTCCTCTAATAAAATGGCATATTTTATAAATATATACTCTAGTTGCAAATGTCTAACTCAGAATATTAGTAAAATTTCTGTTATTACAGAGGAGCAAAAGTTATGTCAAAAAAATTCACAATTTTGGGTTTTTTTAAAGATTAAAAATGTTTGAAATGAGGCAAGAGTTAAGGGGTAATTTAGGTTTAACTTGATCAAAGGGCAAAATCATTAAATTCCACATACACTGTCAGAAACAAAAGCTAACAGTCAGTCTCCCTCTGTTGAATTAAGCTTTTCCTCTGCAGTATGTTCGACTGACTGTACTTCTGTGACCCTAGGGGGGTATTGCAATTTAGGATGACAACAGAAAAAAATCTGATGCCTATATTTGTACTCTAGGAAGGTGGAATGCATGTCACTGCTAAAATACCTGTCCTTTTTTTCCAGAACTGTCTTTTTGAGTTGATGCTTCCATCCCTGTCCAGAAACAGGGAATTTGCAAGAAGTTTTGTGGGGGTGGAAGGGGAGGAGGAATCAGGTGCATTCTATTTATGGACCTAAGAGCAGAAGAGAGCACTGAGCTTGTGCAGTTCTCCTTGGTGCATGACTGTAGAATGTGTGTTGTCATTTATCTAAAATCATGAAGAGTCTAAAGTTATGCCACTTAGCCGTTATAAAAGTGTGTGTTTAATAAAATAGTGTTTTTACTTATAATGTGAGTATTGGTGTGCTCTGTGGCAACTGCAACAGGAATCTCCCTTGGCTCACTAAGTTGATTACTGCTGAAATGTTAGATAAAAGCGTAATTGTATAATCCATATAAGTACATGTTGCTCTCATATGCATTCAGATCTGATTAAAATAATCTCTTCTGCCATCCTGTTTGTGTGCTTGTAAAGGTCAAATGTGCTATTAGGCTTAACTTAGTCAGCTGCAGGATACAGGAGACTTTTTAGTGCATCTGTAATGTGATCCCCACAATGCTGTTCTGCTTGCACAATGATGCTTATGTGTCGAAGGCAGCACCCGCTTTGTGACCTACCTGAGCCAACGCTGTGGTGCTGAACCTAGTGAAGAGAGAAAGTGTGAACTTGATTGGAAAGAGCACCATTACCTTGATGGTGCTCATTGAAATGCTGTTAGTTTTGACGGTCAGCTATCTTTTTAACCCCTACTCATGCATTTTACTCAGAAAGCTTATTTCTAGGGAAATACATTTATCCCTCTCTGTTGAGCAAATAGAACACACAGTGCATTGTCTTTCACGACGCCTTGTGCATAGGTGATATGAGAAGGCACAGTGTATTTGACTGCTGTAGCTATTTTATCTGGGTCTGTGCCCCAACCATAAGCAGCTAGCACTCGGGTAGCCCTTGTACATGTGTACTGACCAGTATTCCCTGAAACTGCAGAACGCTGCATGAGGTGCATTTGATAATTTTGAAGAGTAGCTTCTATGTTCTGGAGGGGCCAGAAGGGCACATTGTGTTTTGGGGAGAGTGTGGTGATGTGACAACATATTCTGTGTATTTTATATGTGCTTATCCATCTAGATCAAAAACACTGTATTGACTGTGCCCTACCAATACAAAATGAGATATTAAGACTCTTGCTCTGTGAGCTGTCTCCATGTTTTAACATGGGAACTATGGGAGTTACTAGGAAATGAACAAGTCGACAAGGTACCAAATGCAAGGTAATAGAGTTTTGGGGTTTGAGCTGGGCCTGAGGATATCTGAATTTCATTCGTAGATCACTAATAGGTTCTGCTACAAGAATTCTCTAATTAGGTGCCAAATGTCCCTATTCCTATAAAGAAGGAAAATATTTTAGTCTTTTCCTCTGTTGCTTGTGATGCTTTACAGTTTGCTGTGGCGTCAGTTCTTGCTTTTAAATCAAAAGCTTCTTCAGCTGCTCCTTTTACTTCCTGAAAAGTCTTCCCAAATTCAGCGGTGGCAGATACTACTTCAGAATGGATATGAAATGCTTAAGCAACTCCATGGACTTTTTTTTTTCAGCGAAGGTGAACTTCTAAGGGCTTCCTCTGCCCTTTTTGGGATTTGTCCTCAGTGGCTCGTTTTTTCAAGTCTGCATAACCAGAATCGATTAGCATCTAACAGCAGCTGGATAATGTGTGTGCGATGAGTTGGTGTTTTCATCCTGTCACAGCTTTCTCCTTACCTTGCAATCAATAATTCTGAGGTTATTAGCAATCTCTGAAAGGGCCAAGAATGCAATAATATTAAAAATATAAGTGAGGCTGAAAGATGGGTTACATAGGTATGAGAAATTAAAGTGAATAGCTTCCTATTCTGTCTGACTTCCTGAGCAAGCTTTGGATTGCCTTGTAACCTGCAACTGCTTTCCTTTAGTTGTCCTGTGATAACCTGTTTTCAGTGATGTTGAACAATGTATTCTTGAATGCCACTAACTGGCACTACAGGTGTTAACTACCCAGCTGTGACTATATAATACTCTTGAACCAGTGTCCTGTGCAGGTGATTTAAAAAAATAAGTGAAAGCTTCCTTCTGGGTGTGCTTTTCCTCTTCACTTAACCCCGCTACTAATGCTTTCTCTTATGTTTAAAATTCTGACTTGCGTAGAGGTGTCTGATTTGGCAGAGCCATTGCAGTTGGTCAGTGCCCTGCTGTTACAGAAGTGCGAGCTCTCTTTGATCTCATCAAACCGGTGGTCACAGGATGAAATGGTGGAAGACAAGGCTGCAATTCTAGTGTTAGTCTGTAGACAGTTTGGCACTATATAGGGTTGATGTCTACCCACAACAGGATGTTAGGATCCAGTGCAATGGCTTTTTCCCTTAGAGGAAAGGTAGCCTCTCTATTTTGCATGACCTCATCAATCACAAACAGTAGTCTCCAATTCCTTCAAACTACTTCTGCAAGACTAAATTCTTCTCTTCTGCAATAGTGTTTTTAGAAATTTACTTTCCAGAAACCTTCTCATACTGCAAAAGAAATATCCTGTTGTCATGATTGCTCCTTTATTTTTTTTTTCTGTTGCTCAGTAATGGGACTGTCCAAGCACTTGACCATCTCGTCATCAGCCAATGACATTATGGGGTGTGATCTTAGTACCTCACACCATGTAAACAGATTAAATGATCAATCTACAATCCTAAAAGCTAAGGGTTGTGTGGCCTCAATTTTTGAGAAATTATAATGGCCTTTTTTGAGCCTTTGTGGATTCATTTCTTTCTTGTGTGCTGTTTTTCCTTCTGTGTTGTGCTATGTTTTTTGGTGGAGCATGGAAGCAATAGGTCAGCTATCCTGAAGAAATGGTCTTTCCTTCTGCTGTTCTGCTATGTAGGAGCAGCAGGTTCATGGTCAGTATACAAATCTGGGACAGAAGTTGTAAGTTTTCTTAGTAAATAACTGATGGGGCGTCTTGTTTTTGAACAGTTTGTCTTATACTGTAGCTATTTGACTTCTATATAGGACAATGTAAAAAGCAATTTTCAGCCAATGGCTTTTTGATTTTTCCAGGATATGCATGGTTGAAAGCAACAGAGAAACATTTGAAAAATTAATCCTTTCTACGGAGATGAAACACTAGTGTATAGAACAGATTGGTTTTGCATAATAATTTTCATGGAAACACAGATATTTCATAAGATATTTCAGAAGTAGGTATTTACATTGAAGAAAAGTATTAAGCAAAACATAGTTTGTGACAGAATCCCTTGGCAAGAGTCTCCAGCATTTTATTCTTAAATATTTATAAGTGGGAAAAATGTGATGTATACTCATTGATCAAACTGGGTTTTCAGTCTCTGAGCAAGTTTCTAGGTTCTCTAGGAGATGGTGTTTCCAGGCGTTGTTTCTAGAGATGGTCATTCCCAGCTAAGCCTGTGTCATGCGACTTGGCTATGGACCTTCCCTGACAGACGTGAAATATGGTAAGAGTGGTATTTATCAGACTATAGAAACATCTCCATCCAGTAACAAAAATACCTTATAAGATTTGAGGATATTTTTCAGAAATGCAAACAAGATGTTTCAAACACTTTTATATTTATGACTGTATTACTCTGGGGCTGTTGGGAGTTTTAATTATGTGGTTACCCCACCTGCTATTTTGTTGTTAAAATCTTAAGTCTGATTAATCAGAAGTGCATTCTGGAGTCAGATCACAAGTTGTATAAAATATGTATGCATGAATGTATTATGGAAGTTGTGCGTGACTGAAATATTAAAAAAAAACCTGTTATGTGTATTTAAGTCTTAAGGGAAAACAATATGCCAAATGGGAACAAGAATGTTGCATGTGGAGTCCAAACATATGCTGCCCTTCAGAACTTATACACACATGTACTCTGTGTGCAAAAGCAGAATTAATACAAGATACACCTAAAGGTGCAGTGCACTAAATGTATGGCTGACTGAGTATCAAAATGTTTTCTATCAGAAAAATGCTGGCAAGTTAAACTGCTTGTCATGTGCTTTCATGCACCTTTAGGGGAAAATCCCATTGAGTCACTCCAACATATGCTGTAGGAGGATGGTATTACTATATCTTCATACTTCACTTGACCACTCTTGGGTGTAAGGAGGCTTATTGGTCTTTCACTGACTCCTGGGTTTGCTCAAAGCTGTCCTGTCTCTCCTGACGGCAGGCAGGATGAGAGCCTTCTCTTGCAGTTGGTGTTTTTGTTAAGGTCCTGTCTCATACTTCAGTAGTGAAGCTTTCAGTCTCCCACATAACCAGGGATGGCTGCATTCTTCAGACCATTTGTAAGTTTTGCTATGAAAATTAGTTTTCTTACCTTATTTTTGTAGCACCTACTAGCAGGATGTTGCCATGTGTCATAGCTAGGAGCTCGGGCTGAGCTCTGCTGGTCTCAGCAGCTGCTCTGCCACACTGGTGCAGTCAGATCCAGCAGATATGGTAGCAGCTCTGCAGAGGAAGCTTGAGGGGAGGGGAGTGTAGAGTGTGGGGACAGGCAGTGGCAGGGCGGTCTGGGAGTGAGGGAGGGGAGGACTGTAGCTGCATGGCCAGCTGTGATGAGGGCAGTGTCCCAGCTGGCAGGGAGCAGAAAGCAACAACAGTGAGGCTTGTACCAACATGCTTAGGATGCTACTGCAGTTCTTCTGCACTACAGATAAGTAATAGCTGTGATGGTGGGGGTGGGTAAATGCTTGAGTCTTGGTTTTAGTGCAGCTGAGCACTGTAAATCAGCGCTTTCCCTAGTGCACTGGACTCGGGACAGAACGAAAGCAGCTTGTCTAATGTCTGAATCAACTCAGAAACAGTCAGTATGCTTTCATGAGGAATGTTTTATAGGAGGGCCGTTGAGAATAAATTTACATAGCATATTTTCCAATTGGATGAAGAGTGCCTTTTAAAGAGATAAAATGGACTGTCTTAATGGCAGGCCAGTCCTTAGCTGACCTTTCTGGTTGCAAAGCAATTAGTTTCATGTACAATGCTTTGACAGTATGACAGGTACTGTGGAATGACAAAAATGTTTAAAAAGAAGAAAATTACCTAGTAAAAAGAGAAGTGCAACTCAGTCTTCCCCAACTTGCATGAAACTAACTGCATTGGGAAGCAGATGAAAGGATCTGGGTACAGGTGTGTGCAAGCTCATCCTTGGCAATGCAGGCTTAAAATGATCACACGATCATTTTAAACATTTGCACATATACCTGGCTCTCCTCCTCCTTCGTCCCCCTTTCTGGCCCTGTGACCACATTCATTTAAGTGCTGCTTAGTTCAAAGACAGGGGCACTTTCTAAATGTGTTGATCATTTAGACAGTTAGCGACTGATACCGAACTCTGGAATAAATGATCCAGCTCCAGATGGTTGACCACATGTTCTGAGGATAGTGTCATATGCAGGAGATGGTGTGACAAAGTTTTCTGGTTTGACCACTTCTCATGTTCCAGTACTGCCTTTGGCAGAAAATGTGGCTAGCTGGAGCACTGGGCTTTCTCGTACCTATGGTATCTTGTTCCTCATTTTGAGAGGAGACAAGATGGGTATTAAGCTTCCCAAATTGCAAGTATCAATTAGTTATGTAAGGTACTGCTTATAGTGTCTGCCTTTCTGTCTTGCTCTCAAGATGGACAGTTTTTCTGGAGAAAAATAGATTATATGGTCCATTTCAGACTTTGAAACTCAAATTCAGCTTCCTCTTACACCCTGTGAATGTGATGATTAAAAATGAGATTGTATCTGAAGCTTTTAGTAATAAGCTACTATATCAGACACCTTTTAAATTGCCCTTAAAAAATTCTAAGCTATGTAAAGGTAGGGTTTTGAGTGAGCATGTCACGATACACATGATGTTTGGTCTGTGCAAGAAAAGAGGATGTTCCAGTCTACTGTCAAAACTCCAAAAAAGCATGTTTTGATTTTGGGCTATTTATCTCTTGTCTGCAAAAATTAGTTGTGAGAACAAGAATAGACGTGTTTCAGATTTCTGTTTTGTTGCCTTATATGTTATTGAAGATGAGCTTTGCTTGAGCAATTCTGCATCAGAGCAGACTGTATGGTTTGCAAAAATTTCAACAGTCTTCAGGAAAGATCTTATGAAAACTTTGCTATTTATGGTGATGAGCAGGGCAAAGCAAAAGGAGTGTACGCATGAGTTAGCTCTTTTAACTTCAAAATCCAAGTGGATATTCATGTCAAGAAAAAAGTAGACTACCTTTACTGTGGAGTTAATCAAAAACTGATCTGGGAACAGAATGAGTAAGTTTTAAATCACATTGTACCTTCTTATCCCTCTTCATTCAGCCCTCAACAGTCACTTTCTGTACTTGGAACCCAAATAGCTAAAACTGGAAGGCATGAGTATCTATCTTTATTTCCACTAGTCAATGGAAAGAGACCAGTCTCTAATTCATAGTACTGTGCATTGTGTTTGGAAAGCTCCGTGAGTGTTTTAGGGAAGTTAAAGTCTTTCAGCAGTGTAGGCACATAGCTTTGAAGTCACGGAAAAGCAGTCTTTTCTCTTTAGCCCTGAAACGCTTCAGACCTGTATACTGCAGTCAGGTTGTGTTCAGTTTCCTTTGCTTGTGAAGGGATGTGAATGAATGTCCTTGTCATATAATAGGGTCATCTTCACAACTCCGAATGAAAACGAGCTCTGTAGAAAACCTTCACATCATCTCATTGTCTGGCAAAAACATCTTTCCATAGTTAGAGTTTTTCTTTGTAATAATTAAAAGCAAAACAGAAGTTTATCTACACTGAAAGCCAGAATGGCATTTCTGGCATCTTGTTCTTTGCTAGTAAGATGAATTTCATCTTTTCTGAAGATGTGCACTGCATGTTTTAAAAGACGAGCTATAAATTATAACTTAATATAAAATTTTCCCTCATTTACCAGTTACTGCCTGGGTTTTGTGTGTTAAGGAGCTGCACTGCTGATGGTGCAGAGAGACTTCGAAAGGAGCGTGCATTTGCACATCCTTCCAGCATCAGAACTTTCCCAGTGACTATGATGTACATTGTCAGCAATTTTCACACCTGTCTAATAACATAGCAAATTATGGAGAGCGGGGGGGGGGGGAAAAAAAAAAAAAAAACCCTGCCTTCATTTACACAGTGTGACAGGTTGGTCGGTCTTAAAGCTTGCCAGAACTTTTTAATGATTTTAAAGTTCATTAGAACTCTAGAGGGATCCCAGAGGACTCCCAGGACCTTGTCAGAACAGGACAGGGCGGGTGGAGGCTTGGTAGGTGTGTGTTCAGATCTGTCTTCACCTGTCATGAAATACTTTGTCCTGTTTTTTTCCTGTTTCTCCTGCTACTGCTTCCTGAAAAGTCTGAGTAGTTTATAACTGGACTCACCGTGGAATAATCTGACAGTTTATCTTCCAGTGTGGCATGACCTCATCTTGAAAAACATAAATATTTCTAGTGAAGCAGAGCTGTCCTTTCCTATTGACTTCTGTTCAATCCTTTTGTGAGCCTGAGACACTTTGTTACCCAGCTTGGATTCTTCCCTTGGTAGGTAAATGAGCTGCCACGGGCAAGTTATCTGCAGTTTTTGTCTTTGCCCTATGTAATTCCTTGTCCAATTTCAAAACTCTTTTCTGTTTAATCATTTTGTGTTCTTTATATTGCCAGCCCCTCTGGGGGATTCAAGGCATATTTCAATGTTAAGCTTGCTCTGGCAGTAGAGTGTGCAAGGACTGTGTCCTTGCCACCAGCCGAGTGTCTCATGCCCTCCTGCGCCGCTGCTCAGTGCTCCTTCAGCCAGTGCAGCTGTTTGCTTTTTGTTCTCAGTTACATCCCTGTAATCATCCAGGTTGGAAAAAATCCCAAAGCGGGAATGGACTGCCTTAAACTGTTCCCTTAGTCCCAGGTGAGAGCAAATACATAATAAAGAAATCTCAGGATACAGTGGGCTTTGATAGAGTACACCACTGCGGGAGACCTCTCTGTGCTGCTGGTTGCAGAACGTGAATGTGCCATGTGTGGCTTGATACATAGTATTTGATTCCTTATTTGGCCCTGTAACTGCAACTGTATAAAAAAGATGGGCTCAGGCTAGTATTCTTTAAATGAAAGGCTGGAATGAAAGTCATTCTGGAAGAGGGATGCAGATATATGGTTACAAGCAGCAGATCAAGGAGAGCAGATACAATAAGAAATGCTTGAGTCTTCCTCTTCTAATGGTGTTTTTTTTGCACTGGATATTTTGACATTTCAAACCTGACCTGGTTATATCTTGGCATCATAGGTTCCTACAGGACATTGCAAATGTTTTATATATTCCTTATAGACCAGATGTAGTAAAAGCAATTGAGTAAGATGAATAGTAGCCTGAATCAGAAGAACTTAGCGCTGCCTCTGCACAGTCTGGTCAGCAATCTATTCCATGTGTGCTTGGTCCAGACAGGAAATTAAAGAGCAAGAGGAATCAGTAAAGGGACCCAAATAAGTGCTGGCTGTGAAAAAAGGAAAAAAATAGAACAATGTAGATGGGACAGATTTCGAAATGAAAATGTAAATTCCTACTAGTTGAAATTGGTATGAATCCCATGAGGAGCCTGGGTGAATGTGTTAACTTTTACTGTTTATGGTGCTTCTATGTCTTGATAATTGTCTTGACGCTGTGAAGAGCTGCTGCAGACTGTGGATATTCACTGTAAAACGTAGGACCAGGTTTTTTAACTAGTATAAAATTGAGTTTATTGCTTTCTTTGACATTAGGCATATTTATATTTAGATTATCTGAGGATCTCTGCCCTTTAATCATGGATATGGATTATTATATGTAAAGTCATGCACTAGAGCTCATAATTTCATTAATAGAAAATAAGTTGATGTTAAATGATATCCGAATGAATTGTCACATTTCTATACAAATTATTATCAATTCTTTAAATGTTTTAGCATATTTGTAACCATTGAGGGCTTTGGGATGCTAGAAAGTCTTTTAGAGAGATTCTTACTAAAGAGGGGGAAAAACACCTGTCAAGAAAAAGGAGAAGAAAAATGCAATACAAAATACAAATACTATAAAGTCAATAAAAATGTTATCCAGTTTTCTCCTCTTTAAGGGGAGAGAAATCTGAAACAGAATGAAAATAAATACAAAGAATCAAATATTACTGGAGGGGAACAGGCTGAATCCGTACTTTGAGACCAGAAAGATTACAATTGCGGAAGTAAAATGGTAGAAATATTAGTGGGAGTGTTTACAGCAATTGGGCGATCCAGAGCAGCACTGAGCACACAGAGAAGGGCCTCGCAGCTCTCTAAGTAAGGCAGCAGCGGTGGGGCCTACAGAGACACTTTCAAACAGGATTTAAATGAGGAGGAAAAAATGCTCTTCTCAAAAATGGAAAAGCTGTAGTTAATGCAAGCAAATTAGTAGGGACTAGCCTTGCATTCCTGTGAAGTCCAGGGCACTAGACATTTGGAGAGAATATACAGTATAGTATATTTGGAGAGAAACTGGCTGAGTGGATGGCGTGGCCTTTTAAGTTTGCTCCTTTAGTGCAAGCTCAGTGGAGGGCACCTGGTTAGCGAGGAGTCACTGCCATGTGGGAGGTCTTACCGTTTGACTGCTAGTCCAGTGAGCTGCTCTTCACCTGCTGCTATAGCTGGCAGTGTTCATCCTGACTGGCTACCACCCTGCCAGAAATGCCTGTTGTGCCCAGCACAGTGCTGAGCATACCGGGCATGGGGCCTGTCCTGGGAAGCTTTACGATCCACAGAGCCAGCACAGGGCAAGAGGCGCTCCTGGGATGTGCCATCTCATCCTGAAGGCCTTGGGAAATTGTATTGAGGGAGCCCTTCTTAATGAATTGTGAAGGACATTTGGAGTGTGGAGCTGTACCACAGGGTCTGCAGGGCTGTGACCTAAACGAGGCGGGTGTCCTCCCCCATGTGTTAGTGATAGAAAGTGTCGTGGCTCAGCAGGGCTGGAACTTTGCACGGTTGTCTGTTGTGCTGGGTGTCCTTGTTTGCAGAAAGAGGGCTGCGGCCAGTATGGCAGCAGAGGGTATGAAGGAGAATAATATTAATTCATCTGAAAATATAGCAGGGTTTGGTGTAAAGTGTCTAGGCTTTCCCTGAGGGACTCAAGCACTGAGAAACAAGGCAGGCTGTGCAAGTCTTCCTTGCACAGCATTGGTCTCTGCTGTGTTACAGCAGGCTAGATCCATTTTATGGGTGCTTTGCATTTTGGTTTTGTTTTCCTGGCAAAGGAAGAGTCTTGGCAGGAGAAATTCTCTGATGCAGTTAAAATATATATAGCACTACTGAGAAATGAGACTTGCATGTTCCTCATGGCTGTAGGGGCGCAGATGACATCTGTTATTGGCAGGCAAAGGTTTCCTTGCAATCATGGAGAAGTGGATGAATGATCCCTTAAAGCAAGAGGAGGTGGTTTCCCAGTGTTGGGACATAGAGGCCCTTGTGTGGCCTGGACCCTTGCTAATGCTGGGGAAAATAGGGAGAGCCACTGCAAAGGAGAAGAGGTCTGATCAATCAGATGTGGACCAAGGCTTGTGGACCAAGTTCTAATTCTAGGCTCAGCTGTTTCTGATCTACTGTTGTACTCTTGAAGACAGTGGCTATGGGCTTTATTGGTAGAAATAAAAACTGAAGGAATGGGATAAACTGAAAAGAAAAAGGATTTGTATTTTTGAAGCTTACCTTTCAAAGTCTGATTCTCCATGAAGCTTTTGAGCTCACTGATACTGGTACTAGAATAATACAGAAAAGTTCCTTATAAAAGGCAGAAAGGATGGCATTCAGCATTACCTCCCTCTGAGAACACAGTCTAAAAATAAATCACACCTCTTGCCCTGGAAGTTTTCAAAATCTATTTTCGTTGCTGATAGTCTGAATGATACTTGCAGTAAAACAAACTTGTGGATCTTTAGAAAAAAAATTCTTAGGAAAATGTCTGTAGGAAGCCAATGCAATGATACTTCGATCTATCTGGTACCCAGCAATGCAGAGAAGCGCAGATCAAGAGCCCCGTGGTAACTGACACCCCAATAAAACCAGCAAGACAGAGCTGGGATGATTAACCAACTTGCCCAGGTGGAAGAATGCTAACATTAAAGATGTACCTGTATAGTCCGCCCTGCACTGCCCAAGCTCTGGCTTCTTTTGCTCTTTAAGAATGTATATTATTAAATATTGATCAAGGTGATTTCAAAGTTATAGCTTTTGTATTTCTCTCATAGTTATTCTAGAACTATGCAACTTTGAATGTAATTGATGAGGATAATTAGGGTTGCGTGTCTTTTTCCAAGGGCTGCATGTTAAGTTAAAAAAGGGGGGTGGAGTGGGAGAATAAGTTAGAAAAATATTGCTGGCAAGTACTGTTAAGAGCAGAAAAGCACATCCTATCTCAAAACCTTCAGAGACAGTAATTGAGTTTACAGCTTGCATGATTTGTCTAGAAAGCTCTGAGTAACACATAATATTTGTTGAATAAGAGCCAGTTACAGAAATGGGTTTCCTGCAAGAGTTTCAAGACTATAGGATTAGTTCTTATGCAGCTTTTGATTTCACACACACATTTGATGCAATTATTCCTAATTTTTGACCACTACAGTTGGATAAAAGATACAGGAAATTCACAAAATACTGTGTTTCTCAAGGCCAAGAAGAATAAACAAATGAACCAAATAAAAATGCTTGTCCTGTTTGTCACGGAAGGCAGAATAATATAGAAGAAATTTATGTTGATGAAGGTTCAGGATAGGCATGAGAATTATTCAGACACCAAAGGACTTGATAATAGACCAACATAAACAGAAGCATCTGTTTTTTCTGAAGCACTGGCTGATTAAGAAAATGACTGCAAATGTTTAACTAAGCTTCTATACTAACCTTAGGTTAGTGATAAGGATTAGGGGCTTTGTGCTTTTGTGATGGAGCATTTTTAATTTTATCTCTGTAGAAAGGTGCTTAAACCCTTCAATTTTTATTACATGTTGGGCTTGAGTAGATTCAATATGACCTGAAGGCTGAAATGTGTAAATAACTAACAGGGAGAAATGGTGGTATGAGACCTATTGGACGGCGGCTTTGCCGCCTGGTGATCCACCTGCATGGGGAAGATTCCCTGAGCCCCTTATTCATCAAGTTTTAGAGTCACTTGGCATGAGTGGGACAGCTATTGAGTGGGGCAGAGGACAATTTTCAGGAGACAAATTCCCTTTCAGGAGCTGCTACTGTTTTCAGCAGCCAATACAAGTGTTGGGCAGCTCCTCTCAAAGTGAATGAAGTCTCTTCATGGTTATTGTGTATGATCACAACAAGGCAGAGGTGTGTTATTTTTTTTGTCTTAGAAGCAAATGTGACACGAGAAGTTCTGGGGTATAAGGAAGTTCTGTGCTCATACTGCATGGACACTAAGACCTCCTCCTGGGACTGGCCTGGGCAAAGCACTGTGAGGGTCTAAAACAGGTAGCTCCTCTGCTGACGCGCAGGTGCTGAGGCTGCGTTGTAATGTCCATACACAAGAAGGAACGCAGCGTGTGCAGCATGGTTGATGAGACACTGCACACCGGTGCTTACCAGTATAGCTTTTACTTTGGGAAACACCCCATTCACTTCACGTGTGCTGCAACATGAGGTGCAACAGGGAATAGCCCTAGTGCCCTCAGCAGCCTGGACCCTTTGAGGAGCATAGTCCCTCTCACTCACTAATACCACCCTGTTTGTTTCTTGCGTCTTTGGGAGGAGAAGACAGCCCAGCCCTGCAGGGGAGAGTTCCTTCAAAACAAACAGCTGTCTCCAAAGGGCCAGGAAGTAGCAGAATCTCTAGCAGAGCTACTGAGGCTACTGTCACATACCTAGAAGTGTTCCATCCAGTTCTCTGTGCCTGTACCTTGATTTGTTTCCCCCAAAACAATACAGTTCCTGCAATGAGAAAGCTTAATTCTCAAAAACTGGATTGAGCAAGCTCGCCTTGCTGAGAAATTCTTTTTCAGGAGTTTTAGAGAGTTTGAACTGTAGCTTTTCTGTCCTGTGCTTTATGCTGAATAAATAGAGATCCATTAGTGGAAATCAATTTGTGAATTCCATGCACCAAGTGCATCTCTAGTCTTGAACGTCATGCCTTTTCTGGCAGGGCTGTGTTTACAAGCAGAACAATTGAAATCCAATGGCAACTAACTCCAGAGAGAGCCTTCCTAGTCCTGTGTGCAAGAAACAAAGTTGCTTTCAATTCTGGAAGCTTGTTAGTGGTCTTGAAGAATCTCCACTTCCTCCTTGTTCTCCTCTGTAATGATTGCTGTTTTCTTTGTCAGTAGTGTTTTCTGTGAATCAATTTACCAGGCACCAAAGTAAATGGGATGGTTTGGAAGAACTCCATATTATCATCTCCTTAGCTGGGTAATGAACCAGACTTTTTCCTCCTGCAAGTTTAATGGATTATTCTGCAGCAAAGTGGAAGTAATCTGCAAATAGAAGTAGGTAGGGCAATTATTGATAATTTCATAAAGAAAGGGATTTTAGCTTTTGCCAATCTAGTGAGGTATCTGTGAAGTTAGAGACATTTGTTATGGTTTATTTTAGAGAGATCTGTTACTTAGGATTTGTTTTTACAAATGCGCCTTCCCAGATAATAGATATACATAACAATCTACATTTCAGGGTAAGGCTTATTCTATAGCCCTTAAATAAGGGGCAGTAGTTAATGCTGTTATTTCCAAAGGAGGTCCCAGAGAAGGAGCAACAAACAGAATTTTATTGTTTCATCCATGTTCACACTTCCTTTAAGAAGTACAGCTTTGTATGCAGACAAGAAGTATCATCACAGCAGCCTTTCCAAAGGTGCTTCCTTGTTGCCAGTTCCAGGAATCATTTAGTTACAGATTTATTAATTTTAAGTAGTTAAGCATTTATTTAAAACTGTGGTAACAACTCTTCCAAGTCAAAAATCATTTCCAAACTTTGGCTCGGGTTGTTTTACAAGTTCATGTTATATTAAGAAGGATTCACAGAAGGACTGAGGTTGCAAGGCTTCTCTGGAGATTATCTAGTGTGGACCTGTTGTTCAAACTGGGTCATCTGGAGCAGGTTGTGCAGGAGTGGGTCCAAAGAGCTTGTGATTAACCACTGTATAAAGATTCCCTGACTGCCCTGGCAACTGTGCTCAGTTGCCCTCACAGTCGAAACATGTTTTAGGTTCTGTCTGAACATAACTTCTGTGTTTGTGCCTGCTGCCTCTTGTGCTGTTACTGCAATGAGCCTGGTTCAGTGCTCCGCACACTCTCCCTTCCTGTATTGTGAAGACACAGATAAGATCCTCTGCTTAGTCCTCTCTTGGCTGTCCTCATGAAGAGTTGCTCCAGTCCCTTCAGCATCTGTATGGCCCATCCGTATGGCTGGACCATGCCAGTACCTTCCTAGCCAGCACTGCACATAGTACTAAGCTCACCTCGATTCTTAAATATATTGATACTTGTTCTTTTGTGTTCTGCGTGCAGGAGAAACCATTTCTGTATTTTAATTAAAAATTAACAGAGTTGGCAATGGATCAAGAACTTCTATTGCCTGAGACATTTGGTAATTAAGGTGCTGTTTTTGAGGCATTGTTTTTGTTCTCTAGTTGTATGCTTGGTAGCCTAAATTAAATGATAGGCAGGGCTTGGCTAATTGCTTACAGAGTGAGAGTTTAATTTTATTTCATTCCCATACAGCTATAGCAGCTTTGATTTCTGTATGGTCCATCCTATGCTAAAGTGTACTGAATTAAGTAGTGGGGGATGTGTATATATCTTATTTCTACATATTTCGTTTGTGTCTATATACATGTCAGTGTAGTTATGACCCTGGACCCCATATCTTTTCCTTTTCACTTTGTGTCCTTGAACTAGGTAGGCAAGTGGAAAATTGATTACTGCTGATAGCTGATACAATTCGATTATTTCTTTTAACCTGCTTTTTTTCATTTTCACTGTTTGTTAGTTTGTTGCATCTTTCCTTGTAAAATACAGGGTTGTTGAGGATAAGGAATTATTCCTTGCTTTTGGGAACCCTACCTGGCTGATGATTTTATATATCACTGCTCAGTGTTACACTGTGAGGCACTGTATGCTATATGTGATTATGAAGATTGCATAGACCATGAAGCTGTGGCGTACTCTAATGACTATCCCCAGCCTTCGAAGAGAGAATTTCTTCACCAAGATAATCATCTTTTATCTCTCCCCATAGTTCCTACAGGAGCTGTTATTTCCCTTGATGTGTCTCAACCTGTTTCCACCTTTGCAAAAAGCTTTTTAACTTTTCTTGCTCCTTTTTCTTAATTTTATGTGACATAATGTACCTGAGCACTTTTGGCAATTCTTGAGCAAGCTTTTCCTGTCGGCGGAGAGTCTGTTTTGGCTCATTCTGCTTCCACAGTACAGCTGGGCAGGCAAGATTGAATTTTTCTGCTTCATACTTGCCCAGCTGCCAGACCTCATTCTCTTTCTAAAACCAAGAATCATCAGACTCCTCAACTTTTTCTCGTATTACCATAGCTGAGGCCCATATGGCAGATTTACATACGAAGACAAAACAAAGCAATTCTGCAATTATCCTCAAAGCAGAGGCTTGTTGAGTCTGTCCTGCTGAACAGGCTTTGCTGGAGAAATCTCATGTGTCTTCCTGACACACTGGTAGACTAAATTGGACACTGACTGAAAGAACCTAATTTTAAGCGGGATGCTGACACTGGCTGCCCATGGCTGATAGCTGCACCTTGCAGAGGGGAGAGTGTGAGACCTTCAGAAGGAAGACTTGCAGACTGGCAGTGTTCTGTACACTGCTTCCACGGGAGGCTGTAGAAGCAGCAAGCACATTACAGCATCCGGGATGGGCTGCCTTCACTGGCATCATGCTCACCTTCCAGAAAACAGTGTTAGCTACCTCTTTGTATTAGAGGGCCTCACCAATGTTTTTAGCTCAGCTTCTGAGCTTTCATCGCCTCATTTTTGTTTTGAAAAGATTAGGGACAAGGAAGTCTTGGCACTGCAGCTGTGTAGTGAGTATGCTGTGCGTTGCAGAGGGACATCATAGCCTTCACTTGTGGTAAGACTGCAGCAAACCAACTTTCTCCATTTATTTCTGGAAGGAGAGTTGACAGTTACTGCATTAAGTGCCTATGTTACTACCCTAGACTGAGCTAAGGCAGCGAAGGTGACCAGGATGGTTGTATTCTAATCCTTGATTTTGCAGGAATGTTTCAATTATAAAACTGCATTACTTTGTCACTGCTTTAGTGGTGTAGGTATACACACATTTTGGTCTGAGGATGGCTGCTGCAGCATCAAGAAAACATATTTCAGAAACCCAAGATTTTGCTGTTTAAATTATAACTGTAACGATTCCCTTTCCTAAGTATGAAGGACAAAATACCTTTCAGTGCTGTTCCACATGTGTTTTCAGGGAGAGAAAGAATTCCTTGGTGTGGAAAGCTGGACAAGATGGAGAGGAAGTTTTCTATGGTGTGCAGTTCCAATGGCTGCAAGTAATCATTTGCTTCCCCATGACCCTGGATCTGACTTCCCAAAGGGTATTAATTCAGCTAGAATTACTATATTCCAAATAATTGTATTCACATGCACTTAATATTTTTAATCTCAGTAGTTATCAAAATAAAAGCAGTATTAAAACTGTACTAAAATGATTGCTCTCTTCATTATTGTAAGTGAAAAGACAATTGCAATGAGATTGAAAATGGAATGAAATGCTTCCTCTACTTAAACTTTATAGCCACAAGCTGTGAGGTGAGAGATTTGGGGCAATTTAAGAATATCTGAACACCTTCAATGGCAAACATTTTTGACAGTCTACTTACGAATTACAGACCTTTATCAAAAGACTAGGCAGAGAATCATGGCAGAAAAGATGGTAACTTAAGAAAACAAACACCTTGGTAACTTAAAAAAGCAAAGAACAAATAGTTAATGCATGGGATTTTGTAGGCTAAACTAATTCTCTGGTTTTCTGTTAAAAATATTCCTTTTTCCTTTCTGCTCTTTCCTGTGACTCTGACTTTTATAAATGTTTCATCCTGTAGGGGGGTTATTACTGTTAAGGATTATCTTCACTTGAAAATGTTACACTTGTGAAATCAAAAACAAATTCTCCCCATTCAAATGACTGTTGCTTTTTGAGAGGTAAACAAAGAGCCATGCCACTTAGAGCTCAAAAGGATGATGCCTTTTTGATAGAGGAATGGATGAAGTAATAGGGAGGAATCAGATTGTGAGGGAGGGTGAGAGTCTTTTCCCAGTCAGGTTGCTTGGGAGATGGCAGCAAAGGGCCCGGACAGAACCCGGCGGAGCTGCCGGCCTCAGGCAGGAGGGTGGTGTCACTGGGGTCCTGCAGCACGCGCCGAGCGTGTGCCCGGGCTGCGCTCAGCGCCCAGAGCCCCCGAGGGGCTGCCTGCGCCAGGCAGCAGCACAGTGCTCACATGTAGCTTCATATTTGCCATCAGCCACCAGCTCGCAGTTCTTGGTTAATCAACCGCTTTTTCCTTGTCCACTCTGGCTGCGTGTGTTTTCTGCTTAGTAACACTGAGATAGGAATATTTGGCTTTGTTACTTGTTGAGGCGAAGTTTTCAACATTAATGATACTTGCTTTAAACAAAAGCTATGCTGTTTTTTCCTTTTGGTCTTTTTGATTGCACTTCGGTCATACTTTAATTTTTCCCCCTCTGGTCCTGATTATTTTCCTCTTTTTCTAATAAAAGCTGAAGTTTCCATCTATACTTACAGGACTCAGGCTGACTGTTTTAAAAAGCAGGTTGTCATGAGAGCCTCTATAAATCCTTTACACTGCTAATGCAATGACTTAAATTTTGGTGCTTGGTCTTTTTGCATGTGCGTTTAGAAATAAGATTTCCAAAAAACGCCACATGTATTAGTAATATCTCCTCAATTCAGCTTGGTTCAAACTGACCTTCAATTTACATGAAGCAGCCAGCACTGTGTCCTTGCTTGCAGGTTATACAAGTTTTATGTGGGCTGTATCATGAGCTCTCTAGCTAATAAAATATATATTTAAAAATAGACAGAAAAGTCAAAAAGGAGAAGGATCTTTGGAATGGTGATGCTATTTGACATTACATTTCCCTTTCTCCCTAGTTGTTCTTGTTCCTGCTCATCTGGGTGATGTATCGTCTCTGTGTTGCTAGCTTCTCTAGTATGAAAAGGCTGAGTTGTACCTGCAGCTAAGAAATAGTTTTATTTTTCTTATGATCCTGTCTTAGGAGTCCTTGAAGTCTCTGCTAGCCTCGTATTTTTGTTGTTCTGTGAAATGCTGGGCCAGAATTCTGTCTTGTAGGACCCTAGGTGGCCAGTGAGCTCTTGCAGCCTGTGGCAAGCAGCACTTGCAGTGCCAGGCCCTGGGAACAAGGCCGGAAGGCAGCTGGAAATCTGGGCTCCGTGGAGCATCTGGGATACAGGCTGGCAGGGCACTTGAGCCATCCCACCCCGCTTCTCGAGCAAGATTTGAAATAGCTTGTTACACAGGTTGGCATATGTTTGTAGGAACTTGGAAGGCCAAAGAGGGAGAAATGCAGCAAGTTTTAGACATTCAGAGAATTAAACAGGAATAGAACAGGTGTTCTTTTGTTGTAGGAATTTGCAACTAATTATCCTTTTTTTTTTCCTCTGTCAGGGTTGCTTGTGTGGCCTGTTGTTGCTAGAGGGCAAGGTGGTCTCTAAATGAGTGCACATCCTGTAAGGCAAATCCTGGAAGTTGGTGAGGTTGTCCTAGGTGGTGTGGAGCGGGTGAGCAGGAGGTGGATGGTCCCTGCTCCTGGGGTGCTCGTGGACACCTGCTTGTGTGGCCAGTGCTTGTTGGTGGCTTTATCCTGAGCCCTTAGCAGCTCATCTGAGTTAAGACCAGAGTAAACAGGAGTGTGTTTTCTTGAAATTAAGAAAGGGCATTGAAGGGCAATGAAAAGGCAATGAAAGGGCATTGAAATGCTCTCTAAACAGGATTTGTCATTAAAAAATATTAGTGCAACAGAATAGATGTTCAGCACAATTCCTGAAAATATGCGGCTTCTGTTGCTTGTAAACACTGTATCAATAATGTTATTTAATCCATTAAGGAGGTTGGACTTATTTTTTTGGTGGTTATGTTGGTTGACTTGGTCTAATGGCCAGTATTCGTACAGAGTTATAAACTGTGATCTGACTGCTCCTTCACTGCTCAGAAAAACCTCCTGACACATAGCAGCAAAATGGCATCAGATGCCAAACAAGAACAGACATCACTTTAATAAGCTGAGGGAGAGATCCATAATTCACATCCAAGGTCTTATCAGAGCTTGCCTCTCTCTCTGACAAGGTTTAGGAGTTGGGTGACCACTCCTGAATATCAAATACAGCAAAGCGGGGAGAAGATCTTCTCCTTTGCTGGTGTTGGGCTAGGGATTACTCTTCCTCTCCCAGATAAATTTGCATGTAATGCCCTAAGGGGCAATACAAAATTACCTACTTGATGGCAAATGCTGTGCAGCTGGAGACAAGCAGGCATACCCATTTTCGGGAAAGAAACATCATCTCCACAGAAATTGCTGTACTTGAAATGCAATTCCAGACTAAATTGCTTCATTGGCCTGTGTGTCGGCAAGCTTGTGGAGAAGTCATATGGATATAAAAGGGAAAAAGGGCTTTGGGCTGATTGCACTAAGGAGTCTGTGGAGTTGTATGGAGACAGATTTCCCCTGCTGTCAGGTTGAGGAACTGATTTAAAAAACCTGCGAGAGATGATGTCCCTAGTGCTGGTTAGGTGTTTTCCAGAGGGCAGTAGTTACTAGGGTGCTGCTTCGGTGCAGGAGGAGTAATGATTTTAGCAGTGATGATAAACTTATTTTTGGAAGACAGATTTTCAGTAATGTATTATCTTTGAAGAAAAAGAGCATAAAGATGTTTATCAACCTTTGTGTTAAAGGGAGATGCAATCCTGTCTGCAGTTGTTCAGGGGACCTGAATATGGGAGAATATACGTAAGAGAAGTAGAGCAACCAGTATGCCAAGAAGTATATACATAAATGTAGTATTAATGTAAATATAAACAATTTAGGAAAATATCTAAATTAATTAATAAGCATTTGTCTTTCAGAAGTTTGTCTAGATTGAGTAATAGGTATTTTAGAACCTAGATTTGTTTTTATATTTGCATGTATTTACATGTATACTGTTTTACCTGAACGTCAAGTTTATAATATTCTATTTAAGTCTATTATAATATTCTATTTAAGTATTAATGGAGCTGTAGGTGTCATGTTATGTATCTGTTTATTGGACCATCATTTAATTTGGAGGGGCAGCTACTTGGGGTGCCTTGTAGTCTGGTTTCCATTAAAGAAAATGGTTTTGTACCTCGCTCACAAAATCGGTTTGTTTTTGTAGCTGTAGACACATAAAAGTTGTTTTGCAGCTGATAAAATTTGGTTTCTTTCTATAAGACGATCTTTCAGAGTTTTTTGGAAAGTTCTAGATCCTTTTATGAAGGTGGTCAGGCCCTTTTGTGCCTCTTCTAGGTCTTCCTAGACTTTCTATGAGCTTCTCATGTCCCTTGGGCAGCTTTTCTTGTTTGTTCCACCTCCATTCACAGGAATGTGCCTGCCTATGACTTGTCTCTTGAGCAGTGCCTCTCTTCTTCCAATGCAAGTATCCATGCCCTTCCAAGTAGATCTCAGTACATTGTAGGCAAACAGTTAGTTGGAAATCTGGTTAAAGCATTAACTTTCCTGAGCTAAAAACGTAGATGAAAACTGTGCCTGTTTGCAACAACTTTTTCAGAAAGATTGGCAACAAGTGAACAATGCTAAATCTTTCTCTTTAGGCAGAATGTACTGAGAAGTAGGCTTATTTTGTAGACTGTACCCCAGACTATTCAGTGACCTCTAGCATCATATTTTTTCTGTTGTGTTTACAGTTCATTTATTAAATGTGCCCACTTTTCTAAATAAAAAATTCTGCTCCTGTCATTCAGAAAAGAGGGTATAACTGTCTCCCTTATCAAAGGGCCCAGGGTGAAGTTGTAGTGCTGTGATAAACCTGCCTACAATAAATCAAGGCTACCTGTGTTCTTAGAAACTGTTTTTATTTCCCTTGTAGGTTATATCTTTAAGTCAGTGCTGGGATGAAATTTAAGCACGCTGGTCTCAGAATTGAAGTGCCAGGATTGCCCTGACCTTATGTATAGGTCTGCGCTGTTGCTATGGTCAGGCTTATATCTACACACTCCATTTTGCTTTCCAAAGACACATTTTGTATTCTATGATGTGACTTTATTCCCTCTTTCTTTTTTATTTGCCTCTCTCCAACCATCTCCTTCATGCCAAGGACATGAGCCCTTTTGTTTGGCTCAGCCTCTCTGCTTTTACATGTTAATTGTCCTGTCTAGGAGTGTCAGGCTAAATCCAGCTCATTTTCTCTTTTGTTAAAGAAAGATGCATGATGTTTCTATAAGCTTCCCCTATATTTTATTTCACTTCTGTGCCAAATATGATTTACTAATTGGTCAAAAGGCTGTTTTAAGCACCCAAAATACACATAATGGATGTTTGTAGCATAGGTTATTCTCACTGCTGTTGACGTTGTGGGCAAAACAAGAAGAAAAAGCAGAGCATGGTTATGACTGTGTGGGGCTTTTGTGCATTTGATTGAAGGCACACATTAGAATGACCCAAAGGAGATGAATAGAGGGTTGGAAGTTAAACCAAGGTCTCCCAGCCAGCAGAACCTGGACGTGCAATGAGGCTGAGCACCAGGCAAACAACCATTTCCCATGCTTTGCAAAATGTTGTGGTCGTTAGGATAACTGTACAGAAATAAGGCCAATAATAGCAAGGTCTGCACATACGTACGTTTACACCTGTGCTGAGTAGCTCAGAGGGTGCTTAGGCCTTTTGCACAGAAAACCTTGCCTAAACTGAAGAAAAATGATCACTTTTCTTAGTCAGTGTTACTATTTTCGAACAGTAAATGGGACAGGGTCAGCATCTTCTATGTATCTGCTACTGATTGGAAAACTCATTAAAATTGTATTGTGTTTAAATAATTATTAGCTTTAATTTTTGTTTTAATCAAAGCAGTATTTGAATCTCTCCTTCATTGTGGGTATCTCAGAGAAGAGCTTTTCAGTTTCATGATCGGAGGAAGAACTGTTGAGTGCAGTTTAATAAAACTGTTCTTTTTTTAGTTCTTTACTGCCAGCTAGCTAGAAATATTTTAAATGGCATTTAGATATTGTTAATATGCTGACAGCTGTAAATCAATGGATCACAGTTTTTATATTCATTTAAGATCAATATAATTTGTCTTTTAGTGTCTTTTTATAAATGGATTTTGACATTTCTACTCACTGAGATGGCTCCATTCATAGTATATTTTTCAGTAAAGTAGTGGGCAAAACAGAATATATTGAAACATTTCTTTAACCTGACGTATATTAAGCAGAGGATGGCAAAGTGCAACTACCCAGACTTACTAATGTTGCTTTCTGCACATTTTTTACACCCCGCCTTTTGTTCTGCCTCTTGCACAGCCTGTTCAACAACACTGATCACCAGGAGCTCCTCGAACCTTTTCCTTGTGGAACAAGGAAGGATGTGTGTGCTCTAGAAAACTAAAGAAAGGCCGTGCCCAGAATTTTACTTCCAGCATCCTCTTGGAAGTGTCCATGAGTGAGTAAAACCAATGAATGACGGTGTATTGAGATAAGTAGCTGAATTGTGGCTTAGAGGCTTTCCTAAGATGGTGTCTAAGTGGCAAAAGTTCACCTTCAGACTACTGGACAAATCTGGCTTTCACTAGGTATGGACTCCAGAAATTACAACTCAGTAGACAGTAGTCAAATTATTATTGGAGTGTAATTATATGTAAGCCTTTTTGAGATGAATATGAATAATCATTATGTCTTTATTTACGTGTATGACACAGTCATGGTTCAATCTTGTTGGTGACAAGACCATTAGGAGAGTAGGCTCTGCGGTGAATTTTCTCCATCATCAAGTTCCAGCAGCGGCACAGTGCCAAGCACCTGATTTTTTTGATCTGTAGAAGTCCTTTGTAGAAGATAAAAACAATACATTACCTGCTACTGGTGGTGGGTATTTGAAATCAGGCATTTACTTTGGAATCTGAGGGTCCCTCATTACTTAAGGTATAATATACTTGAGAAATAAGTAAGCTATCAACTATTTTTTTTAGGTAATGCTGAAAGGCAGATTTGCAGAGTGACCTCTTTGCTTAGTGTGAATTTTCACACATTACTGGTAATTTAACCATTTTATTTTCCTACACCAGCTGAAAAGGTAAATGCTTCAACACTGCAGGGACTTAAGTTGAGGTGCTTTGGGTTAACATGCTGTTAATTTTGTTTTTAGTGCTGTTAAATAAAAAAGCTTGGTACCGTGATCTTAAAACCAACAATAAATTTGAAGTGTTTTCTGATAGCCAAAATGCCTTGGCAGTTTATTTCACTTCAAATTTGGGAAGTGAGCCGTTTTAAAATGCTGCTTTGTTGCAATTTGAGCTGGGTCTTTCTCCAAATCTTCTCAAGATGAAGATTTTTCTCTTACTCTACTAATGCTTATCATCAAATCATGAGTTTGTCAGAGTAATAAAAGAGTTGCCATTCAGTTTCTTAGTACTGAGTGAATGGGTTTGGTGCTTGAACCTCTTTTTTTCTTCCTAGGCTTTAGTTAAATGTGCACAGTTTCTGTGGTGCCAGTTAGACCTCTTCAAGCCTTGCATGTAGCTGTGCTTTAAACAGATGTAATGTTTTTACAAGTTTATACTGCTTTTGTTTGTGCTGGTGAACTTCTGTATGCCACAATGAAAGCTAGGCTGCTTTGAGACAAAATGAAAACTTAATATCTTCCTTTAGGCGCTTTTTAATTTGAGTTGTCCAAACCTCCTCAGAGAATCTCAGTTAACCTCTACTCAGCCTTTTATTAGATTTGCCTTTGTGCATTTAAGACAGCTGTTAAATTTGTAGTTAAATGGGTACACTTAGGTGATGCTCAGTCAAATGTTGGGTTTTAATGTCATTTTTGTTTCTCTGTGGAGTAGCAGCTTTCTTCTGGGACAGGCTCAAAAGCAGCACCTCAAGAGAGGGAACTTCCTTTGGGTAGTGACAGTTGTGAAATGTTCTGATGCAAAGGCGTCTGGAACAAGGCATCCAAGTTGGAGTCCTCTCTTTAATGAGGCCGAAGCTCATTGGGGTCCGTCCTTTCAGGGCCTGTCTGCTGGCACAAGCTGCCCTCCCTGACCTTGCCTGCTGGGTCTCCTTTGCCTTCCTTGCTGCTCCTTGCCGTCCTCTGGGCATGCTGCTGCTTTGGGCAGGTGTGTGGCTTTAACACACAGAAGCTTGAGCTCTTTGGGCAAGGTATTTTCTGCTCCTTTCAGAGGACAAATAGAAATGGGAGTAGAAACTTTCAACTGTTTTGCAACTGTCCTTCCCTTTTGGGTCTACTATTTATTTTAGTTTAATTCTTCTAGACTGCAGTAAGTGAACAAGGCTAGGGTGTCTTGAATCTTAGGAGTCTGTTTCATTGGACAAATTGAAGATTTAGACACCTGGCACAGATTCTGGTCAGTTATAATCTCTTATCTCCCTAAGCTTTTTTCCTGATTCAGTGATTTTAAAATCGCCTTTGTGATGAGGCCTACAAATGCTTAGAATATATGCCAGAAAAGTGTTCTTTAGATAATTATATATGTTGGCTTAACACAGGCGTGACTTGAAGATGTTAAAACACTAGAAAACCTTTGAGGCTGCCTGCTGCACAGGAAAGAAATGCAAACAAATATTTCTTATGGACCATTAGAACTATTCAGAAGTGTTATATCTGGTGTAAAATCCCCAAATTTGAAAATCCTTGTTCTTCTGTCCAGCATGTCTTCCATCCTGTTTTTGCTATGTTGGCAATCCGTGAGATCGCAAGGTGCTGTTTGATTCTGACTACAAGATTTTCAAGGTTTGCTGCTGATCTGTTTTTGTGGGTCACTTCATTCTCATTATACAATAAGAGGGCACATATCTGAACTTACACTGTAACATGGGTTCATGCTAAAAATGTCTCCACATGATGCAGTGATGCTTCCTAGCCTTCTCTGTAGGAAAAATATTTCTCTTTGGAAAGAAGGCTACTCTTGCACTATAGTATGTGATACCTCTAGGCTTTCACTTGCACTCCAGGGCTCAGCAAGTGAAAGCCCTTACTCTTGAATGCTTTTTTTGGTGATCGAGGAAAAGCAGCTTTGACCCATACCTATTTGCGAAGGTGCTAGGGCAGGTACTGCCAGCTTTTGAGCAAGCCGAGCAGAAGGGCCCAGGCCAGAGCACACAGTGAGGATCAGCTGTCCTTCGTATTTCATGCTATATTTCATACTCAACCATTACTGGTTTTGCACCTGTTGTTATAGTCACACTATAGTTGTTATAGTCACACTACCAAGCCCACAGCTTAGGTGAAAAAAAGCATCTTTTATTAAGTGGCACACTTAATTGTTGATGTAACAAATACTTGATTTAAACTTACAAAACTGTTTGTGTTTTTTTTGGTTTTTGCAGGTGCCTTACAGCTTCTTAAGTTTGTCTCACCCTGCCTCTGATTTTCACCCCTTGAACCTGTTTGCTTCTTATTTGTTACATCCAAATTAGTTGTCATGGAAATGATTGCAGCATTAGAAATGGATAGGCTTAGACAACAGTAGCAAGAGCAGAGCATTCCTCAAATAGAGGTAGAAAAAAATACTGTGTATGTTTGCAGATGGGCTTAGTGGTAAGCAGTAAGCAAGGAAGAAAAAAATGTCCAAAATCTCAAGTGTAAGGAGCAGGGCTATTTGTTTAGAAAAGCCTGTCTACCTTTTCAGTTTATCATTATCTTTTTAAACCACTCCTGATTTCCCAGAGGACTCCGTACATGTAGTTGTTTTCTTGGCATCTAAATTTCAATGGAGGCCTCATTGGAGACTGGCTACCAGCTGTAGTGGGACGCATGGTAAAATGGGTTGCGGCAGTTGAGAGACACCGTGTGTGAAATGAGAAAGATTCAGAGGGTTGGCCAGGCAAAACATGACACAGACTGGGCTTGGTGCAGTGACCCCAACTGACTGAGCGCTAGTAGTTACAGCTAGCTATAGGTCTAATAATTGCAGCAGGAAATCAGATTAAATATTTTGTTCTTGCTAAAAACAATCTAGGATTGCATCAGCACATGAATATAAAGAGAAATTGATTACAGGTTGAAAGCAGACAACAATAGTGAGAGAGTCAAAGCAGTTGTTATCGTATTTGCAAAGGGCTCATGCTCTTTAAAGGATGGAGGAGGCATTGTGAATTTTTGTGCAGTGATGAACACAGGAAAACAAGACTTGCTGGACTGATGTTGAGGCTGTAGATAGACTAGACAAAACCTGGCTGTAAAAAAAAAAAAAAAAAAGGCTGGTGGTTTAAACCAGATGATGTAGAGAGGCTGTTCTTCACCAGAAGCAAAAAGGTTTTTATATATAAAATAAATACATTTATACATTTTTATTTTATAAAAATGTTTATATATAGCTTAGGATTTTATAACTTCCATGGTACATATAAGCAATAACTAATGAAACCTCATGTTTCATTGAGGGGGGGGAAAAAAAAAAATCCAAAGATGACTAAAGGGCTGGAATTGGCTGTCCTCTCTGCCTGATGAGTTGCAATGCTAGTTGTGACTATATTTGTATGCATACTGATCGAAACTTAAAAGATTGAGGAAGTTTTCTGCTGTTGAGGAAGTTCCTTGGAGTAGTCCTAACACAACAGGAAAGTATGGGAACCAGTTCATCAAAGCGACCATTTTTGCTAGTTCCCTGATTTAAACTTACCAGAACATCTCTTGATTACGCCCGGGAGGGCAGGCCCGGGCTGTGGAGTGGGCCTGGAAAGACCAATGTTATTTCAGATGAGTCACTTCATTAGTGGAGGTCAGACTTGTGTGAAGGGGTTTGGGAAGAGGCATGGATGAAGGCAATTTCTGAACAAGTATTTTGAAAACATACTCAACCTCTTGTTTTGATTTTGCCCTTCAGCTACAAAATTGGTATATCCTCTATTGCTAAAATCTTCCTGAAAGTGATGGTACTTGAACTGCTACTGTGAGAATCACAAGCACAGAAGGGACAGTCCAGGCTAGAACAACTGCTCAATGATTTTCAATAGAGCTGTGAAGCTTAAGGAACTTGACTATTATTCGTAGTACAGTTTGGACCTAATCTTGATGAACTTTGTAAATGTACAGTCATCCCTAAGGATATTTCAAGATGTGCATTGGGTATAGTAATCAAAATATCATCTCTGAAGATATCTCTTCTGCATTTTTTAAACTCTTCTTGTGGGGTTATTTAGGTTCTAGTTATACAGGAAAGGTAGTTGGCAGTATGTTACACTAAGGATTGTCCTAAAAGATAGGATTCGTTTGCTCTCCCTTACTTAAATATGTACTCGGTCCAAAAGGTAAGAAATCTAGTTCTGTTCAGAAAGACTGAGGCCATATAAAGACATACCACATACAAGCCACAGAAGTAGTAAATAAAAACTGCAATTTAATTATTTAGAGGAAAAAAAAAACACTAATGGAGAGCTAAGAGTTTGTATAGGTTTTGGAAGCCTGCAGATGCTTTAGAGGTAAAATAAGAATCTGTTTTCCTTATAGCTGTCCCAGGCATGCTTGAAAGTGTGGTAAACTGTACTACAAAAACATTCACAAATATTAAAGCTTCAGTGTGACAACTTATTTCTGTTTATGTTTCTAGTCTTGAAATGAGGTCAGGGATGCTACTTGAGATATCAAGCTTAATTTTGCAATATATAGGTATGTGGGAAATGTGTAAAATACTTGTATTTAGAAAGCATCTTTATGTATTCTCCAGGGTGAGAAGACCCTGAAAATTTTCCTTTGGGGGGAGACCCCATGGAAATAATAATGCAAATGTCCTAGCTTTGTAGCTGTGTAGAACAAGTTCTCTAATTTTTAGGTTGTTCCACAGGATCAGAGATGCACACTGGAGAGCTGTTCCTCTCTAAGGGAAGAGGAGGGTGATCTTAGGCTTTTTGGGGAGGATTGCTGGTCTGCAGACCTGTGCTGAGGCAGCAGGTTCCCTGTGTACACAAGGAAAATGGGCACATGAAAACTTGTGTTTATGGTAACAGATGTGATACAAAGTACAAGGTTAAGCCTTCCCTTGCAGAATGAAAGCTGGGTATTTGGAAATATGACAGGTTTTCTGTCACTTCAGACTTGCAGAGCCACAAATCTTCCGGTCCTTGTTACGATGCTGGTCTCCAGGTTGATTTGAAACTTGGGACATGCTTCTTGTCTTGTTTGCAGATAAATCCATTCTAGTTATAATGGGTGAGTCAAGGTAGTGTTGCTGTCAACCAGGAGGAAGAGAGATCCATAAGAAGGTGGAGGATGGTGCTCATGGGCATTTTATACAGCATTGCATCAATGCTTCTACTGTGCTTTATCAAGCTTTGGAGCTAAAAACATTAAGTGACAGCTATCTTGGGGTGTCACTTTCCTTGCAACAGATGCAGTATAGTAGCTTTTCAAGGAGTCAGTGGAATAAATAATAATAAAAAAACCTTAAAACTTAGTTGGGGTTATTTTTTGTTTCCTTTCAACAAATTTTTCAGCATATAGAAAATACCTGTGTAGGCCAGGGATTTATGGAAACATAGGAAAATATCAAATTGCACTGTATTTATAAAGATAAAATGTCACAACACTGTAAACTGCTCAGGACCAACAATGAATAGAAAAAACAATGCCCTGTAAATGATTTGCTGTGGTTGGGAAGTTGCACAGCAGTGGTCAATGTCAGCAGAGTCAGTGGTCATCTTACCTTGGCGACCATCCTGCTCAGTTTGCAGCGAACTTCCACCAGTCTGCAGCCTTCTCTCCGCAGCTCTGCAGTGACTTTGATGGCTTTGTTTAGAATGTTCTCCTCTAGTTTTTAACTATTCTTTTCTGTCAGCAGAACTTAGCAGGGATCTGTCATGCATAGGCTAAATGTTTTCATTTCAACAGGGACTTCTCTGTTAGCTTTGTGCTCCTCCATGTCTTTGGGATCTTGGAGGAGCGGAGGGTGTCTGGGATTTTTGTACACTTTTATAGGGCACTGAAAGAGAGACAAACTAATGAGAAGGGCATCTAGCAATGCCAGTAAGAGAGACAGATGGGATTGTAATACTTAGCAATGGGAGAAAAAAATATTAAATCTCAACATGTCTTCTGGGCAAAATAAAGTCCTTAATGAAGATTAAACTCTTGTCAGGGATTAGACTGGGGTAGTCTGAACAGCTTCATATGACAAAAGTGAATAAGGAGTGCCCCATTAGGTAGAATAATGCCCTGAAAGGCGTGTGTATATTGCTCAATGTGATTTTTTTCCTACCCATGTTTTAATAATCTCATGTTGCCCAGGAGTGTGTTTTGTTTAAGTTTCAATAGAATCAGCTCTTCAAATTTGCGCTGAAAGATATTCTATGACATACAATCTATACAAAAAGTAGTAGGCTTTCTTGTAATCTAGGAGGTGTGAAACCTGTTTAAATAAGAATGAAGCTGTTGATAGCTCAAGTGAGGATTCAGTTGCTTTTTGTGCTGCTAGTGAAGCCTTAAGGGAGAAATCTGTGAAAGCTAAGCCCTGTGTGTGTTCAAAACTCATTTGAGTAAATGGTGAAGATGCAGAATGTTTCTACCTAGCCCCTAACTGCGCTGGTAGTTGCTGTTGTGAGTTGCATGTGAATTAATCTTAGTTTACATCTTAGTAGCAGTTAAATTGGTTCACTCTGTGCACAAGTTGAATTTAGAGCTAGCCAAGCTTTTTGGTAGAGACCCAGGAATGGCACGATGAGTATGGCTAAGTTTATTTTGCTGGGTTAGAGTGGAGTATGATTGTCTTCAATATGTAATATTTAAAATATTTCAATCTCCAACATTAAAAATATATTTTTAAATAATACATGTTCCCAGATTTAAAGGTGTTCACAGTTTGGAGGCAAGGGCTGTGCTTGTCCCTGCTGCCTCACCTGAGGCCATGCAGCAGAAGAGTATCAAGGCTCCTTGGAAAAGGTTCACAGCTTTAAGAAGCAAGGAATTGGATCCAGAACCCTTTTTCCATCTTCTATACCACTGTCCAGTTTGGACAGCAAGGCAGACCGCAAGTGGTTTTTCTAGCTTGGGGAAGAGGCTGAGACCTCTTTGAAAAAGCCATGTCAGGAATAAAAGGTATCATCCTGCCTTGGACTAGGAGCATAAAATAAGTGAACATCCTAAGCTGAGTCCTACCAGGTAGGTCAGTAAGACATGCAAAGTTACCCCCCAGGAAGCTTCTACAAGTGCACTGAGATTACATAGTCCAATTTTCTGCAGACCAGAGAATTGTATGATGCACTGAAACTCTATGCTTTTTAGTTTGGATGATACCAGTTGAAGTGGTAAAAGGATATGGAAACACAGATATTTTTCCTGTTCATGATTTCTGGTGTTTTCTGTATTAATTTTCCTGCTCTTAAATATCATATTTCCTCATTTGTTCCATCTAAATCTCAGTGGTCCCATGAGCTGATCCTGCATCAAGAGGCCCTGTGTAGTTTGTGCCATGCTGGCCTTGGCCCCATGCTTGGGCAATGGGATGATTGAGACCTGACTGTGACTGTTGCAGGTGCACAGAGGAAGAGGAGGGGCTGTGAGTGCTGCCTGCCTCTGCTGAGTCTGAGAGGAATGGGGAATCCTTAGCCATGCTGAGTGGATTTGTCTTTCCATGAATGGTCTCGGGTCTTTAGGTTATTCCGGTGCTGCTTTCAATGTGATTTAAGTATGGTTGAATTTAATTTCCAGTCCCTATTTTAATTTATTTTTTAAAGGGAAGATGATAAATCACTTCTGTTCTCAAAGACTTTAAAAAAAAAAAAGAAAAAAAAGAAAGAAAGAAAAAAAAGAAACAAGAAACTCAATGGCACATGATTGATTATCGTTCTCACCAGATCTGGGATAGTTTGATATACACTTTATTTGAGAGTGTTCTTGAACATTCTAAATTAAGTTTATTTTCTTAAAGGCTCCTTTTTACCCATTCTGCTTAGTCAAATAGGCTGAAGCATTTGTAGTCTATTGTAATGAAATCTTTTGAAACAGTTTTAAATATTTTTAACCAGGGTTTGTAGTTGCCTGCGTTCTTGATACCCCACACACAATGAAGTTATCAAGAACGCAGGCAACTACAAACCCTGGTTAAAAATATTTAAAACTGTTTCAAAAGATTTCATTACAATAGACTACAAATGCTTCAGCCTATTTGACTAAGCAGAATGGGTAAGAAGGAGCCTTTAAGAAAATAAACTTAATTTAGAATGTTCAAGAACACTCTCAAATAAAGTGTATATCAAACTATCCCAGATCTGGTGAGAACAATAATCAATCATGTGCCATTGAGTTTCTTGTTTCTTTTTTTTCTTTCTTTCTTTTTTTTCTTTTTTTTTTTTAAAGTCTTTGAGAACAGAAGTGATTTATCATCTTCCCTTTAAAAAATAAATTAAAATAGGGACTGGAAATTAAATTCAACCATACTTAAATCACATTGAAAGCAGCACCGGGGGCCACAGGGCAGCGGTGCTGGCCGCTGACACCAAGCTGAGGTAACGCGCGGTACCCTGCGCTATGCAGCAGTAGGTGCTTCTTGGTGCTCAGCTGTGCCTGGGGTTTCTAGTTTAGTAGAGGAAAAATCCAGGTGCTTCAGTTCTGGTAGAGGAGAGGAAGATTTGTGTCCTGGAAAACACTGCCCTCACTACCTCAGTCTTAATGAAATTTCAGATGTGTGGAGTACCCTAGGGCTGAGCTAAAAAGGCAGAGCAAAATGTCCACATCCCCAAACAGGATCTTGCTCTGAATGCAGGATGTGTTTTGGTTTTATGAGACAAGCATAGATGTGCATATGAACAACACAATACCTCAACCAAAAAGGACTGTATCCTTTCTTTGGGGAAAGGTTTTTGCAGAATAAACTGGTTATCTCTGCTGACCAACGTGAGAATATTTTGTTTCACATGACTTATCTGGCTTGTAGTTTTCATGCTTGTCTCATTCCCAGAACATGTTCCCTTCCCTCTGTGGTAGAGAGCCCCTAAAAGCATGGCCGTGAGCTTTCTGTGTCCTGTCCAGCTGGAGAGGCCAGCTGGCGTTTCCACTATGAAGCCTGGCTAGGAAGGGTTTCTGGAGTGACCTTTCTTGTCTGCACCTGGGCTCCTTTGCAAACTGAATCTGAGCACTGTAAGCTTTGGCTTTTTGTTTTTATCCTTAAATAAATTTGACTTAAATTATTCCAGGCATTTTTCTGTGATTGCTTAGCCTACAGATCATTATTTCTACCAGTGGGATATCTTCCTATTTCCAGGACTTCCCTAGGTTGAAATGAGCTTCATTTTCTTCTGGGAAACAGCTCCAGCTAACTGTGCCCTGCAGTACTTTAGCTATATAGGTTAGATAAATCTGGCACAGGAAAGTCTATTCACAGTAGCTGCCTCAATATGCACTGTACATTTATTTGGAGGCTAAGGTACAGAGAGGCAGATTTTTTTTTTCTAAAGAGGTTTTTTTTAAGGATCATAAAACTTTTGCCTATGTATGGGAAGCGAGATATGATATTTAGCTAGAAATCTGCCTGTGCCTCTTGCTTTTGGGATATGGACAAATTCTAACTCTTACTAAAAGTCTTTGCATAATTTTTGTGGCCCTGGTTCTTCCATGCCATCAGTGGTGTTCTGGAAGGGGATGGGGAGGAGAGCTGTTATCTTGCACTATTAGTACAACAGGATTTTGCCCAGGCTGAGGCCTAAGTGGAACTAGAAAGTCAGAAGTTAACACAGGTAACTAAAATAAGGTACCTTTTCCTAGACGATGAGGAGCACAGGCTACCATTTAAATAATTGCGCTGTGACATACCTACAAGCACTTGTTGCTACTGCAGCTGGATTCATTTCTACAGACTACTGCACTCACGGATAAACTTCATATTTGCCATGAAGCGTTCTCCACCAGCAGAAAAACTTTTCCCTTAGCCTTCGACATTTAGCAGGGTTTAGTGTTCCCTAAGCTAAGCTATCCAAGTGTTCAGCGCATCCTTCATGCATTCTTGTGCAAGCTTGCCTAACCACCGTATTGATCTTTGCCCTGGGACTGAGGAGAAGCACTTGGTGTCTGAGCATCTGAGAGGCAGCCTGAGTTGTTCCCTGCTCTTTTCTGCTCTGAGTTGTTTCTGAGCTGAACGCATATGCTGGAATATACACAAGCTCAGACCCAATTTCAAACAGCAATGATGTTTGCCAGGCTGAAGGAGACCTAAACATACATTAGGATCACTGCCTGAATCAGAAGCGATAATGTTACTGAACTAAATAAACCCAGGCCCCTTGCAAACATAATGTAAACCTTGCCGACATGGTGAGAATCAAAGTCGATGCATGAAACTGCAAGTTTGCATGTTTTGAAATTTATGCCTTTTCCTGGTTTAGGGGAGAAAATGATTTTTTTCTTGTATCAGTGCATTTGGTGCTATTGGGAAAGCACATTGTAATAACATTGCTTAACATCCGAATTTTAAAAGATACCTGAGGGAAAAACCCAAAGCTGACAAGCTCCAGAGAAAGCAGTTAAGTCTCAGTACTGAGCATTGCTAAGTGTTAAAAGGAAACCACTCACTCGACTCCGTTCTTATGCAACAAATACAGAAAGTAGAACTGTGTTAAAATGTTTCACAGCCTACAGTTTTGTGGTATGCCTCTGATAGGCATAGACGTTTCATTAATAATAATTTTAAAAGCCCAATTCTAGGGATTTGAACTTTTAGGATCTGGAAATGAGTCACTGCTTATTACTAACCATCTTGGAAACCCAAGTAGTAGTATGTTAATGTAAAATGGTTTTGATAAGGCAAAAATATAGATGGCTGCTATTGATACAAATGTAACAAAAATGCTGTGTGTTGTGATTGACAGTTCATAAGTGTGTGTGACTTTCAGTGAGAATTCACAAAGGTGTTGTAAATTATTGCTTGGAAGAAATAAAAAGGGGGAAAAAAGAAGAGAAAGAAAAACCTTAACAGGGGCTGTGCATTGACTCTTTAAGCCCTCGTGCCTGAATCTGTCCTGCGCACTGAAGTGCGTGTACAGCCCGCCGTATGGCCGAGGGGCACCCAGCTTATGCTCAGGCATCGTGGGGTCATTGGCAGGGCTGGCCAGGTGCTTACAGCCTGATTTTAGAGAAAAACATGCCATTTCAATGATGAATAGCAAAGAATAAAAATGTTAAGGTCAACAGAACATTCCATCCTTAAGGTTTTTATGGTATGTGGAAAAGAATGGTGTGGAAATTGAACTGCCAAGTTTGCCACTGATGAAGTGGAGTGGGAGGTAAGGAAGCAGGACGGAGTGTGGCAGCAGGGGTGGGCAGCCAGCACAACAGTGTCTGGGGTGACCTGGCAGCCCGGCTGGGAGCCTGCACAGGGGTGGCCATCGATGGTGCAGGGGCTGCTGGATGCGGCACTGGCATGCGCTGAATTCCTGTGGGAAAGGCTGCCAAGAGCCCCACTGTGTGTGGCGAGTTACACGTCTGCTGCACTGCTTCCTGCTCCTGCTTCGCTGGGCAGTAAGGCATAGACGAGCCTGCGTGCCTTTTTGTGACGGGAGGAAAGGGATTGGGATTGTTTTCCTCTGCACTTGCCTTATGCCTCTGTGCCATTTCAGGCACCACAGCAGCTTTGGTGATTCTGGCCCTCAGCTCACTGCTGTGAGAAGTGCTGGGGCTGTATCCAGCCACTGTGGTGGGAGGGGTGCTCTGGGGACGATGTCCCTGCAAGACGTGAGGAGCTGCTCCTGCTCTGCAACTTGGCTGAGCAGCCAGAGCCCTTGATGAGATGTCAGCACCGAGAGCAAGTCTCAATCTAGCTGTGATTTGAATATCTTCCTGGAGTAGAGCCTTGGGCTTGTTGAACTGATGCAGAAAGAGCCTTAAGTTTTTAAGACCAATCAGTAAACTATGCTGTCTTGGAAATAATGCCCTTTATTGTTATCTCTAGTCAACACTAAGTGTGGTGTCCTTGCCTCTGCTGTTGTTGAGCTTTATTGAAAGGTTGCTTCAGTGCTTTCAAAGGGCAGGGAAGGACTTAGCTCTGCCTGTGACAACACTAAAATCCTCGGTTGTTCAGTCCTGTTTGCTTCCTGGAGCAGCTTCATTTTCTTGAGATTCACTGTATTCTATTTGCTGCAAAGGCAATCCTTTTTAGTATGCTTAGTGTAAAGGTTAAAACATCCTTAGAAATAAATATGGTGTAGTCAAAAGTTAGTTAAAACAGTTCATGAGTCAGGATCCAGCTTGATACTCCAAACTTGTGCAGGCTTCACATTTATAGCATTTATGTAAAAAGAACATGTATTCATCAAATGTATCATGGTGTGTTTACTGCTGCTTATGATTTTCATGAAAAATAAACAAAAAAAGTCCTTCAGTATACTATGTATTCCTGTTTGCTGAGCAAGCTGCTGACAAGCTGCAGAGGACAGTTATGACAATGTCAATGCCATCGTCTCTGGTGCAGAAGAGGAGGTGCAGAGAGACTTCTCTGGTAGCTGGCGGGTTGAAATGCGTCGTCGTTGCCCTATGAACTTCTCCCACTCTGCTCCTATGGGAGTGTAACGGAGCATTTTAACCTCTCCTCGAATATCAGGGGCTCCAATGGGGCTTCGTCATTTCTGCAGCACTCACCAGGGCATAAGAAATCATTGGCCAAATGCCTGCTCTGATGTTCTAGGAGGGAGGCTGTGAAATAGTCATGAGGAGGCCTTCTCTCTCATTAAGTAATTCCTTGCGCTATCTTACGAGCTGATGAGCTACAGAAGTCTCAAAATTTATATAGCTAGTTCATGCTTTAAATTTTACAACTATTCTAGAAAAGTCCAAGAATGATACAGAGTTGGAGAAAAATTGCTGCAAACAGAAGTGTTCAAAAGAATTGCTGTAATTTCATGGACCACTTACTCCATCTGATGTGTCTCTTGATGCAAGATCAGGAACACTTTCTCAAAGTATCTTGAGAATGAAATATGATCTATAGCCTCTAATGCTTTATTCTACATTAACATAATGTTTGTTTTGGGATATGACAGTAAATCCCGTGTTTCCTACACTTTTAAATGTAGCTGTGTAGGCCTTATTGAGGATATAACTTGCAATAGCCTCCGTGCCTGCTATTCCATGGTTGGGCTCTGCCATGCTCTTGAGCCAGAAACTCATTGTGAATTATGGGGATAAAAGGGAAGCATTATTTTGTTTCCTTATTGGGAGATAATAAGAGTACACAAAAAAATGGCCCTCAGGGACAGATGATTTTTTTCCAAACAATTGCTTTTCTGAGCATAACCTCATGAAGGTGACTCATTTAAAATTTTCCATCATTTAGAGAAACTTGATATCTGTAGGGCCTGGTGGTAGTATCTATTAAAAGCAGAAACATTTATTTCCTTTGTTAGATTTAGACACTGTAGTAAGTTCAGTTCTGCAGGCAGAAACGTCTTTTGCTCTAAATATTTTTTGGTTCTAAGTCTAAATGTATTATGCAAATAAATCACTTTTCATAAAAACATAACAAATGTCTTTGCAGACTTTTTTTAAGCAGCCCCAAACATGATAGTTCAGGAAGCTGATGTATTTTTAAGAGCTTAGGAAAAAGCAGCTACAGTATAATGGGATCTGGGTTTTATGCAAATAAAACCATTATGCCCATTACTGGAGCATAGCAAAGTACAAAGACCTCTGCACTTCGGGGTAATATGATATGTACTTTATTATAACTCTGAATTTGCTCCTAGCGTTTTACATGCAGTATTGTGAGGTCTCCAAAATGTAGAGTTTTATACTGCTGAGAAGCATTCTCGATGTATTCATAAGATGCTGAACAAATTACTTCTATAAAAAATATTCTTCTGAGATGCTTGTTTGTTTTGTTGCCTTTTAGCTCTTTGGCAGTTCAATATAGTCTTGACATTATAAAAGATTGCACTTTGGTGATATATGGATGATGTAGCATAAATGTGTAAGATAGGAAATTTCTCTGATTCTTCATGAAACTCGTGTTAAACTTTGCAAGCGCAGTATGTGTCAAACTAGAAATGCTGTGCTGGGCTCACACAGTGGAGTCTCCCCTTTTGTTTTTGTGGTGTGCTGGGCAGTGGAGGATGGGGGATTTCTCAAGGTCTTGCTCTCTGCACTTCGGCACTGCCAGAATTGGGCCTGGAGATGACAGTGTGTTTACATCTCCAGAAACCTTCATTATTTCCTTGCTCTGGCTACTTGAGCCCCTCCGTCTTCAAGAGTATATGTGTGTGACCAGGGGTCAGGTGGTTGCATTCTGCAGCCAAGTGCCTAGGGCACGGAAAAGCTGGTGCAATTTCCTTGGTCTACAAAGGAGCAGCTCTGACTACAGTGCCCCCTTAAAGCTAAGGGAATGGCCCAGCTGCTCTACTGCCCTTTTTCCTTAGGAAACCTGGCTTGTCAAATTGCTCTTAATGATTTGGTTTCTTCCAATTACACCAAGGAAAATGTCAAACACCTGCAGCCCACGTTCTGCCTGAAGTTCATCCCCACAGGGCTGCATCAATAAGAATCTAGGAATCAGAACCTGCAATTGGATTTACAGGGGGGCATCCCTAAGTAGGTCCCTAGGTCCTGTCATACAGTTTGGCCATTTCAATCGGCTGCAGAATTGGAGCAGCAACCAGCAGTCACGTAAATAGATTTTTTTGGGGGGGCTCCTATTTCTCTACCCTAACTTCTGTTCACATTCTGTTTAAAAACAAATGTTTTTCTTAATTTGGTAATTAGTAGTTTGGCAAAGCATCATAACAGATGGAATAGATTTGATTTACATGAATAATGGCAGTTTCAGATGAAAATTAAAGAATGAATGGATCTTCCTTGATATCGCACCAGTGTTTTCTTACCAGTAAAGATAAACAAAATACAATTTAAAAGCTTTTTGAAAACACCATCTTAGAAGAGTTAAGCCTGTGAAATGGTACTTTTACCTGACTATAAAAATAACCAGTTGATAGGCTACTTATACAATTAGCCAATCAAATTTGGCCATGATCTTTGCTCTATGAACTTAAAATATATATGCATATATTTAAAATAACAAAATAATAATTCGATGGCAGTTCTGCATTGCTGCTCTGCTGTTTTGTTTTGATAGGCATGAATTTCACTATGCTGGCATTGCAATGACCAGTGAATAGTTTCTTTTGTTTCCTTGCAGCTTTTAAAATGTGTCATAAAAATGTTTATTAACCTGGTTTGTGAAAAGAGAAAAGTCCATCCACCTCAATTGCTGGAAGCTTGCACAATGTGGAGAGTTCCTATAGAAGATATTTTGTTTTATGGCAGTGCCATTGCTGTTTGGCAAAAGATATAAAGGGTATAAAAACAGGATTTTAAAGGAACATCTACTAAAGCTTGGCCACTTGTGTTAACTGTATTAGTTGTTGTAATAGAAATTCTTCTAGACAAACCTAGTTTTCTCTTTTATTTTTCACCCTTGCTGAATATGTCCCCCTTACCACAACAAGAGCAGTAGCAAAGATAGAAAATTGTGGGGTATATTAGTATAACAATTTCTTTACAAAAAAGGAAAAGTCTTAATGTGCCTGTGTCAACCACAGAGATTATCAGACTTCACATGCTTTTGAATTCACCATGGTCATTTCTATTGGTGATTTCTGTTATGAGTCTAATCCTCTCTTGGTTCAATCAGTACAAAGCAAAACTTCTCAATTTCCAGGTTAATGTGGGGGTTGCTATACCAACTCTTGATACTTAAATGGGTCTATTTATAGGAAAAATCAAGGATGTTTTTCAAAAATAGAAGTGACTCTTGGGACCGTGATGCTCTGGCCTTAAGTGCCTGTTGGGTGTAGCTTTCCCGTGTGGAATAACCTCATTAACATCTTCCTGTGGTTAAGACTGTGATATAGTTTGCTTCAGCTTTTGTGTGTAATACAGAAGAATGGGAAGGCAGTTCCTTGAAGATACTGTGCAGCAAGAACGGACCTGAATTCTGTCTCCTGTCCTTGTCTGCCAGTGGGAGGGATTTGTCAGCTGTGCCTTCATAAATAGCCTGGAAAACTCAAATCTCCTGTTTTTATTTATTAATGTTGATCTGAATATATGGCAATTGTAGAAATTTATGGATGAAGCTTTTTAAAGGATGTTGGCAAAGCACTATCCTTTGTGCATGGTAGGATGTTCAGTAGCCAGTGGGTCTCATCATGCATCTTCATGCAAATATATGAAGACCACTAAATAGCCCTTGTGAGCTTGACATAAGGTGTTCCCCTGTTGAAAAACACTCTGAGTAGAAGTGCTGAGATTTATCTTATTACTGCAGTAAGCAGAAATGTGGCTATTGGATGCAATTAAATGTAAAAAGCTAGGTTAAGGAAGTACAACTATTATCCTATTGAGTATCCAGGACCCACAAGGTAGGTTCTGCTGTACCATGTGTCCTAGCTATGGCAAACAAGTCTGCCTTCATAGAGCAGGTTGCCCCCCCCCCCCCAAAAAAAAAAAATATGTATTTTCATCCACACTTACATACTTGTTTCTGGAGCTATCAGCTTTTTGAGACTAAGGCTAATCTTGCAAACAAGTCAAAGTACTTGCACCTAGAAAACTTCATCCAGAACATCTAAATCTACTAAATACTTGTACAGGGTTCTTTTTTATAGGTTTCAGTAACTTGATTTAACATTTCATTGATTTGTATCTTGTAAAAGATACAAAAAGATTTGTTTCCCAGAGTCTTGCAATGCAAGAAAGTTCTTTTAAACAGCAAACAGAGGAAATTTGCCTTTTAAGTAACTCATGTAACGTGATTGTCACACAGAGGCTGTGTGACCTTTGTGAAATAAGTTGTGCTCTCCTAGATGAGAAAACTGTCAAAAACAGCAATGACAGCTAAAAGCTATGTATGCTGTGGAGAGAATGATCCATCTTTTCCTCACCACTCACTAAGTTGCTCTTGTTGAAAGGATGAGTCCTGCTGCTGTCCAAGGTACAACTAGGAGGGATTGCTCCATCTCCTTCCTAGTCTGAGTGCTCAGTTTCAAAGCAGTGATCTGGGCAGACCTAGGGAATCGTGAAAAGAATATTAGGAATCATTGAGAAGCAACTGATATGTCTCTGATCCATGTTGATTGCACACAGTTGTTTGTACGGACCTATGAATGCGATTTGCTCTGTAAATTAGGATCATTAGGATGGGTTTGTTGGAGACTGTTGCATTTGATTTAAAAAAAAAAAAAAAAGGGCACAAGGAATTTGTTAAATCCACTCCTGTTATGCTCAGGCCATCACCTAACCAGTATATTGAACATGTGTTCTGGGAAAAGATACAGCAATTACCTTGGCTAATCAGCTTTAGAGTTATTTCCTCTGAGTAAAGACTTTCATGTGTGTTGGGAAAACAAGCTTGAGCCCTAAGAGGCAGACAAGATGCTGACTTGAAACAGGTGATGGACTGATGTCCAATAGCAAGTAGAATCTTAAAGGAATTGTAGAACTAGAAGAATCATTTCAGTGTTGGAGGGTTGTGTGCCTGAGATTCTGAATTTTAGTTATTTGAATTCACATATATAGAACCGGAATGATTGTATTAGCTCAGATAAGTAATGCACTGAATTTCAGTGTATGCGGTACTGCAGTGGGGTTAAGATAAGCTGCCAATCTATCACTAGGCCAGTGTATCTAACTGGGGGCTTTGGAAGTGGAAGGGCCTGACTTCTGGCAGGGCTGTCTTCCAGTTCTTATTAATTAATAAATTGTGAAGATATATAGTGGGATGAGAAAGGGGATTAATATTTAAGAAATCTAAGAGGTGGGACAGGAAGGTGATTGAATACTATAAACTGGAAATATTTATAGCCTGGGATTTCAGAGAATGAGAAAGCTAAAGCTTTATTTACTTTTCTACTGGTCTCTTACCCAGCAATAGACACCTTCTGTTCCTACTTATTATGAAAATATCATTTATTTTGTTGAGCTCTAATAATTTTCCCTAGGGAAATCTAAGTCAGCACATAAATACCTCCTCACAATAAAAAATACTGTAGTTATAGGATAGCAAAATGAACTGTTAATACAGATCATCAATGTCAATGTAGATCCAATTTTGTGATTAAGTTTCTCAAATATATGAAGAAAAATATGAATTAATTTTAAAACTGCCTTTGACATTGTTTCTGCTGAGGTTGAACTCTTGCCTGGCCTGGGGGCAGCACCCTGCTTTCCTCGCTGTTGAATGTGCTGATGCTCTTGCCACATGCAAAGGATTCGTCTTTGACAAAAATATGAATTCTGTGTCACCCTCAGTGCCCGCAGTTGGCTGTGAGTGACCGGCATTCCCAGGGCATTTCTTTACCCCAAACGTTTGAGCGAGGCTGCTGAAATCCCCTGGCACTTGCTGTGCGCAGCAAATCCCTCCTAGGAAAGGCCGCTGGAGCCACTGTAGGTGTTGAGTGAGTGCGTGGGCAGCTTGTGCCCTGTGTTTCTGGATTAATCCCAGCGCAGGTGACTATGCCATATCATGTGAATAAGGTAGGCTGAAGTATGTGCTGTATTGTGCTATATTATTTCTTACTGCCATTTAATTGAGAATTACTTGTGTTTTGGAATAGAGACTAAAAATTTGCAGGAGGCTAATCTGACAGCATGGCTGGGCCTGTGTTTGGCCTGACTCCAGGCTTGGGGAAGTGTTTCCGAGCGCTCCGCGGGCAGCATGTGTTGCGGTTGGGCTGCGTGTTCCCTGCGGGGGTGCTGGCCGCATCCCGGTCATGGCGGGAGCTGAGAACTGGTTGCATCCTGGTGGTGGCGGGTGCTGGGAGGCTGCTGGCGGGGCAGCTGCAGGAAGTTCTCCCTGACCTTCTGACGTTGTTCCATGTAGAGAAACCCACCTGCCACTGCTATCAACTGCCCTGGTAACTAGCAGCAGGTGCTCTTGATCTCTTAAGTAGCTGCCCAGGGCTGACCTATGTGTATCTGAGTATATAGTTCCAACTGGTGGAATTGTAGGTTTTCTCCACATTTCCTTGGGAAATGGTAAGCTAAGTAAATCAAACTCTCCTCTTGTGTTTATGCGCATGTGATCATGTTTACTGTTACGCTTGCATAGTATTCTTTGCATGGCAATATACTTCTTTCAATGCAATTGTCCTTTGACTCTGAATTCCCATCCCATTGATTAAATGGGACTGCTGTGTGCTGGTAATGGGAGCAGCTTTTTATTTTTATTGTGATATATGGAAAAGGGTGAAAAAGTAGCAATAAGATAGCCAGTAGTCTTGTGTCGTTTGTTTCAAGTTGCACTGGAGCAACTGCAAGAGTGCCAATATGTAAATAACTGTCTCAAACGAGCAATTCCTGTGCAAGGAGAGTTCTTACTTTCCCCCCCCCCCACCCCCGATGTTGTTTCTGTAATTAGGAGTTTCTTGAAATGGTGGTGTACAGTTACTATAAACATGTATTCACCAACCCCACAGAATGATTCTGTGATGTTGCAACTGTACAGGTAGAAATGGGTGAGACTACCTGGCTTTTTTTGCAGGGCCCGAGTTGTGCACTGCTGTTGTGAATGGTATCCAGAGATTCTAACAGGGCCTCAGAAAGACTTTGTTGTGAGGTTGCAGAGTCCTTCGGCAGAACCTTCCAAGCAGTTTCATATCTGACTGCAGAAGCCCCTAACATTTGGGGTGGGTGCCCCCATGCATAGCACTGCTCAAAAAACTGGGGTGTTCGTTTCCCCTGAGATCCTATGTGTTTTGCTCATTAGATAGAGACTTGTGGGCCTGGAAAAAAAGTGAACTTGAGAGGCCGTGGCATTTGAATTGGATTTTAGTCTAATTCATTCTCCAGCTTGAGGAATTTGGAGAGAGCAGTGTTGGCTGCTGGCTTGCTGCCCAAAACACCGTGCCAGGGAGGCTGTTCCAACTCACCACCCTGAAAGATTTCAGTTCTCTATTTCTTATGCAGCAGTGAGATATTCATGCATATGTGTAATTTCACAAATGACTTGAGAAATTTCTATTCCAAACCTGTTCAGACAAGTTATTTACTCTGTTCTGTTTTATTGGCATTTTCCAGAGCATTCATTTCATGCTATTCCTTCTGACACGATCTCAACAGCACCTGTCATCCAGCAGATAAGTACTATCTATTAAATCAGCATTAGTACTTTCACCCTCAGAGCCCCTTGAGAGAGCGTGTCAGGAGGAGACTGAACAAATGGACGGTCTGTATCAGCTGCTCTGTTCCCCTTTATTTCCCCTTCGCTACTTTTCTACATTCCTTCCTCACTGGCATAGCCGTCACTCCAGTCCCTTTAATCTACTTGTTCAGGTACCAAAAACTTACCTTAATCATAATTGCTGACATTGCACCATAACTATGTAAAAGGAGAGCATATCCCTGGAATATAACTGAGCTTTGATTAAAGTTGAGTTTATTAAATTAAAACATGCACCTTTTTTTAGATACTTTTTATCCCTTCTAAATAAGAAACTTGACTTCCTACACCTTGTTTTTTTTGTGGTGACACTTAGGCCAAACACTCCGATTTAGTCCATGGGCCATGACCATGTCATTTGCTTAAACACTGCAAGCCTGACTTGGTTTAGTGCTTGTCAGCATTCCTCCTGCTGATATTCCTCATGTAGCCAGTCACATCCATTAGCAGATCCTTTGATTTATCTGCCTGCATTCAGGCAGGATAGCATCAGGAATGGGCAACCACATGAGCATATGATCCTACACAGTGAGATTTAAAATGCTGTGACTCTGGGGAGAAGAGCGAAGGTAGAAGCATTTTCTGTAGAGTCCCTGCAGCCCCCAGTAGGGCTGAGTGGGGCCCAGTACGTAAAGAGACTCTGCAGCAGCGGACACAGAGCTTCTATCTCTCCACAGCAAAGGCTAAGAGAGCCTTTGCTCTGTTACAATAATGTGACACTTGTTTTGTCTTCAACACAGTACAGCTTGGGATTTTGAAGGGGGATGTTACCAGCATCATGCATGTGAACTGTTTCCTTTGCTGCCTGAAAAGGAGTCATTTTACGTGGGAAAAAAAATACATACAAAAGAAGCCTAAAGTTTCAAATGATGTAGGACTGGCAATGACACTGGCACTATAAGAAAAGAAAATAATTAATTCCTGTCATAAAAAATAGGGAGGGTTATCTTAAAATAAGACTTTCACAGAGCCATTATTTACCTAAAAGTCTTGTCCTTTTTTTTATTTTTTTTTTAATTTTTTTTAACATCCTTGACTTCAAAAATGATTCAGAATTTTGTCTGAAAACCACTTTGCCCAAACATTTGGGCAAAGAAATATGCTTGATCAACACTGAGGAGCAAAGCACTGGCACTGCCTAGGAGTTGCCTAGGGCATTTACTATTTGGCTATTCCACGTGATTACAGATGGGAAATAATGCAGGTTTTCAAGTCAATTCCCAAGATGCTTTAAAGGGATCTGTTCACTCCTTGTTGCTCTGTCCTAGTAACAAAGTGTCTTTTAAAACTGTCCTGGGGGGCCCTGAAAAATCACCCTAGCTCTTGGTATTTCTTGTGGCTGTAGTCATGATAACTTAAACAGCGTTAAGAAACTTCTCTGTTAAACTGTGCATTAAGCATTAAATTTCCAGTAAACAGCAGCCAAAGCTATATTCCCTACTCTGAACAGATGATTTTTTTTCATATGGATGGATTCCAGTAACGCTACTCAGGGAAGTCTACTCTTCTTGAGAAGGTTATGAAGAGGTGGAGTGGATGATAAACTATTTGTAGGTCAAACTCTGCCTTAGTCTCCATTGTTGTTGTTCTCCACAGTATGAAGCTTCTGTGCAAAAGTATTAATGGTCAGATGATGCATCAGGATTGTGCTGAGACTGTGATTTCACTTTAAGCTGCTATATACTGTAACAGCACCTCTAGTGAAGGTTAACAGACCTGTGGGAGAAATAATGCTGATTCCAGTATAAAGTTCTCATCCTTCATAAATCTCTATATATGAGTTTCTGTAATGGTCATATTTCTCTAAACCAATTTTAATTCTAATGCTTTTCCCATGCAGTGTGAATTTCGTGTTGGTCAGATCAAATGACTTGGCTCCTGATAAACTGAATCACTTAGGAGCTGGTCTGCACCTCTGATGCCACCTATGTTCCCAGAAAGGCTTTAAAAGCTCTGCATGTGATCTCTCTTAATAGACTGATTTCAATTAAAAAGGAGTATGCTGCATTCCTAACTTTGCTATGATTGGAACAATTGTGTGACTTCAGTGTAACTGCAAGGGTTTGATAAGCCAAACATTCATAATTTAACAAGTGGCTTGTTTTAGATGCATTTCTTCAACCTTTGTTTTAGTTTGGGGGAGGATAGCTTTGGAAAAGTGGTAGAGAGTGAGAGTTAAGTTTATGGTTCATGAAAAATGGTGTAGACTGCTGGGATAAGCCTGTTGGTTTGTACTAGTCAACTTATATATGGCTGGGTAATATCACTACAGTATTGACTTCCCACACTGAAACTCTTCCTTTACTGTCAGTGAAGTTATAGAGGAATTACAGTTGTAATGAGTTGCAATTCATTTGCAATTTAATTCATATAGAAGTCTGAGAGTCAAGAATTTCTGATTACTGTTTTGACAAGTTATCATGTGGTAAATGGGAAACAGGTTTCCTTAGGTTGCAGATTCCTCTACAGAACTCAACCAAAAAAAAAAAAAAAAAGCAGCACTTGGGGACTGCTTTAGGAAGGCAGATGTTTGTTGCAAAAGAGTCCAGTGAGGTCCTGTGTGGCTTGGAGTCAATGTACAGAATTTTCTGATCTAAGATCTATTGTGACAAGAAAGGGGACTGCTGCTTTGCTGAGGCCTCAGAGGAAATGTATCTTCTGGGAAACTCCCATGCTTGCTGATGGCAGTACTCTAGGCGGAGTTCTTAGTACAATTATGCAATTAATAATTTATCATAAGAATAAGTGTGGCTGGTGAGAATGTAATTTCTGGCAGTAGCTAATGTTGAAGAGCCCTGATTTTCCAGTGCAGCATGTTATAAATTCTTTGCAATCACGCTTACATATTTAAATATGAATAAAATAACGAAGCACTACTATCATACAAACTATGCAGGAAATTTTAATTTTTTTATGCTGTTCCATAAGGGACAGTAACTCCTAGAAGAAAAGACAGCCTTGCAGGCAGCTGGACGTCAGCAAGGGGAACTGTCTTTCTCTGGCTCTTGAAATGTTAAAACATAGTACATTGCTCTGAAAAGTAGTCCTTGTAGCTTTCAATACTCGGCAAATACGCTTTGTAAGTGTGCTACAGCCTATTTCAGATGATAATATCAATTTTCATGTAAGCACTAATAATTGTTTAGAGGAGTATTTTCCCTTGAGCTGCTAGTAGTGGATTTT
>NW_010588859.1:164911-188581 GCF_000705375.1 Tinamus guttatus | reverse complement strand
TGCTGAACATGCTCTTTGAGTTGCTGTATTGCCTGTACCACTGTAGATATCTTTATTTTCCTTTTGTGAAGAAGACCTTAAGTTTTTTTTACATTGCTCTACTAGATCTGAGCTTTACTGGTTTACTATTTTCTTCCCCAGGATCCTAAATGTTAATTTGGGGAGACCTTCCTACAAAATATTCATTGAAGAAGTGAAATGATCCATAGCAGTATTTCACAACTGGAGAGGTTTTCCTGTGTCCTGAGAAATCCCAGAGATTTCTTATTTTTATGCCAATAGAAACCTTGTGAATTAACTTTATTCTCCCTCTAGGAACATATGTTAGTTTAACTGAGATCTATAAAATCTCAGTCCCTGCTGACCCAGCAAATTTATACTATCCATCACTACCTGTGGCTTTTACATTCCCATAATGATGCTCGTGCAGTATTGCAGAACACTCCGTGTGTTCACTCAGGCCTCAGCAATGGCCCTGTATACATTTAAATAATAATGCTTTTAGAAATATGTCATTGCTATACTCCATCACCAGCTGATGGTGTAAAGTACCCTTGTTATCTTTAAACAAAGACAAGAGTCAGTTCCCTGAGAGTGGATTAATGTTTAGCTCGGATCTTTTTTCCATTTTTTTGTAGTGCTGTTCCCAGTCTTACAATAACTTGTAAGGAGAATATAGGGTTTTTAATTGACAGTAAGCCCAAGCTTGGAGAAATTCTATTTGTATCTATGAACTGAGTATCAAGGGATCTTCTCCAGACAGTATTGTTAAGATGTCTCAAATGTCTCCTGGAAGGATGCTTTTTGGAGGAATGTTTTGTTATTAGATTTAGTAATCTGCATTTGTTACAGTCCTTATTCAGTATTTCCATTTGCTGTGTATATTGGCACTTCATTTTTACCTTTTCTCAAATTCAAATCCTGGAAAAGTCTGTCCTGGCTCTTTTTCAGCTTAAATACCTGTGTCACATCTGCACTTTCTCTCCTCCCCTTACCACTGGTATTTCTCAAGTCTGTTTCTGGATCGTCTTTTTCACTTGTGCTTTGTCTGTGTTTACATGGTCCCATGCTCCAGGTGCGAAAAAGCTTCTACATGATGCAAACTGCAGTCTACTGTAACCAATATCATGCCATCAAATTGTCAACCTATGTTGTCCAGATCCCACATCACTTTTTTGGTCTTCTACTTTCATGTTTTTAATCTAAGACATACAGTGACACAGTAAGTGTTTCTATCTTTTTTCAGTGTTTGCTGCCTATAGGACAAACAGTGAATATTTGCAATACTACAGCAAAGAATCTGGGTCTCTTTGCTGAGAGCCCTGGAACAGGCTGCCCAGGGAGGTTGTGGAGTTGTCTTTTCCGGAGATCTTCCACACCCACCTGGATGCCACCCTGTGCCACGTGCTCTACGTGTCCCTGCTGGAGCAGAGGGGTTGGACCAGGTCATCTCTGGAGGCCCCTTCCAAATCAACCATTCTGTGATTCAGTGAAATAGTCAAAGGGGTGGATCTTCGATCATTTTTAACATGGGTATTGGGTAATGGTAACATGGGTAATGTGAGGAATTAGATTTAGCTAGTTCAGTCTGCCTGTTTTTCATTTCCTCTAAGTTGTATGTGGGCACAAAGACTCTTCATCTCTTGGGAACATATTTTAGTGCATGAAACTCTTCAGTGGAGGTGAGCTCTTGGGGAGAGTAAACAACAGGCAATTAATTTGTGACCTTAAAGAGGTAGCGTGTCTGAGAAAAGCGAGGACTAATTGAGCCAAGCCATCACTTTACTGTTTATTTTCATAACCTAATTGTTCATTTCACAATGGCTGTAGGCAACATGATTAATAAAATCTGGGAGAGCAATCAAGCTGGGAGAAGATGGGAATGGGCTGTGTGAGGCTGTTCTCCATCTGCTGGCCTTGCAGAGCTCTCAGCTGAGCGGGGCCTGTGCTGCAGTTACCATCGTGGCCAGCAGGCAGAGCAGACCCGTTTACTAACAGGTATCTGACAGCTGCTGGCACTGTTTAAAGTGGTAAAATGCCTGAATACATTTTGTGGCATTTTTGTTCGTTCTTTGCTTGCTTTCCTCTGTGTTATTCTGTGCTTTCTTCAGACTTAAAGTACAAATGCTCAGTCACCTCTTTTAGATCAGGTCTTATTCTTCAGTTGGAAAGGCTCCTTCCCAAAATACTTTCTCTTATAATTTCAGCTTTGTAATATTTCAACCACCCCATTGATGATCCATTACTGCTTCATTTACCCCTTTATGCATTTTAAAAGGCATAAAAGCCCTTTGTCTGTGGCCTTACTTCCTGTATCTCTTTAAGGCAACGTGATGCTTTTCTGTATATGAACAAGGTGAGGCTGATTGAATGAGAAATTCTTCATGTACTTGCCTGCATTAGACTTTTAAATTGCAGGGCAAAATTAAACTAGATATGCAGTCATGCTCTTGCAAGATATTTAAAGTCCAGTTCTGCTGGCAGCTGGCCTAGATAGTCACACTATTAGATTGCTTCAGCAAACTGGGAAAGCATGACCTTGACATCTTTGCTTCTGTTAGTTTGAAATAAAGGTGGTACCAGTCACTTGTAACTGGAAAAAATACATTACAAAGCTACAGGGGATTAACACAGTGAATTTCAGAGCCCAGATCTGCTTGTTTTGGAGCAGCTGAACTTTAAGTTTCCAGAGGCAAAGGCATTTTCTTTCGCTCTGGTTTGCTATTTGTGAGCATTGTATGCTGAGCAACTTTGCTTGCAATCAGCTGAAAGAGATTTCATGCATTTGATTTATTTTTTAATTATATTCTTCCTAAAAATAAGCCAAAGGCTGCATAAGTATGTTTAGTTTGTGCTGCTCAAAATACAGAACGTGTAGCACAGCAATAAGGCCAGGCTCGCTCCCGCTGAGATAAACAGTCCCTGTGCAGAAGGTGGAAGCTCTATTGTTCATTGGCTCATTAACTGTTGTTTTATTTGCACTTATGTTGTGACTCACTGTGGTCAATTACTACAAACCAGCACACAGGTGTCTTGACTGCAATGAATAAATCCATGGGGGTGTCTAAAGCCCTGTCTTTTACAGCATTTTTTACTTACTTTTACTTACAACTCCAATAAGTTCCTCAGGGTGTAATGGAAGAATGTGACCCCACACTTGCTCTGCCTGTTCCAGCAGCAGCCTGAACCAGGCTCTTCAGTGCCGTAGGTGGTGCTTTTGTCCTGCGCTGTAGTTATTCTTCTAGGTTTATGGTGTCTGTGGCATTGATGAATACACCCAAAAGCATTGACTGGTGGTCAGTTTTCAGAACTTGGTGTTCTGGGTGATAAATTTTGCCATGAAGGGTCAGCCCAACAGTTCTCAGAACACATTGTCAAAGCACTTGCTACAAGAGCCAATGTGAGCGTGTGGGCAGGCTGTGGTAGCTGCCCTGCACCATGCCCTGTCCTCGCTGCTCTCCTGGCACAAAGAGGCTGTGTTGGGAGGCTCAGCCTCTGCCCATGGCCAGCGTGGGGCTGATGCGGCACATTCAGGCGAGGACCGTGGCACCGTGGGCTACACTGCTCCTCCTCCTGTTTCTTCTTTCTTTTGCTCACCGAAGATGAGATGAGGGTGAATATTTTTTTCATGTGGTTAACCCAGAGATATCACTGCCAGAAAAAAAAATCTTAAATGTGAGATTATTGCTGTCAAAAAGTCGCATTTGTAGGTAAGCATTAACATATCATTAGATTTTGAATGTAAAACAGCATTTTTCCCACTCAAGAAAACAAGAGGAAAAGTTGAGGTTTTTAAAATTCTTGATTAATTTTTACCTAAAAAACAGTGCTTGCTTGTAAGCACAGTGTTGTAAAACCAAGAGTTCTTGGGAAGTACTTGGTGCAAATGAACTGGAGTAGCCTGGACAAATGTGCCTTTGGTGGCCTTACTGACGTGGGGACTTCTGCCATGGAGTCTGCATCAGCTCATCCCTTCCCCATGTCTGCAGCTGGATAGTCAGCTAAATGTTTTACACGTGAATGGAAAACTCATTAGGTCCATAGTGTGTTTCTGCTACTCTGTGCTAAGTTGTCTGTAATTAGTGGCCCTTGTACTCCTGATACAGCTGAGGAGCCCCCCGCTCCTGTGCTCACCTCTGCTATTAAGCAGGCAGCTCTGCGGTGTGTTGTGTCAGAAGAGCGAGTGACATGTGTTCCTGAGGTAGCTCTTGAGCAGCTCGCCCCTATTAACTCTGATTTCTCTCCAAGCTGCAGCTTTACTTCTAGGTGTAATCAAGATGGGCCGAAATGACAGGCCATTTTACATGCAGGGTCAACCGTGTAGACACTCTATTTCCTGTAGAAAGGTTGAAGGAGCTGCAGAGAGACCCAAGTCTTGTCGGAAAAGCCTTAAGGTGCCTCCTTTATCTCATCTTTTACTGTCTCCTTTTCTTTGCCCTCCTTGGGTCATAGTCATCTCTGTAAGTGGGTGTTATTTTTTATTTAAAAAAAGGGTTTTTTGTAGCACTTTCACATTTATCTTTGCTGCCTCATCATCTTGTAAGAGGTAATTTGTGTGACTGCTCCTGAATTTTTATGTTGTGCTAAAAGAAGGTTCTTCCCTTCAAAGTCAGTAATTGAGGACTTCCCTGGGACGCTGGGCCGCTCACCTATCCTGTTCCCCATCTCTCCTAGTCTGCCCTTAATGTTTGCAGAATGGTCCCTGGACCCATCCTGCGTTTTTGTAGAGCAGCATGTGAGAACTCAGCATGTTACTAAATAGCATAAGCTCTGCCCTGTAATAACAATGTGCAGTAAGTCTCTCCCTGAAACAAAGATGTTTGAATTCCTCTTTACACAGATAATAGCGCTCATGTTGGCAGGGCAGTGGGAAAGGCTGTTAAGTTGCACTTGCCTTGCGTGATATCCCCTTTCTTTTGGTTCTCACTTTTGGAGTTGCCTTGATGCTTCTTTCAGTACTTGCAGGCAGCCACTTCTTTTGTCTGTCTGTTGTCTTTCAATCCGTCCAACTTTGCCACAATATAATGCTGTATGTGTGATTTTCACAAGTTATAGAACAAACAGGCCTCTAAACATGACCTTTTTCAGAGACTTAAAAAGCCATCCTTATTGCATTAGTTGGAGCTGAGTGGAGCTGAATCAGCATTTCACAGCAGTGCCCAGTAAAGAGACAGCTGGCAAGTGCTGGTTCTTAAGCTAGGAGGGAGGGACTGGTTGGTTGGTTTGGTTTTTTGTCTCCAAGCTACCTGGTGCTGAATGTCTTTTAGGCTGCCCCAGGTATCTGTCAGATACCTGAGTGCAAGCTGTGACCTGGCTAACGTGCAAGCCGTGTCGTGGGCTGGGAATTGGGGCTGATGCAAAATGGGAGAATGAGCCTACTTTACCATGACATGTGTCCCTGTCCCTAGATTGGCATTGTCATCATTCCTTGGACTTCTGAATGGCTTTCAGGCAGAAGGAAGAGACCCAGTAAGAAGTGAAAAAAGAACAAGAGGGAGAGCAAAAGGAGAGATTAAAGCAAAGAATAGAACTCAGGCAGAATTATCTGGAGCCTGCAGAGCAGGGAAGGGTGAAAGGATGAACCCCAGGAGGTGACTCTTGAACCTGATGGTGCTTCAGTACAAAATGCTCAAGCCAAAGAGGTGTCCAAGTTATCCCCTTCCCCAATACCAGCAGCATTGCTGTGGAGGGAAGGCATCTGCAGCTGCCCTGTTACATTACAGGGGAAGAAGAAAGGAGAGGAAGAGAGATGGCCAGGGTAAACAGCAGCGATTTATGAGATAAAATTAAAAAAAAAGAAATGGTTCCACTCTGGGCAGTGCAGAATAGAAACAGGTTAGAAATTTTTCATAGGATTGTTCTGAAGAGCTCTGAAATCAGCAGTGAATAACCACAGCAAACAAACCTATTTCTATTTGCTTATTTATAAGATAAAATGGTTCAATCCTAGCTCTTTAAGTCAATCTATTAATGCACTACATTTTTCTTTCTTTCTAATAAAGCCTTGTATTTGGAAAGAACCTTTAAGAGAATCAGTTCTTTGCCTTGGGAAGCCTTAATAAGAAAGATAATTACAAGCTGCTGAATCACAGGCCAAGTGTGTTAGCAACATATTTTTTTTCTGTACCATGTTTCCATAAATAACTGGGTTTGTAACTCTCAACTGATAAATGTTTAGACATTTTGTGAAAGAACCTGCTTGGTATTTGTGTAGAAAGACGCTACGTTGTCCTAGAGAAAAAAAATGAACAAATACGGGTTGTCCTTACATGCCTTAACAGAGTGATTTTTGTTTGCTTGAGTAGCAGTTTCTGTTGTGGTTAATGGAGGGAGAACTATTTGTTTAATCTGGGAATGCAGTTAATATCATCCATCCAGAAAGAGGGCATTTCATTTCAGTAGTCATTGCCCCTTCAAAACTCTCTTTTCAGAAGCTCTTGAAATATAAATGGGGATGGTGCTAACCTTTGTTGCTACTGTTGTTTCTTACGCTTATAAAAACACTTCTGATCATAACATTGTATGAAGTCATTTTTTAAGATTAAAAAAGAATCCAAGGTATTCTTCTGTGACTTTTATGCTTCTGTACCTTTATACAGATAGCAGTATCTTTTACATGCACATCTGACAAAATGTGATACTGTTTTTCTCCTTACCAGATTCATCTGTCATCTGTCAGAAAATATGCTGTGTTCCTCTCTTCCCTCACCTTTCACACTGCCTCTGGCTGCAATATGGTGAAGGCACTGGGAAGGCAGCTCTCTTGGAGCACATGTTCTTCTCCACCTTTTCGGTATGAATTGATCTTGGACTAGACTGACAAAGAATATATGCAACATTCCTGATCTCGAGGAAGCCTCCAGTGTTGTTTTAAGGAAGTTTAGAGCCTTTTCACTGAAGGCCAAATCCAAGCCTGCAAAGATGCCAAGTGGTCTTGATGGACTTTGGAACTTACCTCTTAATTTTTCCCCTTGCCAGGTAGCTCTGTGAGTGCGAGGTAAAGGAAGTTCGCTTAGACCAAAGACTTAATTTGCAGACACTAGCTAGCAGAGTCTGCATCTCTTCTGCATTCTTTGCTATTATAAAAAACCAGATGAGACACTTGCATCTCTTAGAACAGAATTTTTGTTTTACGTGTGCTTTTCTAGGCTGATCTATAGATACATGGTTAACTTTCACAGCACAGTTTTTTCTGTTCCCGCTGGCAGTTAAACATGCATCATATTTAAGCATGTTATAGTTGACCAAAAGCTCGTATATAGAAAACAAACTCTGGAACAGTAGATACACGTTCAAAGGGCCCGGTGTAACTCAGTCTGACCAGTCAGGCCTATTGGTTTAGAATGGGTATGAAGATGTTTCTATGGGTATGTGTGCATAAGGTTTTTATGCTGATCCTAATAAATATTACAGCTGCATATCTCTGAGAACCATATTTTTTGTGTGTGTGTCACTGGGAGTCTTTGTTGGCTGTGAGCCCAAGCTGTTGCCTGTTGGGCTGGTGGCCTTTCAAGGCAAGAAACAGATGAGGCCTTAGCCTGTGTCTTTCAGGATGTGCCCTCAGGGCAGGGGTTTGCTTTGCTGCACCCGCTTGTTAAACACCCTGAAAGGCAGTGTAGAGGTATGAGCGCAAGGATCATTGCTGCAAGCTTGCAGCTTCCAAGGGTCTCTAGATGTCAGTGAGGAAATGAAACAGTGAAATTGGCAACCGAAATAGTTGTCAGAGCTGCTCATACCTGTTACAGCTTTTTATGTTTTATGTATTGAAATGCAGTAGACTTTTTTTTTTTGCTTCCATGTTTATTGTTTCATCTGCCATGGAATGGGTATGCTGCATATGCTTTGATAAACATGTAGGAAAGTTGTCTGCTTTGATTTCTCTGTGCCTTGTTAAATACCATGTTATTTGTTCAGCTATGTCAAAAGGCTGCACCAACTTACATATGTATTCTGCAGAGAATCAAAATGTTCTGTCTGGAGATAGAGCACTTTTTGGAGAATTAATTGTCCTTGTTCCTCCAAAATGGAAGGGTGCCTGGCAACACAAAATTATAAAAATGTCCTGGTCCTTTGTCACGCTGAGAAATACTGTGGTTGGGAGTATCGTTCAGTAAGCAACTTGTTTAAACACAGAGAGCTCAGCTCGGAGAAGAGTTTCTCTGGCCTTAACCTAAACACAGAGGTGTGCACCAGGGCCGTGGGCTCCCCCCTATAGATACAGGGGAAGTAGCTAATTCAGTAATGTTTTTTGTGAACACAGCAATCAGATTTGTGGCCTTAGTCATAGCCCACAAATTGTGATAGCTGAAGGCTGGTAGGAATAAATTCCTTACAGAGGGTCTCTTCTGCCTTGTGTGACTTGATCCTCTAGGTCCTCCACAATGTGGAGGAAAACCATAGTTTTGCTGCAAATGTATTCTTTGCGCTTGGGAATGAATTGGGGCAAGAGTTTTGCACTTCAGTGACTATTATTTGATATTGGTTTGAAATTTTCCATTAGTCAGAATCTTTGGATAAACCAATGTATATTTCTGTGAAGTTCCTCAAGATTCATCCATTATGTTACTTAGCAAAGATAAGAGAAACATGTAACACTAGCTCTTTGGAAAGGAAAGAAAAAAAGGATTTTATTCAGGCAACATGCAGTCAGTTACTTTAGGTGATAACTGTTCAGCTGTCAACTGATTTAAATTAGAGATATAGGGAAATTAATTCATAGTGCTTGTAGCTCTTTTCAGTAAAGAAACACGTGGTCACTTGAGTGGAAGCTGTTTCCTTATCTCTTTGTGCTGGACTTAATTAGGATACGACGGTCCTCAGGACAGCAAGAAACGCAAATATCAACCGCGTCTTTAGCAGTCACTGCAGAGGCTGTGCCATGCAGCTCTGAGAGGGCCACGAAAGAAAGCAGTTTAACTGACAGGTAGTGACAGCAAAAGCAATCGGGAGAGCAGCCGCTGCTGCTGCCTTCTCACTCCAGTGTGCTTTTGTGAAAACAGCTGTAGAAAAGCAAGTGAACGGAGAAGCAGCTGCACTGCGGCGGTACAGTCTGTTTCTAGCCACTAGTTCTTGAAATGTAATTGTGCTCAAGTGCCAGCTCCTTTCTTCGTCAGGCCGGCTCCCTGCGCGGAGTCAGAGTGGCAGCAGTGGCTCTGTGTTTCCCTCGCTGCTCGCATCGGCACAAGGGACGGAGCAGCCCCACGGCTGCTGCGCTGCCTGCTCCTTGCTCCAAGGGCCTGGAGCCAGGGCCTTCCTGCCCTGTCCTGCTGCTGCTCTGGGTCTGGGAAGGAAGGAAGGATCTGCTTGGGAAGTTTATACCCAGGAATGCTTCCCTTGCGTGCTATACCCTGCTGCTCTGCAACTTAAGCCAAGGAGATGAATGCTGCTTGGTTTGGCTGCAGTGCTGGCCCGCTGCCTTAGGCCATACGTGCTGCTGCCTGGGCTTGTGTGTTGCCTTGAGTCAAGCAGTCCTGAGGGGAGAGGATTTGCTTAGATGTCTCTGTAGGCTTTGGATGCAAAACTGCTTTAAAAGGGAAAAATCTTCTTAAAAATGTCTTTTGACCAAAAGTGGCAGCAGTAGCAACAACCAGTAGGGAAAATGAAAGTATTAAAGATTTAGAAAACAAAATGAGAGCTAGACCTTCAGACCCTGTAAAATGGGTTGCAGCACTGATGTCTGATGGTCCCCAGCTGAGAGAGGAGCCTGCAGAGGAGATTGGAGGGGATGGGAGAGGACAGTGTCTCTAAATAGTGCTAGAAAGTCACGAGGGGATGTGCTTGTTTTTTGGAAATCCTGTCACTAGTGCCTATCTACAGTTGTTACACATATATAAATCAAGGCAGATTAGGATAATTTAATTTTCTTTCTAGGCATATAATTGCTTTGAAAGAAAGTTTTTTTTTAAAAAAAAAAGTCAAATTCCCATAGCTCAGGGGGCTGCAGTACATTAATCACTCAAGACCACTGTGGCACTGTCCAAACACCAAACAGCAGAATTCATGGTGCTGGGAGGGTCCTGCCTGCCAGTCATCCTATATGATCCGCATAAATTGTTGCAGTCTAGTGCCCTCCTTGGTTCTGGTCTGCAGGTAAGCTGCCGTAGCTGGCTATGTAGTAGGCATTAATGGCAAGTGGCCCTGTGGCATGTGGGCTCTGTAGCGCAGCTTCCCGAGCCCTTCAGCTGGCCGAGGAGGGGTGACGCTCCCTCCGTACGTGCTGGGAGCACGCGCTCGTCTGGGTGTCACACACCTCTGGCTCCTGCGAGGGGCAGCCAGGGCTCTTCCCCCTCACACTCGGTGCCTAACCGGTGGCTGCCCCAAATCCTGATCTTTTGCACCGGCAGGGAGCGGTGCCCTTGGCGCTGCTGATTCTGCTAGATGGTGACTCGTGTGCGGTGCTCATTGCGCAGCCTTTCCTGGGAGCCTGTAGGCCCAGCAATGCAGGGCTCTGGAGCTCGGTATCTCTCTTCCAGTCTTTATTGGAATCAAATCCTGCTAATGGCTGGTGGGGAAGGTGGACCCTGGCTCTGGAAGTCCAGGATTCTTTGAAGTGGTAATAGCAGGTGTTCAGGCAGGAGCTTCCCATGGCTACAGGGAGACTTCATTGAATAAAGCAGCAAGCAGAAATTTAAGGCAGAACTTGTTGAGCAAGTTCACAGAGAGAGCTGGGACAGTGAATGCAAGCATTTCTGTTCAGGAGGAGGAAGGGGCATGTTTTTTGGTGTGATTTCAGGTCCCTCAGCACTTCTGGGAATCCGGTCTGTTTTGTGTGTCATAGGCTGACTTTGCAACTGCTGTAACTTGGGTCAAAGCAAAGTTTTGATTCATGGTGAAAGGCGAAGATACGTAGTTTAAAAGGGGATACATTTTGTGCTATGTGCAATACAGTTCTTAGAAGAATGGACAGAATGTTGTAAAAACAAAGTCACCTGCCTTTTCTGTACTGCTCTCTGTAGTCCTTGTAGTTCATTTACATTTTGGAAGCTACTAACTGTTTTTTTTTTTTTTTAAAGCTTTTAAAGTTGCAAGCAAGCAGTTCTGATGGTAAAAGTAAGATGCAATGGCTAAACCTTACATGGTGGTATATATTCTGTATTAGGCTCTACCCATTAGTGTAGCTGCTTTGACAACACTGTTACTCGGTACGCACGCTCTGCTGCAAGGTGTTGTGCTGCGGGTGTGTGTCCCACCAGCTTGCTCCAAGGCAGTACCAATGGTACTGAGAACTCTTTCATCTTTAGTCATTAGACTCCTATTGCCACTCAGTGCTTTAATCCTAAAAAGATTGTATTCAGGTTTCTTCTGGTATTATTTCCTTCTTGAATGTCTGAAAATTATTATGTAAAACTGGAAGAAAGGCCCTGAGCAAAAACCAATCATCACACTTAGAGATGTTTAGAGCTAGATTTGAATTTGGAAATTTTGCTTCAAGCTTGGTGTTGACCTTGTTAATGTTGTCACCCACCTTCAACTTATTTCCCTTACCCCCACGCTAGGTTGCAAATATTTAGGAAAAAAAACTACAATAATTCAGAAGTGAAGCACAGTCTCTGACCACTGATTCTGTGACACCTGCTAAGAACTGGACATGAAGGAAGGTGCATTTAACTTTCTAGTTGGAATCCAGCATCCTAAAATGCTTCTTGTAGTCAGGGAAGACTGGAGTGCAGCTAGTATACCAGATTTCATACATTTTGTATCCTGAAATATGTGAAGTTGCTGCTGTTAACTGTGTCTCTAAAGCTATGGATTGAAATCGTTGCATGCATCTCTGAATTGCACCAGCTATTTAAACATTTATATAATAGTACTGCAAAATGTATGCTACACAGATTTTTGAGCATGGAGATATAATTAAACAGGCAGATGAGCACATGAATTCTTGAAGTGCTCATTTATAAGTTGTTAAAGGACTTTTTCCAAAAGTGATAAAGCAGTGCTAATACTGGATGCTCCAAGTTAGAGTAGGAAAGCAGAATCAAAGTACAGGGACAAAAAGCATGACCTGAAGACGTTTTTTACTGTAGAGCTGAGAGAGATCCCGAGTACCCGCTGTACCCAAGCTGTGTGGGTCAAGGAGCAGGGCCTCGTGTTTGACAGGCAGGTGTGTGAGCTGGACCCTTCCAGGGGAAGGCCGGGCTGAGCCATCATCTGCACTCACGTTCATGCACTATTATAATATTAAATGGGGCCGTGGGAGACTGCAGCTGTAACAAACTTTCACTTTCTTGTTTTTCTTGCTCATGTTTTGGGAGTATTTAATAACATGATATCTGTTTAGTACTACTCGTCAGTGGAGGAGATGATTGAATCTATGTAAAGATTGCCATTGAAAGTACTTACATGTAAAAAAATAACATTAATGTTTTTAGCTTGCTGATATTCTGAGGAAAACTTGCTGCCTCAGCATTTGGGTGAATTTAGCAGTCAAAAAAATTAGGAAAGAAGCTTAACTACTCTTTGAATGTTTGCTTGTTTTCCACAATAAGAAGCATTTGAGGCCTATCAAAAGTTACTATTTTAGCAGTATTTAACAGAAATTAACAGACTTTTCAGGGCTGTTGGCTATTCCCATTTAGAAGTGAGAAAGTGAGTTGTACCTAGGCCTGTCAGAACAGGCTGAGGTGCACAGGGAACGCATCAAGCTGGAAGGGGAGACAGCGGTGTGTGCCCTGAGTGACTGGAGCTTATTTTTGCATCCCTGCAAGCTTGGAATGACAGGTTGTTGGAGGGACTAGCTGCATATGTTAGAGAACACCTGGCTGCGAGTGGACTTTGGGAACCCAGCTGGTGTCAGAGAGCAGGAGCTGCATCAGCAGTGCTGGAGTTTCTTTCTCATCAGGAGACTGCTTTTAGCTATTTCCGTCAACTCTGCCCCCAGTTCCACAGCAATTCATCAAAAAATAGGATTCCCAGACAGCATTCTGTTCTGCTAAATCTCACTAAAGATTCAGACAACTGGAAAGTAGGTCTCAGAATATCGTACTTTATACCTCTATACTGCAGGGGCTCAAGTTAAGGGATGGTGGGACCAGTATATTCAGTGGTAGACATCTTGTAGTCTCCCTTAAATTAGCCATCTGTTCATCTGAAAAGCTTAAAGAAAGTTTTCTACAAATTACAAATGCAAATAAGCAAACAAAAAAGATCTTCCGACTGACTCCTGCAAGGTGAGGGGCTGCAGGGCTCATTTAGGTGGTATGATTTGGAGGTCTGATCATGTTTAGTGATGTTAGTTGTCTTGACACAGCAAATGGTCTCAGACAAAACCAGCAGGATGTGAACAAGCTTCCAATTATTATCAGGTCTGAAATGGAGGCATTGATGAATACGGAGGAATTAATGGCAGTCAGTGTTTGCTGCTCCCAGTACTGAAGGCCAGCGCAGACATGTTACCTAATGACGGCTTTTGGTTTGAGGTCTGTGAAAGTGACGCTTCCAGTATATGCTGAATTGATGCAAACTTAAAATTGAGCAGCATAAATATGCATTATCTACCATGAGCGTAAAGCTCTGCATTAAAAACATTTATCTGCTGCTGAAGAAACAAACGGACTGGTGTGCCTTTGCTAGCTGCTCTTGGTATCAGTTCTGCTACATCCCCTAAATTTGACAGCGTGCATGTGAGCGCAGGAGGAGAGTAGCTCTGCTATTACTGAACTTAGCCAAGGTATTTAGTAGCGGAATAAAATGACATGTTTCAGCCTTCATTTCTGAGGACAGTAAGTACACTTCAGGCAGATCACTTTAACAATTTATTAATTTCAGGTCATGTTTTCATAACCACCAAATATTTTCCACATAAGAGATACGTTCCTAGTGAACTTAGCAGAGGAAGCCCAATGCTTAAGAGTTGTTGTGTCCTTAAGTGGGGATCTGTGCTTTGGACAGGACAAGGGTGGAATCACACAGTAACTCGCAGCAATACTGTAGAGTTCATTTCATTTAGTTTCTGCTAAATTATCCACATTTTAAGGTCAGAGGAGACCATTTTGCCCATCCTATCTGGCCTTCAGCATAAACACAGTCTGCAGAACTTCACCCATTTCCACATGAGCCCAGTGGGCAAATTGGAGAAGGGTTTTAGTAAGATGCAAGTTTCTAGTTTAAGACCTTTAGTTGGTAGAGAATTCTCTCTGCTGTGAGCAATTACAGGTGTTAACTTCCATTACCACCTTCCATTACCCTTTCCTCCCCTCCACCCCCAAATGCTCTCAGGTGTAGTTGACTATTTCTAGCACTACTTTCCAGCCATTGGATCTTGTCTGCTACCTCCTAGTCTCTGATATCTTCTTCCAAGTACAAGTAAGTTGAAAATGTGTAACTAGAAAATGTGAGAAGTCACCATCTACAACGTTTGATATGGAGAAAAGAATTTATCATGCAAAGCACATTTGTGTGAAATACACAATATGGGGGAGCTATGAGCCCTTTCCAGTTTTTCAACTAATTTGCAGAGGCATAAATACAGCAAAACTGGACTTGACAATTCTGTGCTGGTAATATACCCTTTGTATTCATTTTTTCTATATTCTTGGGAATTGCATTGGAAAAACTAAAAAAGGACTACGTTAGTTTTGTAGGAATTTCTAGTCCATCCTCTGCACTGAAAGTTGCTGATTTCAAATAAGGATGTGGTGGTGGGGGGGATATGTTTTTCAAACTTTTGAGTCTCATCTGGCTCAGCCAGGATATCCACATTTTCTCTGTCCAAGCATTTACTTTGTTCTTGCTTAATATTTCTGTGATCCACTAAGACTTCTGACTCAGAGCATTTCCTATTGACGCAGTGTTCCAGCAAGAGTTTGTTGCTGTCTTAGTTTAGGGCTGCCTGTAGTTTATTATTAAATTTATAATGGAATTTGTAATGACCTTGAAAGAAAATATAATATACTGTATATAGAATTAGCCATTTATTGTATTTCTATATACAATTTTTTAGAAAACTGTGTAATAGATCAGAAGGCTGCTATGTGACAGGGCTCTTGTATCCCTTGCTCAAGAGCGAGGCGCGCTGGGCCAGGCGAGATGGTGCTGAGCTCCCAGGTTCTCTTTTAATGGGGGACAAGTCACTCTGCCTGTTGCACTGCGCCTTGAGATCCTGTAAAATGGAGTCTCGGCAGCTTCTTGTTTTCCCAGACAGGACAATATCTTTTTTGTGTTTACTTGAATATTTTTCTCTTTTCAGCTGTTTATTTTGTAATTGGGGTGAGAGGAGTGAGAATAAGGAAAGTGGACAGGCTTCGGTGTCACCCAAAAAGTCTAGGGAAAAGAAAAATCCTGCCCTATAAGGACCCAGTGGTCAGAGCTGAGACTATTTCCTGTTGATTTTGAATTACTGAATGATTTTTTGACTGTTTTTCTTCTTTATATGTTACCTATTCTGATTCCAATTGTGATAAATCTCAGCTTTTCAGTTTAAATCCCCTCTCTCCCTTCAGGGCTATTGGTGTAAGTGCAATTGGTGGTGAGTGAGGTTTCCATCACACCAACTCCTGGCTGGTTCTTGATGAGAAATTTGTTGCAATGTTTGTGGTCTTTCCTTGGGCTTCCAGACGCTGTTTTAGTAGAAGTTATTAAAAAAAAAAAATAGTTTGTTTTGTTTTACATGACTTTAGATTGGTCAGTATCGCATGGGATATCTGTCAATTAGAAGAGAGGCTCTAGATGCTTTGCTTTTTTATACAGAGGAGAGACTGCTTTGCTTTTTTTATATACAGAGGAGAGACACTGAGACAAGTGTCTAGACTTGAACCACTGGCTACAGAGAGCAGCAAAGCAGAACAGCACAAAACACATCTGTCTATCCCTGAGAAATAGTCTTTTTTCTGCCACTGTCTCAAATGTATGTGTACAAAACCCTCTGTATCCTGGAGCTCCAGTCATGAGATAAGTAACTATCAGGTGAATTCTTGAAATCATAGCAGATGGCAGTATCTAGCTTGATATACTTTCATCAGGATTTTTGAATTATTTCAAATGTCATAATCTATGGTAAATTACATATTGCATCTGTTCTGTAGGAAAAAGTGAGATCAGGGCTGAAATGCTATTAAGAGCTTTCCCATCTGCCTAAACCAAAGGGTGCATTTAATGAGGGCCCCTGTCTTCTGCACTTTCCCTGTGCCAAGTGGAGTTGGGCATGGTACAGAGAACTTCCCTGTCGCCTCTACTTGTGAGAGCAGCATATGAGAATCAGGAGGAGGCTCCTTGTTGCTGATGAGCACTGTCTGTGCTGGGTGGGAATTGTGCTTCCTCGTCCCATCCTTTGCTCTCTAACCTGGAAAGCTGAAGCCTGTGACTGGATTGTGCCCTCCAGTGTCAGTCATGGCGTGAAAGGCACCTTAGCTCTTCTCTCAACCATGCAGAGCAGTGACTGAGTTGTCAAAACTACTCAAGTAAAGTGGGTGCAGAAGTATTTGAGAAGCTCCTCGACAGCTCCCTGTGTTGTCCTAGAGGAACCTGAGGCTGTTCTAGCTGGGGCGCATAGTCCTTGTAGCAGTGGCTGCAAGGTGCTTGTGTGCCTGGTCCCTCAAAAGGCTGTAGAAAGCTATTGCAGACCAGCTGGTCCCGTAGCAGGTCAGTGCTTCTGCTTTGCGAGTGCCGCTCTGATACTGCAGCGTTGTTTGCAGCAGACACCTATGTGGAGCTCCCTGCGGGTGTGTGGTACCCGCTGCTGCTGCGGGAGGACTGGCAGCCCATGGTGTCACAGCAGGTAAGTGGAGGTGGTGGCTCTGAAGTGCCCTTTCCTCTTGTTCCCTGAAGCACATATGCCTTCAAACATGCTTATTCCCTTCCCCCTGGAAGTAGGCCCTATATTTGATGAGATCAACAAAACTTTGACACTGAGAAGGGTTTTAGCCCATGTCTGAAACATGTTTTGTGCAGAATAGGTAGTAAGAGGCCCCCCATCTATATAATCTTCAGAGTCTTTGATGCTATTATTTTTTTTTCTAATTTACCTTTTTAAAAATTTACACTCTTTGAAGAAGACTGCACTCTCCCTTTCATCCTATTGTAGTAGGGATGGAAGGTCAGGCTGAAATTCCTAATCTTAACCCGAGGGGATATTTTAGAGAACATCAGAGAACCTGTCCCTCCTGTACCCAAGCCGGAAGTGTGAATCTGGATCATGTTCCTAAGTTTGGATGAAAATAAGATGTGAAAGTCGATTACAACAGTATATTTTGCTACTTTTTGATACTTTTTAAAAAATTTTAGAAGCATAAAGTATGTAATTATATTTATTTGGAGGATACTTTTCATTAAATTAGAAATGATACAGCAGAGACTAAATTATGAACTTTATTATTATCTGAAACATCTTATTCTCTAAATCTGTCCTGGGAAGCATACATAGTTCAAGCCTGCACTTGCACCTCTTCCTGCTACAGCTCCATGTATGTGGGATCTCAGAAATCAGAGGTTTAACTTTTTCAAATTGAAGGCAAGCCTTTCTTTCCTAGTGCTTTCAAGTACTGTCAGTAGAGCTTGCTGTCTAATGAAGTGGTCATTTAATCCTGCTCAGACAGTGGTGCTTCCTTTCAGAGGACCTTCTCAGGAAAGGCTGAGTGTTTCTGTAAGGCAGCGAGAGACCTTCCCTCTGTCCTGTTCCCAGCCTTGTCGCAGATGCCTTCCTGAACCTCCTGATAAAAATGAAGCACTTCAGTCTGCATTAAATCTCTTTTTTTTTTTTTTTCTCCAGATGAGAAGGAATTACTCTGAACTCTTGGTCTAGTTTGGGATCAAGAAGATGGCAGATAATTCAGTTCTGAACAGAAAGTACTTGAGGTTTTGCTTAACTATGACTCCAGGATTTTTTTTTTTTAGGCCACTCTGTTTATTCCTCGGATGACATTAGGAGACTTTTCAATGCAGACTCATTGGGCTTGATGCCCAAATTCGGAGGCTGGTGGTGTTTGCTGGGGCTCCCTGGGCTGTGGATGGAGCCGCTCCTCCCACAGTGCCCACGCCACTGTCCCCGCATGTCGGCGGGGCAGGGTGACCCACGTCTGGGCTCTAGAAATGATTCACCTCTTCTTACTGTACCCTGGTTTTAGCAAACGAGTGCCTAGAAATGACCTCAATAAGCTCCTAAGTGATTTTATATTGCTCACAGGTGTTGTTTGGTTGATTCTTCCTTGTTAGGTTGATTTTTATCTTTTGTCTGAATCTCTCCTCTTTGCTGCTAGGGCTTCCTGGCTGTGGCTAATGATGGTATTTGAGGCAGTAACAATTGCTGCTGCCTGTTTTGGTTTTGCATTTACTGTTGCTTGTCATGGGCATTCAGCTCTGCTGGTTTTGTGCCTCTCTTCCTGGTGTGCTCAGCTGCACAGCTCGTCCCATGTCCACCTGCCTCCTCTCACCAGTGTGTTCCTGCTGTTGCCCCTTGCCCAGTTAGCTATAACCCCAGCATCCTTCTCCCATTTCCTTTTTGTGTGTCCTTGCACTTGTTTTGCCATAAACTCGCTTTTCTGCAAGAGAGCTGATGAGGGAGTTAATTAACACGGTTTATCTTTCAGCCAGCCCTTCCATCATGGCAGTTGTGGGTCAAGACTGTAGTTTTCCATTGGGAGTGGGGGGTGCAGGCGATGAAGGGGCTAAGAAAGCATTCTCTGGCAAGCGGGAAGCAGCCTGTTGGGACTGCAGTAATCCAAGCTATTGGAAAGTGCTGCCGAGTTAATCCTGAGAGCGCAGGATTTAGCAGCTTCTGCACAGGAAGTGGGATTTGCCAAAAAGGATATTCTTCTGAGGATTGCAAAAGCAGCTCTAGGTGAACATCATGTACAAGTAACTGAGTATTAATGGGAGAACTGCATTTATTTGCACTTACAAATAAGAAAATAAGATTTTTTAACTGTATCTGGAGTTGGCAGCATTAAATAGAGAATTCTGTAGGAGTTTGAGAGTACCTATTGGCATCCACTGCGGATCCAACATTGCGACACGTAGGGAGTGCAATGAGAGGTGACTGTGTAAACACATTGAGGTGACGGTGACACCAGGCACTAAGTGACCACCTTCATTCTCTGAAAAATGCTAAAATGAAAGTGTAGCTCTATGATATTGCTGACAAAAGGGCCAAACAGATCATCTATTGCAAGTGTGTGCCTTGGGCTGAGGCAGGCAGGCAGTTGGCAGCTGTGTTTGGTGGGGATGCAGGTCTCAAGGCCCCCAGAAGAAGCAAGGTTTAAACACTGGTGGTCTGAGGTTGACACGCTTCGGAAAGGCAATAATATGTCTCTGGAAAAGGCAGTGTTGTTAAAGTCCTTTCCTGGTTTGATGCAGCTTGGGCTATTTCTAAGTGCTAGTGGAGCTGATGGCAGCATGTAACGGCTGCTGCACGTGGCCTCAGCAGAAGGTGTTTGTGCTTTAATTCAGGCGCTGGCACCAAGCATGGGCAGGTTGTTCTTGCAGTCGAGAGAGATGTGGCATCTCCTTGAAATTCCCGGGCATCTGGTGAAACGCGCGCACCATGTTGGACTCGCCAGCTGAGAGCCAAGACTAAGGCCTTGGGAAGAGACAGACAGAACTTCCTAATCAAATAGGAGTTGCAGGTGCAAAATAATAGTTTAGCAATAAAGGGTTTTTTCACAAAAAAACAAAAAAAATGAAGCAGTCTGTGGCATTAACCTTGTATCTCATGTAAACAAGAATGCAATGCACTTAATGCCATCCGAAAATTAATAATGGCAGTAGTGTTTATCGTATCATTCTATATGAATCATAAATGTTGCAGTTTTATGTAGGTAATAAGGGGTTTAAAAATATTGAGGGCACTAATACAGTTTGAGTCTCGGCTATATTAGCTTAACCTTCTTAAACGTATGTATAGACTAAGGGTGATTCAGTTAAGCCATGTGTGCTGAATTGTCATATATACATAAAATACAAGGGTGCAGATTGTGGTAGAAAAAGTGAGGGAACTTTGTCCTCAGTTGCACTGAAAATCTTCCCTCCTCCCTTCCCTTGTTGATTAGATTCGTTGCCTGTGAAAAGTGCCAACCTTTAAAACCCGCGCGTGCCTAGACGTGGTGGTGCTGGGGCAGAGCTGCTGAGGCCCCGAACAGGAATCCTCACTCACACCACAGCTCTCGTAGCCTTTGGGAAGTGTGGAAAGAGCAGTATAAACCAAGTGTTGCCATTTACAACAAGAAAAAAGGAGCGGGCAAGGGATTCATTTCCCCCAAATGGGCATGCTAAATGATAGACATATTCTCTGCTCCAAGGCGTTTATCATTGAGCTTTTTGGGAGCATATATATGCATTCAGGTTGGCTTTGTTGGCAACATTAGCCACTAATATTTGTCAGTCAGAGGAAAGACTCTAGACACTTCCTATTAGTGGCCAGGGAGCACTGTCCAAATGATCTTTAGGGATCAGCAGCATAAATCCTATGTTTTTATGTATGAAAAGCTCTCCCTGTGGAGATAATAGCAATGCAGAGGCTGAATCACATGCCGTGTAATTGAAGCAAGATTAATAATTATTTAAAAGTAATAGTCTTGTAGCTGAAACACTGACTCATTTGTGCTTTCCTGCAGCTGTTTTGGGTTCTTGCTTTTTGAAAGATTAAATTAGCCTTGCATTATCGTGTGTTTCCATTGTGTTTTCCAACTCTGTGACAGATGTTAGGTACAGCATTATTATGTACAGGTAGGAAGGGAAATGTTTTCTTTTGTTTTCTGCGTTCTGAATCTGATACTATCTCATATTTTTGTTAATATCTTGGGTAATGAAATAGCAAGTGCACTTAACACATCTGCAAATGATACTAAGCCCTCGGGAAGGGCCCCGAGCACTCTGCCATCACTCCAAATAGCGCTGGCCCGTTGGCGTGGAGTGGCCCGAACCAAGCAGGGCGCAACGGGGCTGACCGTGAGCGGCAGGGCTGGGGGGTCCTATCCCACGTGGGCCAGGGGCCTCCCACGGCTGCCTGGCCGTGGTTCAGAGCAGGCACCGGGCTCTGTCCTGGCGCACGGATTGGGACCCCCATTCTCTGTAAATCTGATGCTAAAGGAGCAGCATCCGGTGTTCACCCTGAGTTAACTTTGTACAATATTTAATGCTGGTGGATTGGGGAAGAAGCTCCATGCAAAGGTTATTATGCTAGCAGATGTATTTAGCAAAAAGGAAACCATTAGGTTGTTGAATATGACTGCTGCTATGCCAAGCCTTGCATTTTTGCCCATTTTGTAACTTTATAACAAACTGAATAATTTCCTGGCAGCCTCTCCCTTCCATTTTAGGTGTCAATGCATGGAAAACTTACCATGTTCTCTTTGAGCTTGTTCCAGGGCGGTTTTGCTAATTGACTAATTCTCTGCTTAGCTGGTGCTATGGGCTCTGGAGAAGAGAGGTCTCAGGGGATTACTACCTCTTGTGCCCACAGAAGTGAATTTCCATGGCATCCTGGAGGACTTTGATGAGAATTTATGCTGATTTTTTTTTCCACCTGAATATTCAAAATTGGGCATATATGCTGTTGTCTTCCTCAATTTCATTAAGGCTTTATATTATTTCTGTAAAAGATGTATATGTAATTGTTTCCAAGAGAACTTCTCAGTTCCACATTGGTTGTAAGGTAAGAAAGCAGATAAAGTTGATCCATTTAGGGTCACAGGGTTACGTGTAATATGTAATTTCCTATGAGAATGAAATAGAAGTAATCTGTTCACCTTCATCTCTCAATTCTCTTTCAAAAAGCAATAACTTCTAGTTTGTTTTGAGGTTCTTAGCTCATATTTTTATCAGTTAATTACTAAGCTGCTTCAAATTTCCTGTATTTCCAGGGCAGGGTGAAAATAAAGGGAAGTTATAACCTCATCCTTTCCGTGTGGGTATACAGAATGGTTCTTGTTCCATCTCGGCACACAAAAGAGGGAATGGGTATGTTTGTTACTTTAAAGCCTAAGAGATGTCTTAGGGTAGATGGTAATTACATTATCGTTCAGCCACTTTGCATAGTAAAACTTCATTGCAAAGCGTGTTCCTGTTCCCTGTAAGAGAAAGGCAGTAACTGATTTACAAAGCCATCAAAGCTGTGGAAATGCTCACCTTAATCAGGCCTGTAATTATGAGGAAAATTATTTCCGGAAAACTTACTTACAGAATAAAGATTTAAAAGATCTGAAGGTTGTCTGTCAAAGTGCTACAATTATTTTCTTTCAAAGCCTTGAGAGATCCTTGTAGAGAAGAGAAAAAGAGAGAGAGAGAAGGAAAAAAAAAAAAGTAAAATTCTATCTTTTCATTCTTTCCATTACAGTGGAGAAAATAAACTGCAAATGTTACCATAATTTCCTCAGGTAACAGTAGCAAGTGTCTCTGGAAGTACATACACACACGCAATAAATGGATTTAATCTGCTCTCTTAGGCTGGAATTGCCTATCAATATTGCTACCTGTAATTAGCTCTCTCACATGCAATAATTCTCCTGGCTTGAATATTACAAAATTGCTAACCTGTGGAGGTATTTTTATTATTCCCAAGGCTTCTCTCCCCTGCAGCTGCCGTGTAGGTGCATGTGGTATTTCATGCCCTTGCTTTTCTAGCACGCGCTGTGCAGCCATCTCTCCTGCTCCTCTCAGGAGCTGACCCGGCGTGAGCAGCGCGGCTGGCGAGGGGAACGTGGGAAGTGAACTGGGGCACCTGAAATCTCTTGAGAAAATTGATGATTTAAAAAGTAATAATGTCCAGTGTAAAGACTGAGAGTTCAAACAGTAGTTTCCTGCCAAAGCTTTCCTGCCCTCAACTAGCTCACAGTAAATATGCGTGGCCAAGTCCAAGGGTGGCCACAGAACATGCAAGTTCATTGCATGAACCGCTTGCTACTGTAGGAGTGCGACAGTTCAGGCCTGCCCCTTTTAATGCCAGAGGATCAAAAGAGGCAGCCACTCAGCCAAGAACTGAATGCTACTGTTCTTGACTGGGCCAGAATCATTTATAGAGAAATTCTGGGGAAAAAGAAAACTTTTTTTTTGGTATCTGCAGACTTGTAGGATAATAGCGACCCTGAGGATGGTGGGATTAATAGTATATTGTAATTTATCACATGGTGCAATTTAGTGACACAACATCTGATGAAAATAGGCTCAATGCAGCTGTTGTACCTATCTGTCCTTCCTGTCTCAAGTCACCTGTGTCAATCTGGTGTCCTGAAAGTAGCTGAAGATGAATTGCCTGGAAGGCTGTGCCCACCTCTGGGCAGTACAATGGGGTACTGTGTTGGTACTATGCATGAACGTGGGAGAAAGCTAATTTCTGATAATTCTGTAGTCTCAGGCCTACCAAGGAGTTCCAGGTTAGAGGCAGAGCAGCATCAGCTCTGCAGGACAACTGGGGTAGCTGGTCCTGTTCAGCTGTTGCCTGTTCAAGAGCTGCATTGCATTCAGTGCTACCTTGCAACTCTGCTTTGCCATGAACGGAGCCGCATGAAAACCTCTCTAATCTGACTGCTCCGTCACTCTTCTTGCACTGTGTTGTACTGAGCGGGTAGCTCTCCTGACCTGGCTCATGGTTAGCACTAGGGAGAAGTATGGGAATAGGTAGAAACATTGCAGTACTCCTCGCTGCGGGCAGAAGAGGGGGGATGGGGAAAGAGAACTGCAATTTAGGCAAGTCCGAAATCAGTCACAGGATCAGTAGACCCGAAGTCCAACCTGGTTGTGTTG
>NW_010588859.1:95050-164765 GCF_000705375.1 Tinamus guttatus | reverse complement strand
AGGAATGATGGCGAGAGGTGCAATCGGTCCTTGCTGGAGCATGCAGCAGTCGCACCGCTGCGGCTACCTCACCACGGACCTGGGCGGCCCCGTGCGGAGCGGGCGCCGTGTCAGCTTGAGGCCTCGTCTGAGCTGATTGCCCCTGCTCAGAGGCCGGGGTAATGAGCCTGAGGACAGCCTGGCCACATGGGAATTTTTTTCGACTCATTTGTCACTACCCTAAGGCTTTACCATAGCAGTGCAGCATAGGCATGTAAGTCATCAAAATACAAATGTGCCTTCAGAATCCCTAGGTGGTTTAATACAATGTGCTCTTCTAACGAAGTGTGCTGTCGCTCTCCTGGGCTGCCTAACTCTGTTTTGGAGCTTTAGCTTCTCTTCAGACAGGACCAAGGAGAGCCCGTAGGTTCTCCTTAGTGCCCCATAAAGACCAGAGAGAAGGTCGGATGCACGGCTGGGTGGTGGAGTTGGAGGGAATCAGCTTTCTCAACTGCGCTGGATGCTAATTTCACTCCAGAATTTCTATACAAATTGGACTTCAGCAGATGTCTGTTCTTACCCTGTTCCCAATCTCTGATGTAAACCCAGCCACCCTCCAGCAGAGCTTTAAACACCGCATGATTGCTGTGGTCCAGGGGCTTCTTTTTGGCCTTTACTGTGCAGTCAGTTTGTGTAATTCGTGTAATCCATGCACTTGTGGTCACAGCCCCCAAATTATTTCCCTAAACACGATAAAAGACTGAAGGGTTGTTTCCCATAATCAGCTTTCTGTATTAACCAAATTTATTTGGGATTGTCTCCAACAAGTAATTCCTGGGCTTCCTTCCTAAATTAGTCCCCTAAAAAGGGTCATTCTTACTGACATAGTTACTACCTAGGTCTCAGTCCCCAGCTGTTGATGTTTGACTGGGTGTCTTCTGTTACAGTGGTTTCCTAGAATAGGATTTTCATTACATTCAGAATATGATGTGATACTTGAGTGTTTGGACATTTGAATTTAAAATTCACCTTTCATACATATTTAAACTAGTAAAATGCAGCTATTGAAAAGTTTGCAGAAAGGAAATAAAAAAAATGGATACTGATTAGTCCAAATATATTGTTCCAGGATGAATATTTGCTAACAGTTTGTTCTAGCACATACCCTCATCTAAGTCATGTACTCTTCTCTGATTAAATGTTTTAGCAAAATCTGTTAAAAAAATGAATTTGCTATTCAAATGCCATCTCAGCCTCTTTTGGCTTTGTGTTGGAAACAGAGCGGTGATAATGCTGAAATGTCATCTGAAAAGCCATTCATCCTGAAAGTGCTTTACAAGGAGTTGTTCCCATTTGCAGATGGGGGTGTGTTTGCTAAATCAGTGCACGCGTAGCCAGCGGAGGTCCATTTCTCCCCGGGAGAGGTACTGGAGACAGTGTTCAGGAAGCAGAGGGCGGAAAGAAATAAAAGGCAAATAAAAATCCAAAGCTGCCTAATTAAGGGATGAAAAATCAGGATATCTTTTTAATGCTTTAACAACACTTCGGAATTTTACAATCCAGACCAAATCCAATTGAAAAACACAGTGTTCACCTTGCAAACAAAGACAAGGCTGTTCTCACTGTGTTGTTTATTGCTTTGATTATTGTCCTCCTATAATCCCAGCACATACAAAGGGCTTCATAACAAATCTACTTTCTTTGCATTTATGTTGCGAGTATTTATTAATGCTGGTTTTCAGTTTATGTTTTGAGATTCAGCAAGCTTTCAATAATGCTGTTGACTAAATTTGCCTTAATTTTAGGTTCTGAGATTAAAAGGAAAGATCTTTCAGGGGTACTTAATTAGAGAGAGAGAAAAAAAAAAGTATTATGTTCCTGTTTCCACAAGGGAGAAATAAACTAGACTGGTTGCAACACTTTTTTTTTTTTTTTAATGTGGTGTTTTGTATTCTTTTAAACCTCCTGTGGAAGCTTTAGATGAAAGAGGTTTATGCATAAGTTCAAAGCCTCTCCTGGTTGATCAGTATTCCCCCAAGAAGCATGGATGAGCAAAGGTAGCTCAGGAAAGCCATGCTAGTCTCATCTCATCAGCTTGCCCAAAAGGAAATTTAAAGGGTTCTTCCAGTTTTTGTTTACTTGCTTTCATTTTTATTCCCCTGTAGGCTCAGAACCAGCAAACTGAAGTCTGTGGAAGAGCAGGGTACTCTTGCACACCATCTCACCATCATCCCAGTTCTGGTAATTTTGCATTAGACTTTTTCTACAAGCATTCCCGTGAGGAGGAAAAAAAAAATGCTGAAGGAGCACCTGGGGGAAAACTTTGCAATCTCATAGAAGACAGTTTTCTACCTGATCACATAAGAGTAAAAACTGGTGTGCTTAACTTTTTGTGTTTGTTAGTATTTAGGCCACTGTTCAGATAATTGTCTTTTGTATAGGGCTGGGCATGTGTCTGAGCTTCTCAAAGTGCTTCTTTGCTCTGGGTATGTTCATTATATTATCATGAAATTACATCCAAAAGGATATGGAATAAAACTGCAGTGGGTTTCACAAGAGACTTGCCCTAGATGAGCCTGTTAGATCCTTGTGTCCTTTGCAGTTTTCTTAGCCAGTGAGGCTGCTTAATGAGGCTGTTGAAATTTGAAAGGCAGATACATTTTTCTTGTGCCTTAGGGAACAGGACAACCTCCAGCCGAGATATTAGGAGGAAATTTCCCACTGCTTAATCTGCAATTGCCTGCCTCAGGTTTCTTCAAACTGTTTTCTGGCAGGTCGGATACCAGCCTGCCTGAGACATAGGAGTGGACTAATGAGATTTTGGTGTTCTCTATTTCAGTATGTTTTCCTAAATAAGCGTATGAGATGTTAGCTCCAACTCCTGATGACTGTTTTGTGGTGAAAGAGGGAGAAATACTCCTGGTTATGCAGAAATTTCATGTTTGGGTGTTGATAACGGGCAGAATTTGTGGCAGGATCTGCCCCGCTACAGAGCTGTGCCCTGGCTGTTACGTTGTCCACAGGCAAGTGCTCCTCCTCTTAAACTTAGATTCCAGACCGGAAGTGCATGTTTAGATGTACTTTCCATGTCATCAGAATGTTAGAAAAGCTTTTCTTTCATCGGAATTGCAAATGTCAAGACTCTTAAAATTGGTGTGGGATGGAATTGTATCCTGCATGACACCATGCTGCCCTGCAGTCAGACTCCCCACTTCCCATAGACGCTCTGGAAGCCAAACCCCCTGCATGGGTGTTTTATCCAGCCAGGAAGTCAGGGTGCCCAACAGTGTCCCAGCCTAAGCAATGCTGAGTTGCATGGAGAAGTGAACCCCTGGCTCCTGCTGGGTGCATCTAGCCCTCCTGCCACTTGGGCAGTGTCAGCACGTGGCTGGGGCACTGAAGAGCTCAAAGGCTCTTCCTAGGGGCTAGGGGCTATAAGCAGAGCAACAATCTGAAGGAAAGACACTTCCCATCTTCCTGCAAGTTCCATCAATAACTGGCTCTTGCCTCCTGTCTACTGCCTTCACTTGACCCATCTGCTGTTCTGTACAATGAATTTGCACTGTGTGAAGGTACTGCCAGTGGCTTTTCCTTGCAGCTCTTCTGCAGACAGACCCTGTGGCTGACGCAGCTTCCTGCTCTGCTTTGTGCTCAGGGGTGCTTTGGGCTTAAGCCAAGGATCTCGGTCTGCATTGAAACAGGTTTGACGTATGGGTGCATGGAGGAGTTGTTAAAACACTGATTGGTGTCAGAATCTTACTGTTCAGGTGAAGATCTGAAAATGTTGCTGGTGCTTCTGGGCAGAGGGCAGTCTGTAAATTACTTAATAGAAAATAAAAACCAAATACAAGATCTCATTCTGCTCGGCATGCTCTCTCCCAGCATCAATGTGGTTATAAACACCTGGAGCAATGTCTGGTATTAACTACTGTGTAGTTTTATTATGGAAGGTAATTGGAAGTTTACGAGACTGACAATTTAATGATTTTCTGTAGAAAGTCTCTTATGCCAGAGAGGCTGTGAATAAGCATAATTGAAAAGCCAAGGCTGACTGGTAGTTTTGGTTTTAAATGGCTTCTCTTGAAGGGGTTATGTGACTGGGCTATCAAAAACTTGCGCCCATATAATGCCTTCAGTCTTTAAGCAGAATTGCCTCTTGAAATCAATGGCCTGATGTGACACCTGAGGTTTGATCAATGTATAACAAGCTATTGGATTCAGGTAGGCAGCCTCAAATCTTGTCCAGAGAGAGCCATTTCTCTATAGTTTTTCCTCCCTATTCATAAATTAGGATGTGCATCTTTTTCAAGCAGAGCTGAGATAGCTGAGGAGGGAGCACTAATTCCAGGCATTGATAAAATGCAAGGCAATGATAATGAAATCTTGTGCTTGAGATGCAAATCTGAGTGCTGCGGTGGTCTGACCTGTGCAGATTTACAGCCATTATTGTCACAACAAACATCAGCGTCTCTCAGAAAAGCAAAAATGAAAGGCAGGTTCCATGACCAGGAAAGCAAACATCAAAGCTAAATATTTTGTGTCCTTAGTCCTCTTTGGGAGAGGAGAGGCTGGTGCTAAGTCAGTGGAACCGACTCAGGGCATCAGGAATCTGTGAAACGGGCTGTGCTTCCCGGGCAGGTAGGACCTCTGTGGAGGGACAGGCTCATTCTGTAGCTCCAGTCTCCTAGTTAGTTATTTCTGTGCCAAGTGAGCCTGGACTTCAGGGAATGGGGATAAGCTGGGGGACTAAAATAGAAATTTCTAAGAAAGAAAAACGTGAGAGGGCATAGCTTAGCCCAGTACGGTATGTAAGCAAAGCAAAAAGATTGCTTGGTTGCTGGATTCTTCTTTTCACTGCCTGCCATGTGTCTGCTGGTTAAATGCATCTGCTGCTCTCCTGCAATGCAGGAGTGGCTGTGGCTGTGAAAGGCAGGAATACACTCGCCTTGCGTTTAGCCTGCAGAATTTGCCCACACCTCAGTCCAAATCTGGAATGTCTCTGCATGTCTTAAATGAGACTTGTGCTAACAGCTGATTGTGTAAATCTGGATAGGACTCTGTATGGCAAGTGCAAATGAGAACTTGAGTTTTGTCTAAATTGCGATTTGTGCCGCAGCTTCCAGAGCTGGACCCAGTGTGTGGCTGAGCACCCTGGAGATCGGTGTGACTTCCAAATGCTCCGGTGAGTGTGACCACAGCAGGATGGCTCATGAATTTGATTAATGCTTGTTTCTCTGGCAATGTATAGAATGCAAAGTGTCATTTTGCCCAAGTATTTGAGCAGTCTGGATTACAGCCTTGTTCTAATGGGAGAGAAATTTATGAAAGGAAGTTTCCCACCATACAGAGCATTAATGATTTTCTTCTGCTTTGTAGTATTTTAGTTCATTAGCAAAGTATTAAGTATTAAAGTATCTTTTTCTATAATTATCCTCTTAATTTTATTGCCGAACAAGTGTTTTTGGAAGCTGTACTTCTAGTGGCCTTGGATTATTTGAGGGAAGGGGGAGAAGAACACTGAAGTGTGCTGCAGGATGAGCATGTGATGCACATGCAAGGACATTGGCGTTCAGTACTTGGGTGTAACGAGTGTAGAGGATGGTGGCCATGCGGGGACGCGCTCTGTTGAACACTCCGTGATGCAGTGGCACCCTCACCAGGAGCTGAGGTTTTTGTTTGCGTGTTCCTAGTGGAACAGTAGTGCCTAACATGGCCCATTTGGTCCACTTTGCAGTGACTTTCCCAGACTGTCAAGACTTTTGGTGCAAAGGACCATGTGATTTGTTGTACAGTGCCTTAGTTTGAAACAAAACCCCGGAACAATAAGTAGCCGAGGGCAGGGAAATAACAGGGTGCGTAGTCAGAACACGCCCTGAGCAGAAAGGCTGTTGGCGTGAGCTGCTTGTCCTGATGGATCAGGGCATGGTGCCACTCTGACACTCCCATTCTGTTAACTGAGTTTATATAAAAATTGCTCAAATAGCAGGCAGATTAGGTGAACTGGCTGATCTTGGCCCTGTGGAGGAGGCTATAAAATGTGATTACACAGCTGTGGAAATTCCTTGCTACAGACATGCTGCTCATGGCAGTTTGAAGAGTGTGACAGGCCTTGCACAAAGGGCCTGAGAAAGGCTGGAAGGAATCTGTGACAGAAATCCCTCATCTTTTCGTAATCCAGACCCTTATTAGGACAGATTTGTTTTCCCGACCCTCCCAGGCACTAGTGCTTTCCAAGTGTGCTCTCTTGTCCTTTTGAGCCACCAAGGACTATAGAGATCCATAGTGAGGGCAAATGTAGGAAGGTGCTTGCGACTCGGGCAAGCGGCAGTGCCTTGGTGCTACAGCACGAGCATCTAAACTGCAGACACCCCACGCTCCTGTGTCTGGCAGGGTTAGGAGGTCAGAGCCATGGCCGTGAGTGATTGCCTTGCTCAGTGCAGATCTGCTTTTAATATTGTACCAATATTTCGATAGCTAGAAGTGGCTATTTCAAGCTTAAATCATGAAGTTGCTTTGAGCTTTTGCTTATCAGGGTCTCCAGCTTTGGTATGTCTTCTCTTGGAGAGAGGAGAGGGAGGAGGAAAAAAAAAAAACAATCTGCTATAAAATGCTAGGCTTGCCACAGCTAACACAAGCAATGTATTGCGTTGTATGTCAGAGCATCAGCACACTGTATTCTCATGTTTTTCTGTCCTTGCAAGTACTTCCCCATGGTCACATTATTAGACTATGAGGTGGCCTAAGCAAATTGAACTTAACCTCTAAGTGCATCCAGCTCCATACTTTAAGCTGTTCTGTGAAATACCAGTGGGATGACACAAAGACTGAGTTTAAACACTGAATTTAAGGCCAAAGCATTTGAGACCAACATCAGTCAAATGTCTTTGATACAACCAATGGAGAAATTGTCTCTTGATACAACAAGAGAGGAGGAGTTACTTTGCCTGTGTATCGAGCACTTACTTTCAGAAGAAATTGCTTGATTACATTTTGCGTGAAAATTTCATAAAACTTTAAGGCAGTTGCAGAGTGGCAGAGGCAGCTGCCCCAGGCCTGGGGGATGTGGCTTCGCCAGCGCTAAAAGGAGCAAAGCTGCTTTTGGGAGGCCTCCTGTGATGATGTGCTCAGCTCTGGTAAAAGTTTTAAAGACTGGTGCTGGTTTTCACAGTGGTAATTTCTGTAAGCAGCCAATCTGAACATAGAGTGTGCCTCAGTGATTTATGGGCATTTATTTCTAGTTATTGGTTACTTATGTGGTTTTTTTGCCTGTATCACTACTCTTGTATCTTCTTGGTGTTTTTGGCCCACATGACACGGTGGGATTAGAAGTCAGAGTTGGGGTGTCCTCTGTTTCTTTGCTCCAGCTCAGTAGTAAATTGATATAATTTGCTGCTGAGATTTTATCATTAAAAGCCTCCACTTGTGGATTGATGTGAAGGCTCCTCTGAAGGCTGGGGAGCTGACAGGAAGCAGGGAGAAATGCTGACGGGCTCCTTCTTGCCCGCACCCTATTAATAAAGCCAGCTGCATTGCTCCAGCAGCCATGTGGGGAGCACAGATTTTGCCTGGCATCATGTGCTAGAAGTGCTTTTGGTGATAAATTTGCTCTGCTGCCCTCAGCAGTTCTTAGTCTCTGCCATGCACTTGCCTTCAGAGATGTGATGGCAGCTGGGTGCCCAGAGAAGGCTGCCTGAAAGGAGGAAAGCTTGTGGTTTCCTCAGAGTGCAGGAAGAATGGAAATAGGCTGTGAAAGGGCAGCAGTCCACTTTCCAGGTCCCTAAAATATGTATTTAATGGGTATCCAACACCTTCAAACGGAAGTATGCTGGTGTAGCGTGAGGCGCTCTGCCCTCCCGCGCTGCTGCGTGAGGTACCTCGCACAGCGCTGCCCTCCCCGCGGGGCCGGCCACTGAGTCGAGTGATGGTCACAGCAGGTGAGCCACGAGCGCAAGCGGCAAAATTTCTTGTGGGAAGGGTATTGTAGAAAATGTATTGCAGGCACCAAAATTTGCCCGTTTTCCTAAGACACAGCTGAATATCTTTGCTTTGGAGTACAAGTACATTAAATAGCTCCAACTCTTTTCCTTAGAGTGCAAAGCAGCAGCTGTTGTGCTGATAGCTCTTCTTCATGGAGACACCTTCCCCCAATTCTGTTTTATAAAAATCTGCTTGGAAAAGAAAGGCATTTGGAAGTTGCTTCTCTAATCTCTCTGTAAATATCAAGTTACTGGAGAGTAGCTGTGCCAAAAGCGTCGCAGAGATCAGCTGAAAGCTCAGATATGAACTGTGTGTAGCTGTCCGCCTAGGAGGTAGAGAGCTGTTTTCGCTTCAGTCTTGCTCTCTCTTGACTGAATATGTAGCTGGGTGTCAGCTTCAGCGCGAAGGAGATGCTTGTGGCCGGGAGCGCTGTGTGCGGTTGTCCATCTCCCGCTTTAAGTTCGTTCCACGTATGAACCTGTCTTTCAAGAGCTCTCCATGTGCACTTACTAGTTCTGAGAATACTTCTGCTAGCTTCTTTAATGGCTGGGGGATCTGCCTGTTATTTATCGTGTGGAATCTAATATGTGGCAGTCCTCAGTTATGCAGATGTGCAAAGATGACAGACACAGCCCAAAGGAAGGATTTGCCAGGGCAATACTGGGCAGCTTGTTAAGTGAGACCTACACCTTTCTTTCCTCGGTGCTGGTTTTGTTGTTGCTGCTGTTTGGTCAATCTAGTTCTTTTGTTTTAAATGCTTCTCATCTGTGACTGTACACAAGAACTGTCTCCAGTTCTTCATCTCCTCTCTCTAATTAGCTACAAGCTCTTTGGGATAGGGACCATCTGTAATTACAAGTGTGGAGCACTGCAAAGAACCGAATCCTAACTTTAGCTTGGACATCTGGGAATATCTACTCAACTACAAATAACCATCCTAGAAATAAACAAGAAAGCAAAAACCCCTGGGTTTTGTAACACAAATATTTTGTGGATTTAAAAAAAAAAAAAAAAAAGGTAGTTTTCCCCAGGTTTTGAAAGTTATCAGCAGCTCCCTTTCTTTAGACATTCTAAATGAGATGAATGTTCACTGATAGCAGTGGGAGGTTAAGTCACCCACTTTAATCAAAGAACTTTACATTTCAAATGTAATCTAGAGTAAGACTGGTGAAAGCTTTCAAAAAACAGTGATGTTGAATAAAATAGCTGTAGCTTAGATTTTGTAATTGACTATTTTGTATTATATAATAACTCCTCTTTTTCTTCTATGGATGCTTTTCATTCAAAAGGGAAGAGAAAATATTTTAAACATCTGCTTTAATTCATTAAGATGAAATATCATCCTTTTATTGTACACTTCATCTAATAAGTAAGGACATCTTTGAGTCACTGTGTCTTCCTATAAGATCTCCATCCTATACCACTATGTATATTTATAAAAGCTCTTTGTAATATATTTTTTTTAAATAGAGCCCTTATTTCACTTGTTGATCTCTAGTTTGATTGCCAAAAGTCATAGATTTGTAGCAGACCTTGTGGAAGACCTTGGATTAAATGAGGTTCTCTGTGCTTTAGAAGAGGGCAAATGGAAAAACTAACAAAACTAATAGCAGTGAAGTATCATGGTAATACTTTACATTTTCTGTGGCTTGTGCTTCTTGCCACTGAAGTTGCTGTGAATTTTGTGACCGACTTCAGAAGGGGAAGGTTTGGTCCCCATGGTTTTCTCAGAGCCAAGTTTTCTTTCAAACTACATTACTCAGTTCCGCACAAGCGGTCCTTGGCTTCTTCCAGAATCTGTCAACCCAGCAGGTGATTTGGTCACTGTCTACAAATAAAACATGCATTTCACTTTGAAAGTCAATTTTTGCCATGGGGAGGTAAGCTCTGGCTTCATGCCACTAAGAAGGGCCAAGGATTTAGAAAATCCATCCATATAACTCTATTGTAACTGCTTCTGCATTGCTGTGAGGAATCCTTTGCTGACAAATATCAAAGGGCTGTAATGTCATCTTTGACTTCTCTTCCTCGAATGAATCTGCGTGCAAATCATGTTTCTTTGACAAAGTCAAGATCATTCAGTAACCTTCTCCCGTCCTTGCCTTCTCTTTACAACCCCTTTAGAACCAGAAAGAGCCGTGTGTAACGGGAGCAAGCTCCCACATTAAATTCATTTCCGTTAATCTCATCCTGTTACTATTTGACCAGAGTAAGGCTAGCTATTAAGGATGACAGCGTTCTTTGAAATGGAGAGCAGAGTGACAAGCCACACTATTGCTTTGAGGACTCTGTTCTATTCATGTTGTTGACAATGACAGATAAAGAGTGAAGGAATTTATCTTCATCCATGTTGTCCCACTGGGATATTTTGATTAGCACCATGATGATTGTTGTTTTAATGCTGTAATCATCAGTGATTATCTTTAGGCGAGAGAGATCATTTAAAGCAAAAATTAATTAAAATTAGGTTAATTTTATTTTGGATTACATGCTTAAGGGCATACAGCACCTCTTTTCTGGGTTATTTTGCTATCGCTGCACAACCTTTGGATTTTTCTTTTAAGGCGCCTATGTGTAGTGGCTTCGCTTAGTTATAGTTTCCTGGAGATTTGGCCATTCTGTTGCAACTAATGTTAAAGGAAATGTCTTCCTTTGCAATTTTTTCTTTTCTTTTTTTTTCATTTAATACAGAGTATTTCCTTTTTCTTTCTGCTTTTATTACTACAGCAGGCTGAAAGATACAGGATACCTTGCTTTTCTTGTTAATTTTTCAAGTGTGGATGCAGAAGGTTGCTATTTGCATAATATCTCCCATTGGGATTTTATATGTTGTTTGCTTTTCGGAGGAGGCCGTACCTTCCAAGTACAGAATATATACTTCCAAGCGAGCAAGCAACAGAATCTTGTAGAGTTGATCAGCAAGCGTTTCCTGGGTGTTGCTTTCACTCTAAGGACGAGCTCAGTGAGGGAGGAGTGACCCCCTTAAAACAGGGCTGGCCAGAGTGGGTTGCGCAGGATTGTGTCTGGATTTTGAATATCTCCAAGGATGGAGACTCCACGTCTCTGGGAAACCTATTCCAACATCTGACCACACTCATAGTGAAAACACCTTCTCTTGCATTTGATAAGTATGTCTTGTATTTTGGTTTGCCTCTTGTCCTGTCAGTGGGCATCACTGAAGCGAATCTGACTGTCATCCTTATACCCTTGTGTCTATGTACACATACATATTGCTAAGTTCTCCCTTGAGTCTTCTCCCCATAGGGATGACCAGTCTCAGCTCCTGGTGTCCCATCAGGATCTTCAGGTGTTTTTGTGTAAAGCTGGTGGACCCCAGCCTGCACTGGAGTGTGGGACTATCTCTCTCCAGCTACATGGCTTCAAGCTTGTCTCTACTGAACTTTATGATGTTCTTCTCTGCCCAGTTCTGCAGCCTGTCGAGATCCCTGAGTGGCAGCACAGCTCTCTGGTGTGCTATCTGCTCCACTCAGTTTTTATTGTCTGCAGATTTTCTGAGCGTGAACTCCGACCCATCATCCAGGTCACTGATTAAGATGTTAGAGTACTAACCCCAAGTCGATCCCTCAGATACACTGCTTGTAACTGGCTGCCAGCTGGACTAAGTTCCATTGATCACAACACTTGGAGCCTGACAGTTCAACCAGTTCTAGTCCACCTCACTGACCGTTTTTCTAGTCCATACTTCATCTGTTTGTCAATGAGGATGTTAAGGGAGACTGTGTCAAAAGTCTTGCTAAAGTCAGTGAGGAGAGAAAAACTGTGGGCTCAGAATGATCGAATGTGAATCAACCTGAAAAAACCAGTTTATTGAAACAAAGCTGTCCCTTCTATACCAGTTCCCTTCCCGTGCTCCCGCCTCATCTGATTGGCTAGAGCCTTTAGACTCTTTCTCCTGATTGGCTGTGGTCAGGCTCTGTCGATCTTCCCTCAGGTTGCAGGTTCAGAGTATCCTTTTTGTTCTGCGCCATGTGCTTACTCCAAGGTCTGGTATGGCTGGTTCATCGGGCAGCCATTTTCCTCCAAGAACAACTCCACAAGTCAGGATAAACAGCAGCTACTCTCCCCTCATCTACTGAGCCAGTCATCACGTCATAAAAAAGCTGTCAGGTTGGTGTTCCCCTCATAAATCCTTACTGATTGCTGCGGGTCACCTTCTTGTCCTTCTTATGTTTGGAAATGATTTCCAGGGTCCCTTGCTTCATCGCCTCAAGGTGAGGCTGCCTACCCTGTAGTTTCTGGATCCTGCTTCTTGAAGCTAGTAGTGACATTCCCCCTTCCAGTCCTAGGGAAGCCACCCTGATTGCCATCACCTTTCAGAGGTAGAGAGTGGCCTCGCAGTGACGTTAGCCTGCACCCCCAGCGCTTGTGGATGCTTCCCATCACATCTCAAATACCTCCTGGCTTTCTTCTATTCTTAACCCAAGCTGAAAATATCTACAATTAGTTAAATATAGGTCTGTCCAAAATGGTGCCAACCATCTTTTTCCTGTTAATGACATAGTTACCTCGATCTGCTCATGCACTGAGTTCTTGCCAAGTGGTATCTTATCACTTGTCTGGTTTAAAATCTTTGATGAGCATTAGGGGAAAAGTCAGACAATTCTCTTACAGTAAAGAGGGAGAAGTTGCATTTCTAATTTTATAGGCGATAATTATCCTAGTGTCATTATTCTGTCTCATGCTTCAGCACAGATTTATAATGCTGATATGATATGCCTCCTAGGCTGACTCTCTGAGAACCAGATAAAATCCTGTCTTTTACAAGCCTGCAGGGAAGAGCTAATTCAACCAGGTTAGTAATGATTTATGGGCCTTTATCCAAATCGGCTTTTCTGACAAGCCTCCCGTTAGGATACCGCTAGACTGGGAGGCAGGCACAGGCACAAAAAAATCTGATTTTGTTTCTTGGTGCAGAACTTTTCGATTCAGAGATTGCAGTCTGAGGACTTGGGTCAAACTAACTTTGCTGATTCAGGGAAGTATCTAAGAGCTCAACAGGTCACCAAAGTGGTTTGTAAAGCTCAGCTGGGGCTACTATAAGGGGATACTACATTCAGTTGAAGCTTCACGTTTTTAGTGAATATTAATCTCTGAAACATTTATTTTAATTCAGCATCCAGCCTGCTGGGATTAGTACATACTTGTAAATCAAGAAAATGGAGATGAAGAAATAAAAAAGTCTTGTTTTGTTTTACTTTTATCATTGCACATTGAACATTTGCTGACTTTGGAGCTTGTTTCACAAAAGGAATACATGAGGTGTTTCCATGATGATCTGAGTAATGATTTACCACCTGCACCTTTTACTGCCTGATGTCCATGAGGGATGCTATCTTCTGTGACATTTTTTTCTGGTTACTCCCTCCAAGAGTGACATTTAGAAGAAAGTAAATGTTCATTAAATTGAAGATGTAGATCTGATGGGTTTAAATGCCTACATATCTCTAGAGAGTAAAAGGACTTTCCTTGTCAGGGAGATTTGTGAGGAATGGACCAAATTTCATCAATAGCCATAGCTAATTAGTCTCTTCTAATGCTTCACTGTATGCTGCTTTCCGTATACACTTTTTTTTTTTAAGAGTTAGCTTTTAATGCTCATTAAAATGCAAGTAACACCTTTTTTTTTAAAAAAAAAGTTTAAAATACAAATTTGAATTCTGAGGGCGCGACGAGGCTTCCTTTGTTTTGTATTAAAGGATATAAAGAGGATAAGGATGCTTGCAGTATGGTATGTTCAGGAAACTACAGTTTGCCTTAGAGAAACTTGGGGCCTAATCTGGAGTTGCCAATCTTAGTCTGAAGGGTAATTCATTTGTGATTTTCCTTTGGTTCTGAGTCTTTATTTGCAAACCATGATGTTTTCATGAACTTGAGGAATATTTTGTGCTTTCTGGTGGAAAGGCTGGAGGCTCTGTGAGAAAATCCTGCTTTTCAGCTTACTACGCCTCCTTCCTGACAGTGGTTTCTGGAGCAGCTCTGTGGAGCTCAAATACCAGCCAGGGTAGCAGGATGTAGGTGTCTAGAGCTCCAGCAACCACCTTCATGCCTGTCTGGGTGAACTGACCAAACCCAAGTTTCTGGAGGAGTGATCTTCTCAACAAACTCCTGTAGTCGATGCTTATGGCATCACTTACTCCAACATTAGTTGCATCACTGCATTTAATCTGCACCTGAGAGCTTAGTTTCACATTAATGAAAGATGCAACTTTTACTATCTGGAACAATTTTTAAAAAGGCAGTACAAGTATGTATTCCTTACCTGCCAAGGAGAATCAAGGTGGATAAGCTCCCACAGCTGAAAGAATTAAAAGCAAAATAGGTAATGAATAATCTTGTCTACGCTATCAGCCTATACCCCATAGTTCCACTAGAAGCAGTGTCCCTTGTCCAATTTGCCAGTAGTATTTGAAACCTCTCAACTGCCAACAGCAAAACCCTCCTAACAGCACAAACAACCGCTTTGTTCACCACTTCATTTTCAGTCTTGCTCTATATCAGTGTTTGCTTGTTTTCCAAAAAGCATAATTTCTTTTTGGTGTTTGAATATACACTTGGGAAAATGTTTCACAGACGTGGAAGCTTCCCACACATAGCCCAGGCAAGGAAGATATATCTACAGATTTGATATCTACTAGTTTAGTGTAATATGTATTTCTTTGATTTCATGGGCACAGTGATAAAAGCATTCTTTTTTCATCTTAAGTGGGTAGAATGTATATCTTAGCTCTCAAAATTGCATTTAGCAGAAAAATAGAAAATTAATGTTTGGCAGCTTAACTGCTTTCAAAATGTGGACTAACATATTTTGTATGTGAAATTTTCATTTACAGTTAGAACTGGGTTCCACCCACCCTTTCTCATTCTCCTACAAATAAGTGTTGACTTGTGAACAATGATCTTTATCTCCTAACATGTACAAGGAAACATTTTTTTCTGGCATGAGATCCTATTTTTCTGCAATAGGAAATATTTTCCTCCTCTGTTTTCTGTAGTTAGTATCTTTCTTCTACTAACAGATAAAGCAGCATGCAACAGTATGAGGGGTGCCTGAAGGCAATCTAAATATTGTTCCAAGGGAAAAAAGGAAAGATATTAGAGACTGGCAGGTACTCAGAATACAGCTAACACCACAAAACATAGCTTCACAGCTCAGGGAGAGTTAGCAAGTCTCATTCTTTAAAAATCTTTATCTGAATTTTTCATATCCCAAAGTTTAGGGTTGTCCAGTGCCAGAATTGTGATTTGGTCCTTCATAAAGAGAGGAATCATCTGGAAATTGGTGCGACAGAATCATGTTTATATTTATGCCACAGTTGTCACTGATGCATGGATTTAGGTGAATTAATTTGTAGATTTGCCTTGGCTGTTCATTCTGTGGTCGGTTTGGGGTTTCTGTTCATTGCTGCAGAGCTCGCGGTGCCCTGAGATACGTTCCCAAGCACCCAGTGCTTTTTTGTGAACAGATGTATGGCTGAAACTAGCCATGAATTATTAGCCCTCTTATTAATGCCTCCAATTCCCATCGGGAGTGGTTTGGAGAGGTGCTGCAGGGGAACGCTGCCTCCAGCTGGGAAGGCGCAGCTTGCTCGACGGCTTGGCAGCCGAGCAGGGCTGCGAACGTGCAATGGCGGCAGCGCCCGCGTGTCGCAGGAGCCGCCCTCAGCGCCTCACATGCTGGTAGGTGCGTAACTGCAAACCTGGGGGGAAATCCTGCTGCTGCCACCTGAAATTGGTGGCAAAATTCCCTTTGGTTTCTGTGGAAAGAAGTAACACTGTTTCCTACCTCCTACTGTGTGAGTGTCCAGTGTAATTACTCAGGTTTCCTAATGCTTTAGCTGTGTGCACGGTCACAGTGACCAAAATGGCTCTTTTCTAGATTGCTAAGACACCAGGGAGGCTTTGAGCAATTTGCTTTGTAAATTTTGCTATGATACTTCCTCTGAGTAAACCTAATCAATCCCAAAATGTTGGTGCTTACAGGTGAGGAAAACCTCTCAGCTTTAATTGTCCCAAAGATTACAGAAAGTCGCTGGTCTTCAGCTCTTCAATGTCCACTGAGCTGATACTTTGCTGTAGAGCGTTGATCTGGGATGCCCTAAGTTTAAAAGCATAGTCTTGGAATCAGTTGTTTTTGAGACTTCAAGATAAAATCATTTTGAGATGCAACTGTGCTTTCTAGTACAAGGCAGGAACACTCTAGAGTAACTCCTGTTTGCTTACAAAACTTCCCTGGAATGTTAGTATTCCTTTTTGCTAGAGAAACAAGTTCGTGTGTAATGAAGTACCTTTGTGTGGCCATAGAGAGGTGTTCTGGATGCAGAGATACAGCAGAAGGAACTCAAGCTGCCTCGCAGCCTCGAGGATGGAGGTAGCGCTCCGAGGGGAGCACAGCGTGCGAGCCGCCAGCTCGGCGTTCGGATAACGCGGACGCTACCGTGGGCAGGGCCGGGGGCTCTCTGCGTCGCCTGCTCCGCAATCCTCAAGCTAGAGGAGGCTCGAGCGGGGACTCACTGATTAGAGGTGTATGTTTCTCTTGACCTACTTAGAGATGTGCAGCTTGCCTGAGTTGAAAGGGGATTGGATTTTAGCAGCACGGTTCCACACGGATGTGTGAGGATAAATATTTCCGCCAAAGGTTGGAAGTGGGGGAGTTTGTCGGCCTTGAGCTTTGTGGGGCCATCGTCGGCGCTGCTTGGGGGGGCAGCAGTGGAGCTGCCTGCACCGCCAGGAGCCCAGATGTAGCGTTGGGCTCTTCTCCGAGCTGGCGTCCTCGGTGGGGGAGCCTGCAGGGTTGAGCTCCATGGTAGGACAGGCCCCATAGGCAATAAAAGCTGCTTTCGGAGGGACAACAAACAAGCAGAGCACTTTCTGAGCCAGCTTCAGGTGCACCGTCTCTCCAACCTGCAGAAAGAGGCACTGGGCTACCAGGAGCAGGGGAGAACGTTTGCTATAGCACCAAACTGAGATAGACAAGCAATCCAAGCGAAGTTTGAGATCTGTACAAGAAAAAAGCAAACTTCCGAGAGAGAGGTGAGCAAAGATACTTTAGTCCTCCTTTCCTTTTAGTGTTGAAAAACATGGAAAAAAATACGACTGCTTGGTAGGTATTTCCTTTATGAGCCTCCGTGAAATGCTTCTAATATTCTCTTTAATTAAAGCACTTTTTGTTGGTTGTTTTTTGTTAATAACTTGGGCTGTATTAGTGTCGTCCATCGGGTTCAGAATGCAGTTTTTCAGCAAAAGGTGAATCTCTGTGAATTTAGCTGCCCGCTAATGACTGTAGCTAGCAAAAAATTAACAGTTAAATTGTTGCTACCTAAATGAAATATCAGGGTATAATGACATTCATTAAATGCAGTGAGCAGGGAAATTGGCCCTTTCTGGAAGGCAGCTGTGTCTGGTGTGTATAATGTGCATTTCCTACAAAACGCCATGGACTGTGACCGCTCGGGATGAGGTGAAAAGCCTCAGTGACTTAGCCTTAGGTTCTGCCGTGAGGTTAGTGCAGAGTGTTGAGCAGCGTTTCATTCAAAATTAACTTGGAGTCTGAAAATAAAATATGCTCATAAGGAAAATAAAATATGCTCTATAATCCCAAAACATTAATGCTTAAGCTGGTAAAAAGCCCGGAATCAATACTATAGCACTTCATAGTAATTTTTAGGTTCAGAGTTGATGATGTTTACAGGTAGAGAGATTATTTTTATTATAATTTCCTTCCTAGTCAGTCCTAGACTAGGTCAGAAGAAAATGTAAATAGAACAAATCTTATTTAAAAAAAAAAAAAAAGGTTTCTGAAAAGTGAGCTGCTGTAAAAAGTCAAATATCCTCAAAGTGCTTTGTGTGTTGGTGTTTGAATTACTGTGTTCTTGTTGGGAGGAAACAGGGTTATAAGAGCAGTTCCCTGAACACAGAACCTCGTTCCTTCGATTAGCCATGGTGATTCATCTTCACCTAACCTATCATTGCCTCATTTATAAGCAATCAGGACTATCATGGGCTGAAAATAACAAGACAAATGTCCAGCTAGGCATCTCAAGTCATTCAAGTCAACGTGATGAAACAAAGAAAGAACTCTTCTGCATCCTGTATAGAAAAGGGTTATGTAATGAAAAGAAAAAAATAGCAGTGCTGCACATAAATGTGGCTAGGTTGAATGATGGCTGTTTTTACCCAGTTTGTCACAAACTCTTAATATTGTTTAAATGGGAGTGAGTTTGAGCATGGTTTCCTCAGTTCGTGGGAGTGATACAGGGATTCTTCCTGGACAAGGGCCAGAGGACAGTTAGCCCCCAACCATCTCCTTTCAGGTGTAATTAGTGATCCTGATGTAGATTGGAGGTATTGTTCATGTCTTGTGGCATAAGTGAATAGCACAAATGGAATTAGACTAGGCCCAAAGTCCTCTAAAATTTACAGACAGACTCCTGGTGATTTTAAGAAGTTTTGTTTAATGATATTAAAAGAGGGCAATGGAAAGGTGAAAATATCAGAAAGTGATGTCAGCTTAGGACAGTGAAGCAAATGTATTTGAGGAAAAATAATCCAAATTGCCAGCAATGACAATGGAGAAACCTGTAAAGTACTTGTGTAGATGGAGAGTTATTAGATAAGGAACAATGGATTGAAAGCTGAAGCAAATCGTACGTGACAAAGGAGCACAAAAAGTCAGAGTTTTTTGGGTAGGACTGTGATGCACATGACTTGGAACAGAAATGAATCACTCCTATTGACTTGAGTCAAATATGGCAGTGTCTGGAAAACTGCACTCTGTTTATGATACCGCTGTGCCAGAAAGATATTAACACCAAAATAGGAGGAGTTCAGGAAAAATAAAGAATTATGAAAGAGATCAAAGGTAGGAGATCAGTTTATAAAATTAGAAGTTCAAAAATAAAAAAAAAATCATTTTTTTTTACCTGAAAATGTAAGAAAACAAGAGTGGAGGTGGTTAAGGCTGTTGGCGACATGGTTTAAAAAGTTGTGAGAATTTCAGTGAGGAGGAATAGAAATGAGTGGTAAACAAATAATAGCTATTTCCTCTGGGTAAATTCTTGATAGTGAAATGATAATGATGAATTACTTAAATTTTGGTACCATTCACGATTCTGTGTGTTTTGCAAGTACATCGAAAGATCCTCAAGAGTTGAGTATCTTAAAGACAGACAGTGACTGAAATAGCACCGGTTTCCAGTTTAACAGAGGAATTAGATGGTTTCAGCAAACCAGAGATTTTAATGCTTTTGTGGTGCCTGGTTTCCTGCCAAGATACCTCAAATGGTTAAGTTGCTTGTTTATATATAACTGACTGCATCCCACTTTATGGGAAACTGAATAGTATTGAAGTAAAACCTGTGTTGACACTGAATCATTTTTTCTTTGGTGTTCTGATAGGGGGGGAAAAAAAAGTGAGAAATATGTAATAGAATGAGTTAAATAATGATCACATGTCAGGTAAAGGTGATTTAAAAAAAAAAAAAAAGAGAAAAACTTGGCTCTTCCCTTTTTTTTGAGTGTGCAGATGTGCTGTTGTGACTCTTGTATTGGGTTGCAACGGCCTATAGATACTGTGACAACCTGTAAACAAATAGGGAGAGTGAGGTCAGAAGAGAGGTTGTCATCTGTGGACTTGACATGAATAAAGTGAAGCACCTGAGTAATAGTTTGCCAGGACTGGCACTATTATTTTTCTCTAGGACATTCTGTTTTCCAACTACCTTGACATTCAGATCCAAGGTCCCATATTCAAGTCAATGATTTGCCTTTCTTTACTCTTAAAGCATGCATTGTTGTTTTTCAAAGAACAAGTCAATCCTCAACATACTTTCCATCATGGAATGCAATCAAATTGTTGTATATAATGGAGAATCTTAACTGAAGTGTATTTATAAAATGAAGCAGTTGTTTTCTGGTGCATTTGCGTCATATAGTTTCTGACTTTTGCTTTACTCTTCACAGAGCTTTACCAGAACAGCCCTGTGAGCTTGAAGACCCATATGGCTTTTATTATATACTAGATAATAGATTTAGACAATAAAGGAACCTAATTGCTTCTACAGTGATTTATTTTTATCCCTCAAAATAAAAGGCACCTCCCTAACAGTAAGGGCTGTTACATACTCGGTGCAAATTGGCTTTTTTCTGCATTTCTTGTGCTAAAAATGTGCATCAAACCACATTTCAAATACGTGGTGATCAAAAAGTTGTGATCTCAAGATGTCAGCTCTCTTGTATAACTGTGTTGCAAGTGCAACCTGCTCCTCTGACATAAAAAGACAAAATGAGTCATGAGCGCTGCAATTCTGATATCAGGAAAAAAACAGAATTGGCTGTTTTGCTACAGCATTCCCTTTTTTACAAAGAAATACAGATATTTGAATACAAGAAATTCTATATAAACACAAGTTTTTTGTGTTTTTTATTTGTTTTTATTTTCTTAATGTAAGGGTGTTCAAACCCTGGAACAGGTTGTGATGTCTACATCATTGGAGATACTCAAAACCTGACTGGACAGAGCCCTGAGCAACCTTCCTTAGGTGATCCTGCTTTGAGTAGGGCACTTGGATAAGATGATTTCTAGAGAGGCCTTCCAACCTCAACCATTCTGTGGAAACAAGCAAGTACGTCCAACAGTCGAAAATTCTGTTTTGCTAGTTCAATATTTGTTTCCTATTTGGACTTTGTGATAGGGTCCTGTATCCAGCTGCCCACTGTACTATCTGAAGAGCTGAGTCGATGGTGGAAGTGGTGAGTTCCTACACTTACTCTGAATTTTATCTTCTCTACTGGCATCTTCACAGAAGGGCCAAGTCATAATTACTGATGGAACTCCTTGAGAACTGCTTCTTACAAGTCTTTTATTTCTTTCTTACATGTCTGTCTTTCAGATTGTTGGGATAGCTACCAAAGATGCAAATCCTGTGTGTCTTGTCTGGTAGAAGCTTTCTGTTGAAAGCAATGGGTTTGATCTGTGACGTTTATGCCAGTCTCCTGGCCATTTTAATTTCTACTTTCCGCTTTTCCTGTTAGGCAATCTAGTTGTATTCACTTTAAAAACTAAGTAATGATCAGGGCATAATCACATTATAGATAGGCAGCCTTTTTAGTATTGACTGGATGGCAGAGGAACATCAGTAAAGAAAACCCTGAAGGGATATTTTGGATGAAAGAGCAGTGCAAAGGTAGAGTGCTATAATAAAGATATGCCAAGTTGTATGTATTTGTATTACCGTCTTTTTTTTGTGCTTGTCTTTAGCTCCTAAAGATGTGTTACAGGAGGGCTGCGAGAGTTGTATTTAAATTAACTAATCAGGCATGCATTTTGTGTAATGTCATTAAAATCAGTTTCAGATGTTTTTCTCTTACAGTATACCAGGAAAGGTGCAGGCTGGCAACACTAAGAAACCTGCAGCTTGCATAAGAGCATGTGCTTGAATTGGATTGAATTCCCCCTGTGAGTCTTTTTGCTGGATCCCACTTCCAGTGCACTGGGGTGATTTCCTATGCCCTCAGCTGGTTCAAAGGAAATCCTCTTGCTGTGACCAACATGCTTTCTCTCTTCTTTTGATGTTTACAAGAAGCTCTGAGAGATGATTCAGCTGGAGCTGCCATGGTCCATGTTGTCACAAGTAAGCTCACTGGAGTTACAATTGCTTAGAGAAAGAGAGAGAGGTCTTGAGCATTTCAAGAGTCTGTGTGAGGTTGGTGAGCCTTTTGGGTTCCTTTCAAGTTGTAAATGCAGCCTTAGTTTTGGCACAAGAACCCAAATCACAGAATATGCAAGTGAACAGGGCGCAGCAGGTGGAGTTCGTAAGGCAAATGCTCTACTTGGCAGAGAAGCCTGTTCCCTTCAAAGCTGAGTGCTCAGTCCGAGTCTCAAAGCTTGTTTTGGAGACTGCTGCATGCTTTCAGAATGTTTCAGACTTTTCTTCAGCTTCACATAAGACTGAGTGGACTCCTGAAGGAGTGCAAGTCATGCCCACTCTATTACCCTATGGACAATTTTATTGCTTTTCAAGGACTATCTTTTTTCTGCTTCTGGCTTTAATAAGCAAGAGTGCCTAGAATGTAAGGTCACTGATTCTCTTGGTCAGTGAAGGGACACAATGAATGGAATCACAAATATTGTAGCTGGTTTAGCCTTCGAGGAGCTGAGCAGAGCTGTGCCAATTACTGGGAAGGCAGAGTTGGGCTGTCTGTGAGCAGTCGGTGTCCTAGTCAGCACGTAGGCACTAGCTGTTACCCAACCTGTGTCCCTGCTTGTGCAGCCTTTTGTCTGGTGCCCATGGCCAGGAAGATGGAAGGATAAGCCGGATTTTCTGCAGCACACAATGGAAATGGGGAGAGAAAAAGATACACAAACTTTATTAGCTGTTCTGGTGTAACTTGCCTAGTATATTCATCTTAACCTCATGATGTGCTATCTTGACTTCAGATGAAGTAAGGAATGATGTTTCCTTTTATAGGTTGGAGACAGGCACAGATGACAGTAAGCATCACTGGTTATGCGCTAGAAACCAGGAGACTGAACCACAATCTCCAGAGTCACGGATTACTGTCAGGACCCCTCCACAGAGCTCTAAGTACTTCTGATGGAAGGAAACTCACAGCCACAGGCTAGGGCAGTGTCAGCTCGGTCCCATAGATGTTTAATGTTTTTACAGTGATATTGTTTAGGGCTGTTAGGAAAACATTTTTGAGGTCACTAAAGTGTCTTTTAGGAAACAGAATGCATTTTTAAATGGGGACTGTTAATTTCTTTTAAAGGATGAATTTGTCCACTTTACCTATTGCTGCACCATGAGCACTCCATAGGCTGCTGGAGATGTATGAGCTGCTTGATGAAAAAGGTCAGGCAGCACTTATTAACATTAAAATCTCATTTAGAACTGCTGGTCCCCTTGAGAGTGCTTTGGTTCTTGCAGTGCACTGGGTTTTATACCATTTCTCAGTGTTTAGAACCAGGCGTACTTCATTGCTCCTGTTGAAAGCTACTAACAGCTCTGAAAGGATGAGTTAGGTGTCATGGTGCATGTAGATCATTGCTGCTACATCCGAACTGCTGTTGAACCTCACACCATATTCCTCTTCTAGGGCTCTTGTAACTTCCAGCAAGTCTCTAAAAACGTAGAGTAGCTTTGATATGTAGATGCTTTTGGTGTGATCTTGGCACAGCTTTTTCTGCTTCCTGTGCCAAGAGGAAGGAGGTTCCTCATGAACAACCTACAGATACCTGCATGGCTTTTGTGATGGCTTAGAAGATAGCCAGCTGAGGTGCAGGATTGAGGGGAAATCTGGTCTTGCATGCTTTCCGAGAATAGAAGGTGATAAAGGTTCTAATCTCGTATGGGAGTTTCTTAGGAGTTTCATCCACTATCTTGAATTGGCCCCAGGAAAGTTCTCTCTCTGGCACAGTTTAATCTCTGGTGGAAGATACTGCCTGCACCCGGCATGCTCACTCAGTAGCTGCAGTCTCCATCTCGATGCTGCAGAAAGTTGCTTTGGATTGTTGAGCTGAAGCCAAGAACGTCAGTGGGTTCCCCTGTTAATTCTCACTTGAATGTGTGTGTGGAACATTTAAATCTGCATATCTGCAGATTAATAATACTAATCTGCATATTAATAATACTGTGCCGTGTGTTCTCACTTGAATGTGTGTGGAACATTTAAATCTGCATATTAATAATACTATGCAGTGTATTAATAATACTGTATTGATAAGGTTAATTAGAAGATGCCTTGGCACAAAAGCTGTGTCTTTGTTTCTTGACCAGAAAGCCATGCTCCAGTACTGAAAAAGAGGTAAAAATTCTGATTTTTAATGTATTTTCCTCTTTGTTCTTTCCCTTTCATCTAATGGCTAAGTTGGTGTTCTTTTCAATCCTGATGTTCTCTTCCTAGAAAGCAGTAACCAGTTGACCTTTCGAATTACCTAGCGTAGTATTGCCTACTTCATAAAACTCTACAATTTACGAAAAATCACTCAATAATGCAGAATCTCACTGTTTCATGTTTCTCATTCTTACTGATTTGTCATAATAATCTGCCATATATAGAACAGAAACTGACAGACTTTTTCTTTGAACCTCTGTAAAGTCTAGCACTAGTTTAAAATATTTTTGTCGCACACTGTCGTAAATACCTACATTGAAAAATTAACTGTGAAGTAGAAAAAAGAAACCCGTATCCTGTTTTCAGCCCAACATAACAAAATATAATCTTTAACCTCATATTAATAGTCCAATTCTCTTTACTTTCAGACATGTTACACGAATCCAATCATTTAGAATCTAAGAGCAAAGATAAGGCTGTAAATTTTTTTCTTACTGTGATTTCTCTGAGAGTGCTTTGATTTCTATCCAGATGAGTAATGAGGGTTTTAATCACAATTAGCATACTCGAGTAATGTGTGTTAAATGCTAATTGAGGGTTGCTGTTTTTGTACATTTTAAGAAATGAGACCCAGAGAACGATGTGATAGGACTAGACACAATTTCCAGAGTTTGCTTTGCCAAAATTACAGGTTAATGCTACTAAATTTGAAAATTGATTCAAGTTTGAGCTTTGTGAAGTGTTTGCAATGAAAACTCGAAGCTGACAAAAGTATCTGGTTTGAGTATTTCAAAGAAACACTTAGTCTGTGTGCATACATTTCAAACGAACCTGGGCTGATTTATGCATTTGCATTAAAATGATGTGGAGAATCTGCCTGCAACTTAAAATCAAGGCAAATTAAAGCCACATAAAATAAATTTTACTCTTGAGTTTTGAGACACATTTGACCCTAATCCTAGAAACAAATCTCAGCTGGCATAAGAGGGCTTTGCTGTCACTAAAGTACATTTACAGATATCATTTGCAGTGAAAGATTTGGGACTATACCAGTTTATGCAAGCTGAAAACTTGGTCCAGTACATTGAAAACTGCAATCCTGAAAACACTGTTGATGTCTGATCAGTCTTTCTAAGAGCTTGCTGCGTATTCCTTCTGGAGTTTGGCCTGTGGTAGAATTGCGTATGTTTTCTTCCCTATAAAAGCTTGGGATTCCTAAAACTCAAAACTTTTTCCAATTCAGGCTGAGGGCATTGGAAGCGATATCCTCCCAAAGGCAGCAAATTTCGAATTGAATTCCACAGCCTGAAACAGTGTCCTCAGACAGGACCCTGTCTGAGCCATCAGCTGGGCTCATGCCATCCTGTTGCCAGATGAAAATACTCAACTTTGGCTGTGTGAATTTTTCCACCATGCAAATGTTCTGCTGCCCGGAAAGCCACACATATGAGTTCATACTCAATAGACTCACGTGTATACTCAATATACTTGTTGGGCCTCGGGCTGGAGGAAGCCCCTGCAGGCCACCACTGCCCCAGAAACTGGGCAGCTCTGCTTGGCACAAGACAGCAGCGATGCTAACGCAATGCACCACGGTCAACCCTGGGGAACGAGGACTTTGGGCTGCTAATGTAGCAAGCTCCTGAAAGAGAAAATCAAATGGAGATGTTAGCACCAGGTCAGCTGTGCTAGCAGCTGCAGCGAAGAGTGTCAGGAGCATCAGAAGGCAGGTCCTGCTTTGCACAGGATGGGAATTACACCCTGCTGCACCTTCTCAGCTCTTACTAATACTGATGCTATTGAAAACAGCAGGTGGAGATTAGAAGTCCTCTCCACTCTGCATCATACTTTCTTCTTTCTTGTTCCTTCCATGTGTGCTTGTAGGGCATTTCTGGGGCACTGGACGAATCTGTCTGACCTGCTAGTAGATGGAAATTCCTCTCTGGTCAGCCTAAGTGATGATGCATTGATAACAATAAGATGCTCTGGGCTGTAGCTTGTTGCCTCCTAGTCACAACCATGATGCTATTGAGGGCTCTTCCTTGGCTGCTTTGTGTCATCGCTCACTCTAGCCTGACATGAGCTTGTGACCAGGCAGCAGGACTCTTGGCACCCAGATCCTCACACCTTGTGATCTGCTTTCAGGCTCGTGTGACTGCTTCAGTTCCTCTGCCGTATTTTCTGTGGAAAGGTCTACTGGTATCACCAAAACACAGAATGCCTCTGGTGCAAAGCACCAGCCTCATCCCATCTTCCGTGCAGTGAGAGGACAGCTTTCCTTTCACTGAATTCACCACAGGACTGGCCAGTTTGAGCAGGTCTTGGGCAAAAAAAAATGCTCACAGTTTTTAAAAGGCATTTGCAGAAGACATCACAGCCTCTTTTAACTCATCTCAATCTAAGCTGCCCTTCATGCTGGGAAGGGGATTCAGTTAGAAAATGTTTGTTTTGGCTGTTCCATCTGCGGAAGATTGAATTAACATAAGTCTGACAGTGCTTCTTGAGTTGGAAGAATAAAGCTAAATATCAGTTTTAGCAATTTGTTTTGGAAAATAGAAACGCTAATTATTTATGGGATTGTGCAATATTTCATGACATGAAATTTTGTTTCCAACATATCACATAATTTTAGTGTTGGGAACAGATATTGCAAATCCAGGGTGCCAACCCCAGGCCCTTCATGCCAAAAAGCTTGGATGATTTGTAAGGATAAACTTTTCCCTTTCTGATTTCCTCTCTCATCACTTCTAATGAATTATAATAACCTTCTGTAGGTTAACGGAGAAGTCATGGAGTGGAAGTTATTCTTGTTTTCTGTTTTTATACAAAAATCTTTTCCAACTCGGGTATCCTGATCTACTCTGGAACTTCTGCCTTCTTTCTAACATCCAGGACTTCTTTATGAGAAGCATGCCATTGACGAGATGTAAAGTCAGTTTATGAAAATGTTATTTAGTAATTAAATCGAGGGATCAGCAAACAATGCTCTACTGAACTTTGCAGAAATAGTTTCGTAAAACCATATGTTTTTCTTAACATAACAGTGTAACTGGCACGGTTTAAGTGCTTGTTTGTATTAAGTGTGGTCTGCCTTAACTTATGCAGTATCTTGGCAAAAGGTAGAAAAAAAACAGAGTATGTTATCCTTCTAAAGGTCATGTCTCCTATGATTAATGTGTTGTTCTGAAAACAAATATCACTTAGCCATTATAATGTGAATGCAACTCTCAAAGTTTAAGAGAAAAGGGGCTTGCTTATGTATTTATTTAGAGACATGTTCTCTAAAACCATTTGGAAAATGAATGTCTCCCATAGGTATCCAGAATTCATTCACAAATCACACTGCGAAAATTGCCAAGGCCTCGAGCTCTTTCATATTTCCATGCTGCAACTTTTGATTTGAGCCTGATGTTTCCAGTCTGGTTTTGGTGAGCAGCCTCTGTGCCAGTTTTTATTCTGTTGTAAATACATGGTGAGAAGTGTGGCCAGCGAAGGGCGGGGGGGATGCTCATAGAATATAGATGAAGGCAGAAGGTGCTTTGTGTCTTTAGTGATCATAACTTTTTTTTTCTTCGCCTTGTACAGCTTGAAACTGCTGCACAGACTATCCTGAAATGCCAACTGCCTGTCAATGTCATCCATCAAGCACAGATCAAGAATTCACTCAGACAGATTCCTATGGCTTTAAAGTGATGTACCTTGCATTTCATAACAGTGAAATGAACTCTTGCTATAATGCAAGACACTTAAGGCCAATGTGGAATGCAAGATAACTGCTGTTTTGCTTCCTACTTGTTTTACAGATCCTTATTTACTCTACTCATTATATATACCAATGGCATAAACTAAGCAGCTTTTCCTTCCATGACCCTGGGAATTGCCTGTGTTGATATTAGAGGGGTTGTTACCTGGCACAACAGCAGACTGTGTTGCTAAAAATGGTTTTGAGGGTAATAGTCTGGGGAGCACAGGCTTGAAATGTGGTATCAGGACTCTGCACCTGCCTCTGTGTGACCACAGAGAAACCACTTTATTGCTCTGAACTTCAGTGTCATTTTCATAGAGCTGCAGTAGAGATTTTGTACCTGATTTAGGGAGCTTTCTTATTGTTTTCTAGGTTTTAAACCCCAATAATTTTTTCAGTCATATGTTCATACATTCAAAAATTATAGCAAGCAGGCTTGGACTGGAAGAATAAATATGCTGCTTTTAAACTTCTAATTTTTATACTTAGGCCTATGTACCGTGTTTTTTTTTTTTTTTTTGTCTCACTAGCTAGACTTGTAACATCAGTTTTTGTTTTCTGACCTATATAATTAAAACAAGCTGATTAATGAGAAAAGTTCATGTAAGATTTAGCTGCCCTCCTACATTTTCACCTTTTTACGTTCATTAAAAATATTTTTTAACCTGTTAAGGAACATGTATCATCTGTAGATGGAGCCAAACATTTCTAGCCTTTACGAGATGTTTTGAGGCTATGTGTTTTCCTCTAGGTTGTTTTAAACACATGGTGGGAATGGTTTCCTTCCACAAGAATCTTTAGCAAGCAAATGTACTTGTCTGTGTGTATCCAAATGCAGGCTCAATTTTGATATTGCTTTCATTACTTAGAGTTATTAGGTTCTCTATTTGCAGTGGACTTTGCATGTTATGCAGCTCTTCCTGGTCAAGAACGTCATCCAAATTCATGCTGATGCACCATATCGCTAGGCAAACCACCACTGCTTAACTTTGATGTCAGGGGTATGGCTCTGCTCTCATTTTCACCATTTGCTCCTCTCTACCCTAGAGACAGGTAGTCCAGGAACGGCTGAACTCATCGATAAAAATCTAATATGTGCAAAGTAAATGAGTGAAGCAATGAACGCTGAAACTTTCACACTGAAAAGGGTGTTTTCTCATTCTAAAGAAGTGCTCTTCTGTATTCTTTTGTTTATGTGTAAACAGGAATATTAATTGGGAATACCACTGATGACTTTTAAAGCTTCAGATTTGTGCTGCTGTGCTGTAAGGATGAGTAAGAACCGAGTATATTGGTGCAAGTTACTTGGAGCATCTACTCCTCAAATGGCCAAGAAGGTGTCAACGCTGCCCTGCTGCTGTGAGGGGAAGGAGCCCAGCTGCACCCGCTGATGGCCAAGACTGGCAGCCCTGGTATGTGCAACGTCTTCCGTCTTGTAAGAACAAACTCTCCACCTAGACAGGTGTGCGCTGTGCAAGTGTGAAGTTTTGGGGTGCATTAGCAGAAAAATGAGAAATGTTTTTCCTGCTATTCTTTCATGTTATTTCAGATGTTGTCTTAACTTCTTGTAGCCTTTCTGAACTCTGTCTTTACTGCTTCACTGAGGGAGAGGCTGGTTGGTTGCTTGGTTAAGAGCCCTAAAGTTGCCACTGTAGAGGCCGTGCTCAGCTGTGAGTGTAACTCACATTTGGAATGGAAAATGTCTTGCTTCCCCTTTAGCTTCCTTGCACGAAAATTCTTGGCACTGATAGGGGATGTGACCTCGGATGCTCTGCTCTGTCCTCATATCCACTTTCTGTGAAACTCTACTGGCCTGTGAAGAAAAAGGGAAGGAACTGGATTTTGTCCTAAACAAAGGACAGCTGAGGGGAGGCAGGCAGCAGTCCTTAAATATTTTAAAAGTTGCTGCAAAGAAGAAGGGGAGCAAGTGGTTCTTGTGTTCAAGTTGTGAGGCAAGGAGGAGCAAAGGCAGATATAGGAGGAACTTTATAAAGAAAAAACATTCTCCAATGACAAAGATAATTAAGGGCTGGAGTAGATGGGATAGGGAGGCTAGAGAAGTTTAGTCACTGGAGGTTTTGAAAGAGTGGATACAGAACCATCTGTCAGAAATGCTTTACCTCATGTGGGGCAGGAGAATGCACCAGCTGATGCATCTGCATCTTTCCTATCCCTTTGTATGATGTAGCAGTAATATCCTAAGTTAAAGGAGAAGCATACACCTAATATCCACAAACCCAACTATCCTAGATCCAAGTTCATATTGGGTTTGAGAAAGAGGAGATGATGATTTACCCAAGGCTACCTCCTGCGATCTGGTAAGAAGGGAGGGCTCCAAAAGCTCTTAGTGTGATGCATGTGCATCCCGTCAGCCCTGTGCAAGCCGAGGAGAAGCAGGGCGCATGGTATTGGGAAAACACCTAGTGTGGGATACTAAGGAAGAGAGACTTGCATATGACCAGACCCTGTACTTTCTGCATGACAGCTAATGCAAAATGGATGGAATTGGTATGTTTTAAAGCAATGTTTTTCCACTGGGGAGTTGTTTCCTCAAGGGATATATGAAGAGGACAGTCAAATTTTGAAAACGGCTGTAATCAAAATCTTTCTCATGTGCTACATAATTCTAGCCAAGTGGGTCAAGTATTCCCTGCCTTCCTGCCAGGCACTTGTAGTGCCTGATATGTGCTGGCTGTTGTAGGAGTGGCCTGGAAATAAGGCTTTTTAAATGTATGTGGTGGAGAGAGATGTATGGTTTTGACTTGTAACAGTGTCAGTTTGAGAAGGATTGGAACTATGCACATTTGTATTCAGTTGAGGAATAAAATGGAAATTCTCATCAAAGATCACAGGCTTTTTCTATATATGTTCAATGTTATTTGAGCAACAAAATTACTAGACAGGGCAGAGAGTTAGTCTAGTTTGCTGTTCCATCAAGGAGCAAACAATTTTTGACTGGAGGTGAAGGGGTTAGTTGGTAGCCTCTTCCTGATTCACACAGTGTTAATTTAAAAAGTTAATTTAGTTCATTGCACTAGCGGATATTCTGCAAATAAGTTATAGAAATTCCATGTTACAATCACAGAATAGTTCAAGTTGCATGGGACCTCTGGAGACCCTCATTCAAATCTTAAATAATGAATTTAAATAACAAGTAATGTTAAGGGAAAATGAGCAGCCTTATCTATCAATAACGATTAGGAGCAGACGACTCCTGAGGCCGTTTTCCCATCGGATTCTGTCTGCTCGCTGGGCCCCGTCCCGCACCCCAGCGCGCGAAGCAGCTGGGCAGCCCGCGGGGCCCTGCTGGGAGCCCCCAGCCGCGCTGCCGCTGTCCCTTGCGGAGGAGCTGCGGGCGCAGGAGCTGCGCGGGTCGCTGCACGGGCCTTGTGGAGAGAGGGGACCTGGCAAAGAAGCTTCTAAGGAAAACGTTTCCTCCTAAAGCTTGCGTCAGCAATGAATCAGGGTTGCTATACAAAATCTGTATTTCCTACGGTTATATATGTGCATATATATATATACACACACATATTATATATCTGCACACATGCCTGCACACACACGTGCATGTATGAATATAGAAGAATTTGAATGCTGGTAACTAGCTATTTGGTTAAGTTTTCTTTCCTTCACACTTTTCTATCTCTATGTGAGTCTGCCCTCAGCAAGGAATAAAGTAACAGTCTATAAGGAACTATGCGGTCTTCAGGATCTGCTCGGTATTTGTGTGATTAAGTTTTTCTTATCTTTTAATGAATTTATTAATTAATGGTAGGATTGTCACAAAGTAATTAAATCATACAGAAATTTAAAAGAACTGAGCTAAAAATGAAGTGTGGGGAAAGATAAGGAAGCAATGTGTTTTTACCAAATAGTTTATTCCATATCAAGATGCTCAATATATATTTTATTCATTTATTGCATCCTGCAAAAAGGAAATGACTTCCTGAAGAGGAAGAGAGACTTCTTTGCCATGAGAACTATTGCACATACTACATAGAGCAGCTCAGCGCCCCAGCAGAGAGGGCAGGGGAGCCCAGGCACAGAGCCTGTGGCCTCTGCCAAGAGGCCACGGTCACAGACACCCTGCCACAAGAGCGAGGTGACAGAGACCCTTGCTGCACCGAGAGGGGACTGGGCAGTCTACCAAGACCCAGAAAATCACTGCGTTTGGTTTTCAAACAAGATGAAAAGGATTTATCCAACGACAGCATGGTAAGATGGCTATTTACAAGCGCTATTATATTTATTGTTCAGTTCCTGTTCTAAAGGCTTTTCCTTTCTGTTTCTATTTAGAAAAGAAGGAGGTTTTGCTTTTAAAAGCCTTTTGAGCACTTCTCAGGTGTTAGGAATGATTTAGTGATAAGCAGTTATGACTATCTTAGGGTCCTGTCATACATCTTCTCAAGTTGTTCTGTGGAAGTACTTTGTCAGTTTTTCAAATTATTTATTTCCATCCATGAAAGCCATGATTTTCTGATTAGGAGGCTTGGAACTGCAGTCTGCGTTGCTGCAACTGATGCTGCAACTTTTGCTAACGCAGTAAACACTTCTGGGGAAACCGCGCGAGGCATCCTGCAATCCTCTTGGTTTAACGTATTAATTTTGTTTCGTCCACTCGTGCTGAGGCAGGTTTTGCTATCCTTATATAATATTGAAAATTAACATCATTTACTAATGATGCTGCTCTTTGTGTCATAGTAACAGCATCAGAACTTTTCTTCTTTTGCTTATTTGATTTCTTCCACCTTTACAACTTCTTAATAATTTCAGGGATAAAATTGCAAGCAAGCTTCTTTCCAAGCCATCCAAATTAGAATCAGTATGCTGAGGCAAAAGCAGATGTTTCTTATAAACAGTGCCATGAATTTCCCAGTTTTCAGTGTCCATTTTAAACTTTATAAATGCCTTTGAGAAGGCCAATGCAACCTCAGGAAGTTCACATAAAAGGAGTAGTTATTTCAGATGAGCATAATTTCTACCCTACCTCAGTAAAAGCTACTGCCCATACCATGACCACATCCAAGGCAAGTAGCTGTTAGTTAGTACTCCAGTTAATAGTGTCTCATCTTTAGAATACTGATACCTGCTCTGGCCAACTGACTTATTTGAAGAGTACTTGCTCCACACTATTCTGTCATAAAATACAAGTGCAAAGTGTTGGAGGGGACTGGGAAGAGACAATTCTTTTTTTTCTTTTTCTTTTTCTCCTTTTTTTTAAGAGGAAAAAGCTTTTGTTTTTACTGTATTGGGACCAATTTAGATTCAATTTACACTCTGCTTCCTTCAGATTTTATGGAGCTTTTACTTTCATGATTAAGAACAGTGTGTCTGTCAAAATCCACATCATAGAACTAGGCCTGTGGAGGCACTTTACGGTACCTTCCCCTGGATAGCTGCAAAAAGAGCAGAGAGTCCCCAGTAAAGCTTCAGATCCGCTAGACAGCTTCCCGTTCGGAGCGCGCCCGAAGCGCCAGACGTAAAGGGAGCCGGGGGCTCCTCAAAGCTCCGGCTGGCAGAAGGGAAGACCTCACCGGTGGCTCTGTGCAATGAGCTCTGTGCTAAAGAGCATCAGGATAGAAGATAACAGACTTCCATGTGACCCCAGGAACTTTTGTTCTATTATTTGACTTACAAAGACATGAAAAATTCCTAACTGCAGCCTATTCAATTTACAAAGTCTTTTTATGGGCAAAATACTAATATTTGAGAAGATAGCAACAGATCCTGCTTTTTTGCAGAGATAAATTTTAAGTAATTCTACTAAAATTCTTAATGTAACATGGCCTGTAAAATACCCATATTTTAAAATAAAATATGGGATAAAACAAAATAAAGGAATAATTTGAGGCATGCCAGCATCAGGACTCTTAAGTTAGAATTGATTATTCAACTTGCAATATCGAATGTTGTTGAATGAACTGAATGTTTGTTCTCAACATAAAATTGGACTAATAGTTTAGGCTTTGTGTTTTGAAAATACACAGATTCAAATCAATAGGCAAAAAAATGCCAAATACCTTCCATAGTGTGAACAAATCCGTTGAACTTGCCCACTTTATATGTCTGTATTTATTCTATCATATAGTAAGTACTATGTAAAATTAGAAGGATTGATGCATTTTAAATGGAAAATCTTTTTTGTGAGATTTGTCTAAGTGTTCCTCAGGAGGGCTGGCCAAGACAAGGCCGCTGCACCATGAGCTGGAGGTTCATTATGATGGATATTGGCGTTCTGTCTGAAAACGGGTTTGAAGTGGAGCCTTTTACCTGCAGCAGACTGAAATCTGTCATTGCTACCTGCATTTGCATAATACTCTCCAGACACCCGTTAGAGTAAAATGGTTTTGTTGTCGAAAGTTCAATTCCAATAAGCCAGATATTTTGCTGTAAAAGACCGGGCAGTCCAAGCAGAGGTGGAAAATGCAATCTAGGCTCTCCTGCGTTACTAAATAGCAGGAGCAATTAAACAGCATTTCCCAACGGGGAAGCAATGTGCTCGCCTCCCGTGGTTTACAGCCCTCGTTTCTCCTCCCTTTCGCCTCATCCTCTTTTCAGCAGTCGTTCCAGGATGGCCTGGAGAAAAATGCTCTTCCTTTTTGAATTGATTCACGTGTAGGAGAGGTGCTTTCAAATTCATGGCAAGGATTTGAGACCTTAGTTATGAGGGCTATGAAGAGCTATGAGGTTCATCAGAGACGGAGCATTTATTGCATCTGCAGTGTTAACACCGGTGGGAAGCATACACACGTACAGGTGATTTGTTTGCCTTGTTATTGTTTTTTAATATTACTATTGGGCAGTGTGAAGGTGCTGCTGAGCAGAAGATTTCAAAAACCTATTTTACCCCAGCAAAGAATAAATTTCTCACCTTGTAGCCTACCCAAAAACATGTTTTTTTCCTTGACATCTGCTGTTCTGTGGCTTTCTCCAGTAGAAGAGGTCCTGTGCATTCTGAAGCGGGCAGTGCCTTTGGCCAGCAGTTCAGCGCGCTGTAACGCTCCGCGTCTGCCGCCTGGGAGGAGGCCGCCGTAGCAGGGTGGGTTACGTTACCTTCAAGCATGGAAGTGTGGAAATGAGTGAAACTGTTGATCTGCAAGCTGGATGTGCTCAGTAGTCTCAGGGAAAGGCATCGCTTTAGGACATTGGTTAATATTTCAAAACCATTCGGTGTATGATCCTTCTTTGCTTTTAACATGAGGCATAACCTGTAATTCTCCAGACAGATAAGGGGATGGCCGTCTAGAAGCCTGCACTGGTTACAGGTGTGTGAGCCCTTCTGTCCCAGTGCCCACAGTGCTCAGCACTATGACTGGTCAAAATTATTTCTTCATATGATTTCCAGTTTGTGTCACAGCTCCAGCAAGATTGCCTATTGGCACCAACAGTTTGTCCCATTAACTTGGCTATCTTAAGTATCATGGGAAATTAGCATTTGCTTAAACAAAATAGAATCACATTATAGTGAAAGCCTTGGGAGTAGTGAGCAGCTTTCCCTAGGAAGGTTGGGTTGAGATTTACAGCTATAGTAGCAATAGGATCTCTTGGCTATGACAGCTCTTCAGTTAATTCACTTGATTTTGTTTACACGGCCATAGAATACTGCTGCTTTCTCTCCATACTGATACTTATTCTGATGAATGGTTTCAGTAAAAATATTCAGAGTGGTATGTCAACCACCCAATAAATATTGTAAAGTACAGAGCTGCCCTCCACGGCTCTGAGCAGGGCTGCAGCCTGGGGCAGCAGGGCCCATGGGAGGGGAAGGGCGAGAGGAAGCTCCAGCGCCTGCCGTTTAGTTCCTGCCAGGTCAGGGCTTGCACTTCCAAGCTCAGTGGAACTGAAAAAGCAATCTTTATATAGCATTTAGGAGATATGAAAGTATATTGAGTATACTTGAAAGATTAAGGTGACATTTATGGCTCTGTTTCGTTTAATTTAAACAGTAAAACTAGGGCATATGTGCATGTGTGTGCAAAGATGCCTAATGTTTTTATACCCGCTCAATTATTACACTTGGCAAATAGTCTGATTAAACCTGCTTTCCCATTCACTAATTGTTTAACTGGATCCCCAGATTTATCTTACAGAAGTACTTGCAGCTTTATTGCTCTTTATCGGAATATTCACAGTACATGCATGCAAAGTGGGTCTTTGTGGGTGAACAGGATTTATTTGCTCGACGTCTTGTTTCATTGTGTAATTGTTCTTTGCATGCTCGTTTGCAAAACTCAATACGATGCAAAGTTAAAAATCCATGTATTTTGTGTATTCCTTGCAATATGATGTTGTTGAAAAGCTAAATCTTATCACAAGTAAATATTTAATCAGCAAACTGGAAGAATCAAAATTAGTTCATGATCAAAATAAAATATAAATGTGTTCTCTAATTGATTAGAGTGGTTTGGAAGGTTCTGCTGAGCAACAGATTTTGACCAATTGGAATGAAAATAAACCCATCATCGTATTTGCCAACTAGAAATGATATTTCATAGTAGTTTAACAGTCTCTGCTCATAGGGAAATTAGGAGGAAAATAAAGGGAATAAAGTGTCATGTAGGAAACACCTGCTGGTATAAGGAGTGGTCCTTGGAACCTGCCCATGTAACCAGAGCTGCGAGTTGGGGGTCACGGGAGAAGCCCTAGTGAAGGTGCAGTTTTCTGTAACGCCATTTCTTGTCTCCCATAGTAGAAAGTCATCTAACACTTTTTTTTTTTTTTTTTTTAAAAAAAAAAGAGGAAACACTAGCCTGGGGGGAAAAAAGCATCCCTTTAGGCTGAGAGGCATGTCTTCAACTGAAATCGAGCTTTTGTGGCGTTGCATGTGTAGGAATTGTTAATCGCGTGAAGAAGGAAGGCCGCTATGTGCGTTAAGTGTGCAATGCAGGAAGGAAAGCTGTCCTCATGGGCAGCTTGTCTAGGGTGGGTTTGCAGTTGCAGAAACAATTTTTCCAGGCAAAAATATTGTGATTCTTGGCCAAAATATTTCAGGTTTCAATCTAAATTTTTCAATATCTATCAGCTTGCCCAGGAAGAAAAAAAAAAAAAAAAAGTAATTTTCCAGTTAACTGGTTTCATGAGTACAAGAGGCACAAGAAAAAAGTACAAAACAAGTAGAAAGCAGATTGGAGCTGCCATAGAGCAGACTGGTGATGCCGAGGGAACCAGCCTGTCTAAGCTCTCTGTGTCTTTCTGTATTTTTATTTTAGTTATGCTCAACTATTTGTCAGTTCAAACTGGAAATGTGCTGAAATATAAAATCTGCTACGAGTGAGTTGGGATTGGCCTTAATATAGAAATGAAACCTTTCTTTAATTATTTAAAGCAGCACATATTTCCCGCTCGTCCCTCTTCCCGAGGAGTCCTCGGGAGTGTTGGTGCCCCAGGAGCCTCTGTGCCCCAGGGAGCCGAGCGGCCCTTTCTCGCTCATTGAAGCTGCTCTGCCGAGTGCTGCGTTCACAGCCCCGCGTGTCCCCCACGGAGGCGCTGCAAGGAGCCCTGCGCAACGTTTCAGTGAGGCGGCCCGCGGGGAAGAGCTCTCGGGATACTTGGTGACAGATCAGTGGAGAATTAAAGAAAACTATTTTCTCTGGGAAAATTCAATAAAGGTATATTTATAAATAACTTATCTCCGTACTTTGGGGGGTGGAGGGTGTTGTTGGAGACGTTTCCCATGGCAATTATATTTGAAATGAAATAATTATTTTACTTTTACGAATACATCTAGTAAAATGAAATGAAAATGAAAAAGCTGTCAAGCATGCAATTGTAATGCTGTGGTGTGAAAAGCTGGGAAGTGAAAAAAAATGGCATATTGAGAGAGACATCTAATTTCTGGAGTCCTGAAGTTTAATTTTGGCTACACATTACATTCTTAATAATAGAAGAGGGGAGGGAGGAAGATAAATCTGATACAGCCTGTCGAACAATAGCTTGTGCGCCTCAGAAATAAGAGGAAGGCAAGAGACTCGCCAGCCTACAGCTGGGGAAGCTAAAAGCCTTTCTCCTCGAGAGATAAGGCCTCTTGCTCACAGTCCCAGGCCAACTCTGTTTCCCTAGAGGCAACCATGTCTTGATGGTGCATGAGCAATGTACCTCTAATCTCCAGACATCTGGTAAAGGGAGGCTGCAGCTTCTCACAATTTCATTCTGTCATTTTTCAGGGTACCGGCAGTTGAATGCCCTGTAGTATCAGCTGCTGGACATAGTGCAGAAAACGTGGCACATTGCAAAAGAGATCAGCTAGGCTGCTGCTTAAAAAAAAATGACACTACAATTGCTAGATAGAGAAAGAAAAAATTGAAAAAGTTGGAGGCAAAAGTAGAAGATGGAAAGAAACAAGAATTATCTATTGAGCGAGCAACAAATGCCATCTAACCTGTAGTTGATCTGTCTCACCTCAGAGCACCTAGCTAGAGCCTCACATTTCTGTTCTACTGGTTTTACCTTGGAGCATCCACCAAGGGCTGGAATGCACTTGTGACAGAAGCAAATGCAGAAACTGCTGCCAAAAACCAGGTCCCCCAAATAAGTACCCCTGATCTGACTTCAGAGAGCAAATTCTTCAAGTTAACATAGGGCAGTGGGGAGGCAAGCAGCCAGAGGATAATAAATAAATAGTAAGTCATCCTGCTGAAATCTTTGCACAGACAAAAAGCTGAATTCCAGATAGGCAGCAAAAATCAAGATTTGCGATGAGTAAATTGGATAAGGCCAAATGCAACAATCTTATGCAGACAAATCCCACACATTTTTAGCAATGGCTGTTTTCATTACCACTATTTTTTTTAAGTTGCACTAAGCTCACCCACAGATGCTTAAGAAATGTGATTAAAGTTTCTGTGCTAGGTGCAGGAAAAGGCAAAAAGAAGCTGAGTGCCTTTGTTTTAGGTTTCATGCTGCATTCATAGGGGAGCCTCTTCAAACGAATGAGAACTCATAGTGAAAATGCACCTATAAAAGCCTGTGACAGATCCCAAAGGTACCCTGTTGCTTTATACAGAATACGAGTGCTCATGTTTACAAGGAGAGTGATCATGATTGTAACCTTATGACATCCTCTATCATAAGAGTGCTGTGGCCTTCCCTGAGAAAATAACTGCCCTCCCAAGCCCAGTGATAGCTGCATGATTTGTCCAGGTAGGCAGCAAATCTGCGAGACAGTGGGGTTTCCTTGTACTTCTGTGCTCCAAACTCACTCCGAGGCCGATGGGCAAAGGGTTTTTGAGAGTCCACTTGGTGCCGTTTAGAAAACTGTGTGTGTGTGCGCGTACAGTGCCTAGTGTTAAGCTTGTGGTGATATTCAGTTTGGGCCAAGCACAGACACCTGTTGCCACAGGGATTTTCAGCGCTAGTGTCTCCCAAGGAAGAGCTCTTGCCTTCTAAAGCCGTCCTGTGGGATCACCTCCGGTGAGGAGCCAGCGCAGGAGGGGGCTCCCTTGCAGCACGGGCAGGAATCTCTTGGGTGCCAAAACACTTGTCTTGAATTCTGCCAAGTGCCAGTGTGAGGCTGTTCCTGGTGCATTTCCTAGCTTATCCTCCTGAGCGTGCCTGGGCTTTGGAGTAAGAGCAGAGACAAATATTTAAGTGTTATAGCAAAGGACTCAGAGTGGATGAATTGTAAATTTGGGGAGCTTAATAAATACAAAAAGCAGAAGCTTTTAGTAATTGGTATTTCTTTACCCCTTGGGCTTTGCTGTAACATACTGGTGGGCTCGTGGTGCATTATAGAGCACTGGAGAAGCGCGAAACCTCAAGGCTCCGGGTTTGCATTATTCCTGATGCCTTTTATGGCCTCTGAGAAGTCCTAAAAGGTTCTCCTTGGCTTGGCTGAAAGCCATGCCTGTGCAGGAGGCATTTGCATCGCTTCACAGAGAGGCTGGATCTTCAGTGCCAGGATGGCACTGGGAAGAAAAGACTAAAAGGGTAGCAGAATATTCTGGTCCTCGGGGCATAATGTGTTTTACATAGCAGGACATATCCCTTGGTGAAGGGATAGGTTTAGATGAAGAGGAGCACCTCTGGAGAACTAGCAGCTGGGTCTGAGACATGTGGAGGTGTCAAAGTGGAGGGCAAGCTCCCATGAGGAGACATCTGGAAGCGAAGGGACAGGGTATACGTTCTCTAGAAGATACAACTTTAAAAGCTTGGGCCACTGTAAGCCGTTTTCATGTTCCTTGTAGATTCTGTTGCAACTCAAAATAGTTAAAGCTTTTCTTAAATTCCTATCTCCTGGAGTCATATTATTAGTTGGAAATTTCATTTTTGTTCTGATCTTTTTAAGGTTAAAATTAGAATAGCAAATGAAAATACTAAAGGATTATTAATAAAGGCTCCAACTAGAATAAAATAGGAGAAAATGATTGAAGTGTCCAGGTCGTGAGCTTTTGTGGAAGTGAGAAGGCTCATTACATAAGTTTCTGTGGGTTTTAATACTTGATGTATTTCCATAGGTGTTTGAGAACCATACAAGAGTGTTACTATATTTGTCATCTACAACTCATGTTTAAGACTATGTGGACATCTTACGTGCAGTGCAACTTTCCAGTTTAAGAATTGTCCTGTGATAATAAGCACCAAAGAGGGGGCAGATTTGACCACTGCTTTTATGCATTTGAAATCTTGGTTCAAACTTTGGCTTGAATTTCTGTACTTTACTGTTAAGCACCTTATCTTTGATCCTAAATTTTCCTTGATTCCCACCATGACAACGTTCCTCCCATGTAACGTTGCATTTCCTGCTCTTCTGGGGACCACCGAGGCCGGATAGCAGGATGGACGAAGAGGCAACGTGCTGTTTAATGCCGGTGCATGCCCCAAAGGCAGAGCTCTGTGCACGCTGGGAGCAGGCTGCGTTTTCAGAGCAGCGAGTGAAAGCTCGGGCAGGAGCTGATGGGCAAAAACGAGGCCTTGTGTCCGTGAGATAACGTTGCATTTCCTGCTCTTCTGGGGACCACCGAGGCCGGATAGCAGGATGGACGAAGAGGCAACGTGCTGTTTAATGCCGGTGCATGCCCCAAAGGCAGAGCTCTGTGCACGCTGGGAGCAGGCTGCGTTTTCAGAGCAGCGAGTGAAAGCTCGGGCAGGAGCTGATGGGCAAAAACGAGGCCTTGTGTCCGTGAGAGGAGGTGCTGGTGCCGCTGGCGCCGTTTGCGGGGCCCGCCCCTGCCGGTGTCCTCGCGGGTACCAGGCAGTGGCCGTGGCGGAGGGAGCCGCGGAGCCGGCTGTGCCGCGGGCAGGAGCGACCCGGCGCGGAGCCGCGGGCAGCGCTGTCCAAAGAGGCACCGCTGCAGAAGCCGCTGCCTTGTCTGCCGCCTCTTGTGCTCGATACCGGCGAACAGCGTAAGGCCGTCTGCAAAGTGCAAGCGAAAGAGCAGCCCAGGGAGCTGACAAACCGTTACTCTCTCTCCTTGTTTTACACACATCTTTCAAAGAGGTGCTTTTCTGCTCAGAGATTTTTCGTTTCTATTTTGAAATTGAGTTTATTTTGTGATTTATATGACTGCTGCTGAGTGTAAGCTAAGCAAGAGCTGTGTGGTGTGATGCTGAGCCGTAGCTTGGCCATTTGTTTAATTAGGTGGCTTTTTAGCATGCACATTGTAGAGGCTAATTAGGAGAGCCTGGCCTGCAGCCAGCCTATTGCCTCCTTAAAGACCCCATTGCTTTACAGTGTTGTTGGAACAGGTTTGACTTTTTGGTGCAGGCTGGGAATGAATAAATAACCGCAGGTGGCAAAATGTGAGCGTAGAGCCTTACCTGGCTTGTTGATAAAGAGAGACTATAAATCCTAAATGGATGGTACTGGCAATTGTGAAAAGTCAGTTCTGCTCCTCACTGGTTATCAGAGACGTTTCAGAAAATGTCCAGCAAAGCTGCAATCAGAGTAACTGCATGACAATTGCAATCACAGGCCTGTGTGGCCTCTCTGGAAGCAGAACAGCTATTTGTTGCACAGCTGTGGATAGGTTTGCAAATGCCCTGGCAGCAGCAAGTTTGTTAGTGAACTCCGTGGCTCTGTGAAAGCTGTCTAGGGGTTAGGAGTAACATATGGACCGAAACGCGTGAGGTCTATTGCAGCGCAGCTCGGCAAAACAGGGAGCGGTATCCCAATAAATGCCGGCATCTCACAGGGAGCAAGGAAGCCTGCAAACCAAAGTCTTTGCTCCTGCTGCTTTTCCTGGCTTGTCCTTGTCATTATGGGTATATGATGCTTCTGCTTCCCTTATGGATTTCATTTATGAACTTTGTGTGAAATTTTAGACCATGGTCTGGTCTATCATTATCTGCATTATATAGAATAGTGTATTATAATGACCAAGCTTAAGAAAACTTGGATAATTTATTGCCCTTTCAACAGCAGGGTTTTTACCAACTATGCAAAATGTGCAGTGGCCAAAGCAGGTGTCTATTGTGTTCTGTAACCTTTGCTCTGTTAGCAGGCATTTATAGCAGCCCTATTCTGCCTTTCTTCAAGCTCTTGACCATGTTTTAGCACTATTCCTCACTATTTCTTCCGCCTGGTAATGATTTCCTTTCTGCTCCATATACTCCTAGGTGCTGACTACATGAACCCTAATGCTCGGCCTACAGCAGGGAGTTGGTTTACCTGAGTATTTACACCTGTAAGGCCAATGCTTAGGTCAGTGGGGGAGCTGAACGGGGCTCATAAATTACAGGGGAGCCAAGAGCCCCGACCCTGCACCAGACTGGCAGACTGTGGCCTGGGGGAGGCAAGGCCCAGTGGCGCTGGGCAGGGAAGGACACTGTGACACCATCCGTGTGCAGGCAGCCAGGATCCCGGCGCTGGGCCCGGCACAGACAGCAGGTGTCATCTCTCAGCCCTCTGCTTGGGCACATGGGCTGTGGTCGCCCTTCTACCCACCTCTCTTGCTGCACTCCTCTGGCCCTGCTTCTCCTGCTTGTGCTTGTTCCCAGGCACAGTCCTGGGGGACTCGTGGCCCTGTTTCTGTTCCCCAGCTCGTCTCGTTCCTGTTGGGAGATGTTCCGCACGGTTCTGCAGAGCTGAGTCACACCTGTTCTGGAGCTTAGCTTGAGCTCAGAGGTGCAGAGTCTGCTGAGACGTCGCGGCGACACAGCCATGTGAGAGGCTCAAGAAGTCATCCCAAAAATGCAGGGCTCAGCAGTGAGCTCAGAGCTTTTCTGCGAGACTTGTGGTGGCCTCGGTCTGGCCCAAAGTGCTGCTTGTTGGGCTGCAGGTGGAAGTAAGTGCTGCTTACAGGTGTCCCATGCAGATCATTGCAGGGACAGGCAGGATGCAGGAGGCTAATGATGATAGTCCACAGAGGAGTCAGGAATGGCTGTCAGCTGCTCTGCAGGGTCGCTGCCACTTCAGAGCCCAAGGGCAGCATGGTCTGACATCACCCATCCCAGAAAGGGAATAGGGAAAAACACGGTGATAGCAGGAAAGTTGAGTGTGCAGTACCACCGTGCAGAAGGCTGCAGGGTGAGAGCCAGATAGGAGGCACAGCCAGAACCAGGAATTACAGCCAGCAGTAGCAAAGAGAGATTGTCCAGGTGTAGGGGTCGAAGCCTGATGTTTGGTGAGTTCACAGTGTGTGAGAACATCAGTGACTTTGGCAGGGATGGTTGTCCAAGAGAAAAAAGGAGTCTAATATGTGCAGTGTGGCCTTTATCATTAGGGGCTCTTTCACAGCGATGTCATCTTGGGGTTATTTGGTGTCATCTAGATATTATTTATTGCTCCAGGTCTAGGACTGACACTCTCAGGTGCAGTTTGTTAATCTACTGTGGTTTCCCAGGTCCCTTTCTCATTCCCAAAGGACTAAGAAGAACACTCTTATGTGTTGGCAAAAATATGCAATTCCTCAGTCTGCTTTGGGCAGGCATCAATGTTCAGTATTTGGGAGGGATAAAATGCCATATATTTCTGTTATTCAGGAACTTCAGGATATGGCTTTTACAGCTCATTATATTTTTCACGTTATTGCAAATGAAGGTATTTGTCAGTGAACGATGTCTGGCCTGTTGATCAGCTAATTTTATGAGGGAAGCAGTATGAATATATCTCTGAGTAGGTAAAAATAAGCTGTCATTCCTTTCTGCTGTGCTAATAATGATTGCAGTGAGTTTGGGAGTCCAAACCTTCATTTTTAATCCTAACAAAAAGCCCTTAAGCCACTAGGAAATGTTAGAGGGAAGGATGTGTGGAATTAAAAAAAAACAAAAAGCCTCAGAGGATGAACTGTGTGGAGAATTATGATTCACACTAGACCACAGATTGGAACTTGTCTCATGCAAAGAATCATCAGGAAACAACAAGCAATTAGGGCTGGAGCGGGAGCATGCCTGCAATTTTAATGGCAGGAGCCAATCCTCACTAGACGCGTCTGTTTGCTCTAGCGAGCACGCCGAGTTCATCGTGGATGCGCCGCCTGAAGAGCGCTGTTCTCTTCCTCTCTGGCTCTAGGGGAAGCATGTAAGAAGACAGTGGTCTTGCACGAGGCTTAATATTTCAGGCATTGCTTATCCGAGTTGGCATAATGTTAACAGAGCATTTTGGCACATGCATGCTAGCAGATTGCAAAGCCACACAGAAATCCAAGGAGAAGAAGCCGTTCCTTCAGATTAATGTCCATTCGGTGATGTGAGCCAGCCTGCTCTTCCCCCTTACATCTCGTCCTGCAATCTGTCTGGGTTTTTCACCTGCCTCCTGCTTGCAGGCGAGGTGATGTTGTGCTACTGGGTGCGAGGCTTGTTCCTGAAGCAGACTCAGCTGCTCTTGCACTTTGAGACTTCACTATCGATTCTCAGTTGCGCAGCTCAACCAAAGCAAGGAGAGGTGAGTCTGGCATGTCTTCCCTACTGCTTTTGTCCAGCCACTGCCCTTCACGCTACTCACCAGTCTCCACTTGCTGTGGACCAGGAGCAAGCAGTGGTCCAAAGTAACAAAACTGTCAGGTACTTCTCATCCTGGGATGTGTCCTGCAAAGTGCTGTTGCCCTTCCCAGGCTAGTGGCAGCTTGAGGCTCCCATGTACTTAGCAGATTTGCCACGGGAGGCAGGACGGACCCAGGACCGTGCCCTTGAATGGTAGAGGTTCTCCTCAGAAGAGATCATGTCATTCCTTATTGGCTTGGATGTAAACCCTCGGCAGGTTGACTGTCATTAATGGTCTAGGAAGAAAGGTTTCTATGTCCTATTTTGTTAACAGCCAAATTCCTACTCTTTCTAAAGCCACATTTCACTGTTTTGGGAAATTCTGCAGTTTAATGAGGCAAAAGTTCTTTGTGAGAAAGACAGTTCTGCTTGTGGTGCTGTTTATTTTCATATAATACTTCATATCTTTGAGGTTGCATAGCTTGGAATTAACTAGGCAAAGTAGAAAGCCAAAAAGCAAGTAAAGTTTAACATCTGCCAGTCGTTCAGCTGACATAAGTGAAAGGGAATATGGAGTTACTGTTACTCTTTTAGAAAATGGAGGCTTGCAGATTGAAACAGCCAATGGCAGAAAATCAAAACACAGTGAAAAATGGCTTTGGTGGTTTGAGTTTGTCACTTTTCGTTGATTCTATCCCAGTCCCCTACTGCCACTCCAGGGACAATTTGGCTTTCTAAGGGTAACAGGGAGCTTAAAAGTAAGCAACAACTCACCCTTTCTATACCGTTAGGTCTTGCTAAGAAATTCAGTGTGAGGGGAGCTCAGGAATATGGACAGGGCACAGTCCTGCCAGCGCCGCTGGCCGCGATGTCCCCTGGGGCGGGGAGAGCCCATGTGGTGTTCTGTCCCAGCGGGGAGCACCGTTGCTTCCTGGGGAAGTGTCTGCATCTCCCCTCACGCAGGAGGCAGAGGCCCATCCCCTGGGGCGGGGAGAGCCCATGTGGCGCTATGTCCCAGCGGGGAGCACCGTTGTTCCTGGAGAAGTGTCTGCATCTCCCCCCACGCAGGAGGCAGAGGCCCGGGCGTGAGGCCTCCATGCCACCAAACAACACGTTCGCTGCATGCTTTTCATGGAAAAACTATGAAACTCGACGAGGATTTCAGTAATGAGTAGAAAACCATTTCAACTCTTTTTTGGCCTGTAAGTGTTGGTGGTGCTGGTTTGAGGTGTTTGGGACGGGTGTTCACTTGTGCATTCGCAGGAGCGTGACGCTGCGGCGGGTCAGCCCAGCCTCCACGAGGATCCTGGGGCCCTGGAGGAGTCGTCTGCCCTTTCCGGGCTGGGAGCTGCTCAATGGCTGAGAGGCCTCGTGCGTGTGTAAATATGTTTGGGAGCTGCTCTGTTAGCTGTGCCGGTGGCAGGTGCGATACTCGTGGAGAATATGCCCAAACTGCAGTGGGGAAGTAGTGTTATTTCAACAGGGGGGAGAAACAAGAAAAAAAAAGAGAAAGTTGGCCATAAAGAATGCTTTCTCCAGCCAGAAAATGCCAGTAACAGTGACAGCTTGGTCTTGTACATGGTCTTTTTGCTGTCTCTGTCTTTGTATCAGTGCTTATTTGTTTCATACTGATTAAATGAAAAGCTTTGAAGTCAGCAGAAATGATTTACAGTTTAGTTCTTTAGAAGAATAGTAAAATTAATCAAAATATTTTAAAAATAGAAGATAATAACACGAGGAGCCTCATCAAGATTTAGGACTAACTGTCAGCTTGATTGAGGACTCTAAAATTAACTTTTATTTTATTTTTTGTGTAGGCATGTGCAAAGCACAACAGAATAATTATCAAACTGAATTGTCACTGAAAAATGATTTAACTGGATCTTTGTAGTAGATTAAAGCAGAATGTCTTTTCCTGCTGTAGATCTCGCTGGTGCTGTATCTCCAGGCTGGCATCTCCTTGTTCGAGGCTGTGTTTCCACTTTGGCTATTGTGCAAGGCAGAGGACATTTATGTACTTGCCCGTCAGCAGAAATACTCTGATTTACAGCAGGTGTTGAAGCAGCCCTGCATTTATCCTTGTTTACGGATTCACCTCTCTGCATGGGTTTCAGACCTGGGCAGCTGGTAGTGCGGATCCCCAGCGCCCGCCGTTGCGGGTCGGCTTTGCCGCTTCGGGTGCTCTGATGTCCGGGTTACCGGCGGCGGGGCCCGGGGCCCCCCCCGGCAGCGGCGGGAGCAGCTCTCGGGCGGAACCGAGAGCCTCGCTGCGAGGCGTCTGGACATGAGGCGCTGGGAAACGTCTCCAGGATCGCGCAGCCCTCTGGAGCTGCATCACTTCACAGCACCGGGACACGGGGGCTCTTTGAAAGCCGATGTCAGCAGTCTTCGTGCTGTCCTGCACCACTGCTTGTCACTGCTCTCTCTGCAGTTTTTTCGCTACTTTAGAGCAAGGGATGGGATCAGCTGAGACCTGGAGTTTGAATGTATTTGGCATCATTTTCTCCCACTTCTTTCTGTGGCTTCCTGTGGTTAGAAACGCACTGAAGAGTCTCTTTATGGGCAGTATGGTTTGCACCCATCATTAACCTAGCTAATTACACCTAGTTTAGTTGATGAAATTAGCTTCAAAAATGCTAACAATATCAAATGCAAACAAGCTATGATTAAAAGAATTTACTCGTAATGCTGAGCTGTAATGAAGCCATTTAACTCTAAACTGCTCTGTTGTAAAATTGTAAAATACATTAATATATCATCTGCCTTCCACCTCAGAAAAACAGCGCTACTTCTTTATTAAAATTGGCCTATATCATACAGAGCAAGTATATTGTTATGAAAAGAAAGCAGAGAATCAGCTGCTCAGAGGAAAAGTAGAAGGGTGTTTCATAGAACAGTGAATTGATAGGGATTTGTGTAAGACCCAAAGTGGTGCTCTCATTTTGATGGCTTTAAATTAATATTAAACATGATGTAACAGAAGCATTTCAGAATGGATTAAATCTTTTCTTTAACTCTATGTCAAATTTGAACTAAAACATCTGTAATTTCCTAGGCAAAAAATGTCTTGATATCTGGGGAAAAAAATAAGCTCCTTGTTCTGGAAAAATCAAAACAAGAATCTTCATTCTGTGGTGCTCTCTTGCAGGAAAGTTTCTTCCCTGCTCACATAGTCAGAGAAGCAGCTAGAACTTTCTGTTGTCCTCCCTTGATCTCAGAGTCCTACATGGCCTCGTCTCCTCTTTCACTTAGGTCTGAACTTCTTCTAAACAGAAACTCCCCACCCCAGTGCTGTTTCCTGAACCATAAGGTACCTTAGCCGTCAAGGGGAATGGAAGCTTTCCTGCTTGCTAAATAAAGGATTAACAAGCACAGTGCAGAGCCAGCCTGGCCTTCCCGGGGAGCTGCAGCCCAGCGGCCGGGCAGCGGGAGGGACGATGCCTGGGAAGGCAGCCGGTCCCCGTGGTGAGGGCGCCCGGGGCATCGCTCTGCCTGTCCCCTCTGTGCTGCAGACAGGGCTTTTCATCAAGGCCCTCATGAATGCCAATGACTTCCAGTGAGATTCATTCATCTTTCACTGAGTTTATTTATTTATTTTAATAGGCACGAGGAGCCATTATGAGACCAGTGAGATTCATTCATCTTTCACTGAATTTATTTATTTTAATAGGCGCGAGGAGCCATTATGAGGTGTGAACATTTTGAGCTGGACCTGAATCGAGGTCCCGCGTCCAGATTTTGCAGAAGCCTGAGCTAGCGTTGCATAACTGCTCCTTTACTTGTACTGCTGACCAAACTGCCTAGGGTGTTTAGACCCGGGTTGAACTACGTGCAGGCTACAGGAGAGCACTGACTAGGATGTAGATTTTGCTAGAAAGTGTGTGTGAAACAGGGCTCAGTTTAAAACCTGCCTCTCAACCAAGCTGATATCAAGTAGTTTGCATAAAGTAAGATCTATTCAATGTCTGCAGCAAAAGTAATAACTCCTGTCGTGGTGCAAGAAAACTGAAATTAATCAATTTAAGGTCACCACAGCATTTAATTTCATACATGCTTTCCATGCAACTTTAGGAGCAAAACAATATAAATAATGACCTCTGCAGTAAAAACGTCCTGGAATTCAGGGATATATGAAATATCCAAAGAGAATGAAATTATAATTAAGCAAAAGTAAGGAGTCAGGTTGGTAGAAACCTCCTAAGGTTTTATAAATATTTCAGCCAGCCTAGGGTAGTTTCATGTAGTCCTGGGCTGACTGCAGCAGCAGCAGCTTCGTGCAGTGCAGTGACCAGCTTGATGCCCCGGTGCTCCTCAGCTGAGTTCTCCCAGCCTTTGGTTGGTTTGCTGAATGCAGGGCACAGCTGCTGGGTGCCTGCAGTCGAGGGGGATATCACTTAACCGGGCTGTGCAGAGTTGAGTTTGGCACGCTCTGCATGCAGGCAGTAAGGTACTGGCCCCAAACAGAGCACCACATTTGGGCTGCAAGGACCCAAGGAAAACGAAATGCAGATATTCCAGTTTCCAAGATTACAGGTATTTTGAACGAAATGACTTACTGGAAGAAAGCATCCAGAATTTGATGTGCATTTTGCATAAGGACCAGTTCAGCTAAAATGCGTCTTCATGCAGCCAGCATTGTGGGTATTGCAAATGGGAGCAGGAAAGGCTGTGAGTACAGAGCTCTTCCTGCAAAAGCCTCGGTATTCCCGTCTCCTGCGCAGGCAGCGTTAGCAGCAGTAGCCGTGTTGGCGGTCAGGGGCTGGTGGGGGTGCTGATCGCACCCGGCCTCAGAGGGGGCCGGGCTGGAGCCCACGCGCGGTTCATCGCGGTGTGCGGAGAGCAGCGCGCGACAGCTCTGGCAAATAAACGATTTCTGGTCTGGGCAAATATTTAAAAAAAAAAAAAAATGTAATTACAGAAAAAAATATCCTGGAGCCTCAATGTGGTTCTTCCCTTAAAAATAAATTAAAATTTAGTGTTATCAACCTAAAGAAGGAAGAAAAGGATGTTCCCCAGAGTATAGATGCTTCTCTACAGTGGCCTATTTGTGTAAAATCTGCATGTTAAAAGTGGGCAGAGCTCACCTGTGGTTAGGCTGAATGATTTTCCTTATTTGAAAAATAAATACCCACACTTTCATTCTGTTATCTGTCTAGTTCTTTATAGGGCCATGTGCCAATGCTCTAGCGAGCCTCAGTCAAGCTCGCAAGGCCCGTGCAGCAGCAGCAGCTGAGGACCAGGCGCGCGGCAGCGGCGCGTCCCTCGGTGTTGGGCCTCGAGGCTCTCGTAGCCAGGGTTCTGCCGTGCATCAGCGCGGGGGGCATCGTGTAGCCTTGGCGGGGTGCAGAGCACGGCTGCACACGTAGGAGCCACCGCAGCTCCTACCTGTGCCCTGTCAAATGCCCCGGCCCCGCAGAAAAGCAGCTCTTGCTGGTCTTGATAGACCTATGAGGAAGGAGAGGCTGAGACGCATTGCCTGGCTCTCCTGACCCTGCCGTGGGTATGTACCAGCCTTGGTGAGCTGTGGTCTCTGCTGTCTTGCTCATGAAATGGAGTTGGGGACCGGCACAGCCAAAGGAAAAAGCTTCTCCTGCAAGCAAGGAGCAGGAATATGGAAAGTGTTCGTGTGCACACTGTGGATTGAGCGGCTACGGCTGTGTTACGTGGGTGGAGCGCTGTTGGGGATCTGGGGAGAAGCTGGTGGGTTTGGGAGCTTGTGCTGCCGAGGGAGCGCCCAGGAGCAGCTGGGAGCTCCCCAGCCCTCACTGCACGGGCCGGGAGCGCGTCGTCACTGGCCGTGGACATCCAGCCCGCGGCATCATTCCCCCTGAACGTGTCCTCACAGGTATGCGTTTGCTAGGCAGGCACTTAAGCTTTTTTACTTTTTAATTAGGCTATACAAAGAGCAGCATGAAGAGCTCTGCTTGCCCCAGGCCTACAGCTAGCTACTGAAAGAAGGCTTTGTAAGGGAAAAAAGACCCTGCCTGCCCACAGATGCCTTGGTGGTACCGCCACGCACGCTGCAGGTGGAAGCGGCAGCGAGGTGCCTGCCTGGCAGCAGCCTCCGCGGCGCCTTTGCCGGGTACCCGGCATCGCAGGGACCCCTGCCGGCACCAGCCCTCAGTAACAGCTGGCTTAGCCAGGCAGCCCGTGGCTCTGCACCACGGCCTTGTTTTGAGATGCAACTAAGATCTCATTATTTTCCTTCCTCAGTTAATTTGTACTGCTGTGCATCTTTGTTAGATTTCCCCAGCATCAGCACATATGAGCAGATGATTAAAGATTCTCTCTGATTTACATGATAACACAGATGACTGACCTTGTGCCATACTGCAGCACTCTTCCAAGTGCTGCTTCCATAAGAGACTCTGGAGCTTCTGCCCTTTGTGCTGAGAGCCCTGGCTTAAGCCTTAGGGAGGGCTTCAGGGCTGTACTCATCTCCTCTGAGCAAGTAACGTCAGCTGGAGTTGACAACTTCTGCAAAGCTGTGGGATAGGCAATGCCCTTTGCTCTATCCCAGGAGCAGAGCGGTGTTTCACTCCTTGTGCTGGGCATGTGAACCTGCGGGAGCAGCGTCCCCTCTGCTTGCCTCTCCTCCAGGGGCAGCGAGCACCCCTAGGAGCAAATGGAGGGAACGGATCTCATTCCTTGGGATGAGCTCCGCCAAGCCCTGTGCCTGTCACTGAGCAGAAACACTGCTGAGCCTCATGGGCACCTCTGTCCTTACGCTGTGCGGCTGTCGGTGAACAGCTGTCAGCATCAGCTCCCAAGAGATTCACTGCTTCAGCGCTTTGGAACTGCAGGTCAATCACTTTGAATCACACATCTTGTAAGGAAATTTCATTCCAAATTCTTGTGGTATTGCAGTAGCAGCTTTACGAGCAGTGTGGATTGAGATTGCTGAGGAAATGAAGCAATTTGGGGATAGAAGGGGGAATCATATCCACTAAACAAGCACCTTTCAATCCCTGCTCTAACTGTGGTGGTATATTGGTAACTGTGCAGCTGGTGCCACTGAAGAAGCAATTTCTGCTCATGGTCAGACAGTTCATGCTGCCCTCTACCTGCGTGGTTTCTGATTAATCAAAGGACAATGATCTGTAAGATAGTTGAATTTATGGCCACAAACATGAATTCTGCATTTTTCAATAATACATCAATTCTGTAACATAATGTCAGTGTTCATGCAAATACAGTTGTCTCTGCAATGTAGCTTTTGAGAGACATGGGTAAATAATATTTTAATTCCATAACGCTACAGTTTACATTGTCACTACTGTAAGTAACTTAAATGCTTTGACTGTAGTTTCAAAACTAGCTTTCAAGTGGTCTGAAACTACTAACAGCGTTTGTCAAAAATAAGCATAAGTTTCTGCAAAGCAGTGCTTGTAAGAAAGCTCAATGGAGACTTGATGTCTCGTGTCGCAATGCAAGAGTTATGAATATGGGGCTTAAGGTGATGAGAACAGCATTGCCTAGACTGACGGTGCAGAAACTGCATGTGTCCAGGGAAAGGCAAAGCTATTTGCTGTTTGCTGGAAGGGTGCTTAGTAAAATCCCGTGTCTGTCCTTCCATTAAAGCGTGACGGCAACGCGTGACAGAAGTTGTTGTGCGCTTGGGCAGGACTCTGGGCTGGTAACTGAGAATCGTGAGCATCATTCTGGGCGGAGAAACGGGTCCACATGCGTGTCCCTGAACGCATGTGTTTAAAGTGGCGGTAAGATCTGCTGCGTGTTAACTGTTGCGAGGTCCCTGCTCTCTTGTAGTGCTCTTCAGGCACCCCGTAGATCACGGGTAGAGAATCCCTTTATGCCAGAGTTGTCCAAATACGACTCTCAGTGTTCAGATGATGACCATCAATCATTACAGCTTAGATTAGCTCTCAAGTCCATGCAAAGACAGATCTCTCCAGTCGTCTTCCTTGTCACTGCTATTGATGAGCACCAGTCAGTGGACTCACTCGCTTTGATAATGTCATTGTGGACGTTTGTTTTAAGCCTTTGTAATGCAGCAGCTCTCATGGAAAATGACAGGTGATACCTTTTTTTTTTTTTTGTATAGTCATGATAGTAGACTGAACTTAAATTCTGAAAACTTTTTGCACATTGTTTTGTCAATATTGTCTCTTGCAATACCTAAGTGTGGAGCCTGTAATGTACTAATATTTGGTGGTGAAGTAATGCACATGTTTATTATTTATATATTCAATGTAGAAAACCGTAGCTGCTCACAGCATTACCATCAGGCACAGTAGGGGGTTTAGCAAAATCCAAAGTCATATTTACATACAGGTAAGCAAGCAGAACAACACAGTGCCTCAGATAGCTTAGTAGATATAACCTAACCCCTTCAAATGACAAAATTCTAGTGTATTTGCAAAAATAGATTCATATCACTAAATAAACAGATTCAGATACTATAGAGATTGCACAGCTCATGACTGACACGAGTTCAATGGCTCGTGGCTCTCCTGATATAGCGGAAGCATTAACAGTGTATGTAACTGCTCAGCAAATGCAGCACGATTCCTATTGGTACTCATAACAGGAACCTCTGGCAGGAGTAATTTCACGTACCTATTGCTCGGTTGGAGCAGCAGGACATACTCTTACAAAATACCCAATTTTATGCAGTGTTTGCACTGAATTTCTCTTGCAGGACATTCAGCATCGTTTCCAGCAGCCCGTATAGACACGCAGTGGTAGCTGAGTTTTCCCTGTGCATTTGGAGCCTGCTGAGCGTGTCTGCAGCAGTGTAATTTTCCACAGGCTGCAGCGGCTGCGCGGCGGGAGCAGCGCTCGCTCTACCCTGACTTGCCGCTTTCGCGTCTGCCGTTGCTGACTCAGGCTGAGCAGCAGCAGTTCCAGCCTCTGCAGTCAGGTCCGGGGCGAGCAGTAACCCCCGTCACGTGAGGCGTAATTGTTTTTCGCTAAGCTGATCTCAAGTCATTTCGTCTGCCTTATTTCCCAACCCGTGTGTGGTAACCGGCTCTCCCGGGGCTGCGGTGTAGCGTTCTGCCTGCTTCCCTTAGTCCTTTCCTAAGCCAGCAAAATGTCTGCTGTTCATCTACGGCAGTTGCTTTAAGTACACGCAGTTGTCGCTATTCCAAGAGCGCAATGTCATATTTAGCATCTGGCTGGGAAAGTTTACACGGTGTTCGCTTGCCTTTGTCTCCCCTTAGGCCTTGGCATGTTCCTCAGGAACGAATGTCTCTGGCATCAATTGCAAACAGCCAGATTCAGGGGTTCTTCCTCGAGCGGCAGAAAGGGCATCAGTCTCGCTGGAATTCTGCAGATTGCAGCGGGTTTGCTGGGAACAGGAGCGAGGTCTGTGTGGGAGGTGCGGAGGTTGGGAAGGTGAGGGAGTACCAAAGAGCAGGAGGGGTCTGGCCTTGCTCACATTTTTAGCCCCTGGAAAGGCAGAGATTAGCTCATAGCAAGGGCAGCGGCTACTGTTTCTTCTTCATCTCCGAGGAGCCGAGTGAGGAAAATGGCAGGCTTTACCTGTCTGTAATAAATCATGGGGAATTCTACTTTAAGCACATAGGGGGTGAATGTCTGTCCAGGTGACCTGAAGCTGTTAAAAAGTAGGACAGTGGCAGTGCTTCTCTTTGAGCTTCAGACAGTTTGGTTCGTGGCGGCTTTGGGCAGAGAAAAGCAGGGCTGGGTGCAGGAGTAACACGTGGCATCCCCCCTCTCTAAACTACCAAAGGTAAAATTAATTTCTGTGGGATCGATGGGATGAGCTAGCTCTGCAGCTGGGCAAGGTCAGGCCTGCCGAGATGGGGCCCCTGAGCCCTCCAGCCGCAGACAAGCAGTTTTACTGATGTCGCTGAAGAGATGTCCAGATGCCCTTCCTGTTTTGTGTCTTCAGGCTGCTGCCAAATCAACTGGGAAGCCATTTTGTACTGATAAGGCAATTCCTCTCTTGCATGGATTGATGCATAGTCCATATCCTATGCCCTTATGTTCCAGCAAACTTTCTTTTAAAGGTCAGGCCAGACATTTGGGAAGGCATTCTGCCTCTCTGAAGGGCAAGATGCAGCTTCATCCCAATTATGGCACCCAGTCGCTTAAGCAGAGTGTGAAGATTGATCCTGTTGGAGAAGTTTAAGAGTAATTAGTAACAGGGGAAGTCAAAAAGGCAGCTTAAGTACAAGCAGAGGATAGTGCACGATAATGATTAGCCAGGGCGATAATACGTAAGTGGAGAAAGGAACAGTTAACTTATCAAGATAAACAATGGGATAGTTAAAATTAAGGGCAACAGCGAAGGAAGTGATTAAAATCTAATACTGGTTAAATAAAAAGCTGCATTTTGTGATAGCTACGTATTTATTAATTAATAGAATCTAAATGAGCCAGTGAGGAAATGCAGGGTATTGGTAAAGAGCTCCTAAAAAATGTATCCTTTGGGACCCATGTGCTCCACGTATAAACCAAATAGTTTGGGTTCTGTTTTACCATCCGCAGAGCGCGTTGCAGCGCACGTGTGCCGTCTGCATGGCTGTAACCCTGGTACTGAGGGGGGAGCGCGATGCCGGCGCCGGGGGAAGGCAGCAGCCGGGTGTCCTTCCCGCTGTCCCGGCACGCGGCTCCTCATGAGAAGCCAAGCTCCGTCTCCTGGAAGGAGCCAGCCCGTGCCCCGCACTGCCCCTCGGGCCAGTGGAGCGCCCAGGAGCAGGAAGCAGATAGTTCCCTGGTGCAGGGGACAAAGCCCTCCTAGGCAGCAGGCTTTCGCCTGCTATTTCTGGCACCAGAGAGGCAGATGTTGCTCATGAGGAGCCTCCCAGAGAGTCACACTGCTGCAGCTCTGAGCCCCTGAGCTGCCCTGGTGCTTGGGAAGCTCTTCAAATAATAATGAAAAGGGAAGTTAACAACGGAGGGTGGGGAGAGGCTTCAAAGATGGAGGGAGGAGAAAGCATGGAGCAAGCTATTTGAGTTACAGTGTAAAGGAAGGCAGGAAAGGGAGATGGATTTGGGTCTTTCCTCATTTATGTAGATTCGCACCTTGCAAGGAAGCGCATCACTTGTGCATGGAAGATCAGTCTCTTGCGGTTATTTCCACGAGTTTAGAGATTTGCTTACTTATTGATGTTTTCAGCAATTCTTAGACCAAAAAGCAGAGTGGTGTGATTCTGAAGAAGGTTTGAAGTAATGTACCACCGATTTGATTAAATGCTCACGACCATCTTCCCTTTTGTTTTAGTGTGCAAGGACGCAGTGTTGTGATGCAGGTGTGGAACGTGGTGACGTGACAGGACTGCTGCTGGTATGGGAATCGTCACCCCTGTTTCATGGCTTGAGAAAGGTAACTACAGTGAAGAATTTAGAGGGTTTGTCCTGTCTGTCTCTGCCAGCCATTGGCACGATGGAGAACAGTAGTTTTGTTTTCTGTGTTGCCCTTGATGGTGTGCTCTGGTGATGGGCAAGAGCATATCGAATATTCACTGCCCCCCGTCCTGTTCCAGTGTCCAGAATGGGTGGTTGGGGTTCACGTTTGCCCCAATGTTTGGATATGACCAATTGCAAGACAGTGAGCTGGGTGAGGAAATGAGTGGAGAGGACCCAAGAGCATCACAGGAAACATCTAGCAGAGCAAGCAGCATCTGTGCAAGTGCCTGGTCTACTGCAGGGTATTTTTGAAATGATCGAGGACATTTAAAAGGGGAGAAATTCGTCCACAAATGAGACCAAAGGTCAAGGGAGACTCCGCGGCGAATCTGCCACAAAAATGTTCATGGCTAACTAGAGAAAGCAGGAGTGCAAAATGGATTAGAACAAAAAGAAAACTCCCCAGCGTTAGCTTTGCAGTTTGTTTAAGTGCAGCAGCCACACATCATTTGATTGCAGCCACTTTGTACAGGGAAAAGACATTAAAGACTGTGTCCTTTCTGACAGTGTATCTGCTCCCTTTGTATCTGGCAGTCTGCCTTAGTAATGCTTCCAAGGCAGAACTTTAATGGGAAGCTGAAAACTATCCAAAATTTGGGTTGTGTTCATTTCTAACATTTAGCAGCCAATAAAATATATCGGAGGGCATATGCTCCTATAATCTTTGTAATGCTGTGGAGCCCGCTGAGAAGATAATCGTTTTTCCCAGGGTGACAAATTCTTTCCAAACCTTGTTTCGCTGCAGTAGGTGTTGCCATAATGGGACTGAAAGTGATGAAGACCTATGGCAGGTGAAGGATTTGAATAGGAATAGTGTTTTCATTATTTAAAAGTTAATAATGGAGGGGCTTTCTGCTTTAAACAGTAGTATGTGTCAGCAGCAAGGTAAAAACTGTCATGCAGACTGTTTGTTTATGTAGATAAAATGCACTATAAGAAAATCTTTTCACATGTTGGAAGAGTAAGTGAAAGAGACTATAATATCGTTTACATTTATATATCACCTTTCGTTCAGAAAGAGCACAAACTGATTACAGATTGCATGAGATATGGGAAGCACTTCACCCGCCACAGAAATGCAGTCAGCCCCAGGAGAGATGTAGCAGGTGTTTAACAGCATACAGCACAGTAGTGTGAACAAAAATATTGCTGCCAGATAAAACAGTGGGCAATTTTATGCAGGCAGAGATATGCACAGGCTGAAAGTGAATGCAGGGTTTGAGTCAGAGTAGCTGGACCCAGATTCTGCTTGCCTTCTTCAGCCTGTGACTGAATGTGGCCATCATTAAACACAGAACTTGAACCACTGCTTGTTCTTTACACGTATAGAGATATTTCCCCGCTGCCCTCCCAGCACTGCATGGTGCAGCCCCATGCCAAGGGGAAGCAGCAGGCACCAAAGGCGAGAGCCCAGCTGAACCAAATCTGACAAGCAGAGTAGCAAGCTAAAGCTCTGATGAGAGACAGCGCCATGGGAATGGCAATACAGCTCCTGCTCCCATGCTTTCCTGCCCTTTTCACTTCTCGTTATATCTTCTTCATAAATGGTTTCTTACCCAATTTCATGCAGAAATTTCAGAGATTCTTTTTTAGTGGTAAGTAACCACACCTAAATGTCAGGAACATCCCTCCTTGGATGGGATCCCCAAAGCCAGGCTATGACCAAAAGGATCTGCTTTCCAGGCAAGACAAGTGTCGCAGCAGAGGTGTTGAGCACCCCTTGTCCTGGGTTCGTGGATCAGAACAGCGCAGGCGATATTCTCTGTGCTCAGGGCAGCAATATGTAGCTTTGAAATACTGCTGGGTTTTGGCTTTCTGGGCCACTGAAGAAGCAGTGAGCAGGCTAGATCTTTGAGAAGGTCTGGTCCAAAAAGGATTGCACTCTAGTGACCATGACATGCTAAATTTGACGTCTTTTTCTGTATTTCACGTCTGCACTTCCTATTCAAGTTGTCATTTCCACTAATACTAAACTGATTTGCATTGATGTCCAAACTTCAGGTATCTTCAGACGTACACAGTAAAATTCTTAGGAAAAAACATGTTGCACATGACTTTTATAGTTGCATAGGGAATCAATGGCAGGATCTGGAACAGAACCAGGAATCCTGAACCTCTTGTTACTTTCTCAGTATGCTTTTAACTGCTGGATGCTTGCACCCTCAATAACGCGTTCCATATTCAAGCTGCCTTCTGCCTCCTTCAAGGAGCTGTGTATTTAGCCTCTCTTAACTTCACTTTAGTACGCACAAACGGTAATCAAAGTGTGGCTAATGTCTGTCAGGAAAAAATGAAATGAAAATTACAACTGGCATTTAAAATAATTTGTGATGCCACAACTGTGGTTTCCATCTTCTGATACACAGTTCTTGCTCCAAGACATTTAAAGGTTCTATCTTTAATGGCAGTAAATACATTCCTTGTATTAATTGAAGGCAAAGAGTTTTCAAAAAGGTGCATTTTTTTTTCTACCTTCAAAGTCCTGTCTGGAAAGATGGAATCTCTGCAGTAAATAAGCAGAGGAAGTGTTAAAATTCCCTCCTGGTGTTTTTACCTCTCTCTGAGCACAGTTGGGTATTTCCTTCCTTTGGCATAACTGTCACAAATGATCCATGAAATATCTGCTCACTCACCTTATCCACATCGCTGCGTGCCCTGAGCATCCCCTCTGCCAAGGGGAAGGAGACGGGGCTCTGCTCAGCAGCAGGCGTGCGTGATTGGCACCAGCACAAGTGACTCATCCAGAGTAAGGAAAGGGCAAAACGCCTTTCCTGCTCCTTCCCAGGAGATCTGGGTCTCATTGTATTGATTAAAATATCCACTCTAAAAGCAGAGCTCTCATTTCTTTCCTGACAAATTATGCCCAAATGCAGTTGGCAGCTTAACATCTCCCCCAGCGGCAGGCAGCTCCTCTGGGAAGCGGCGTGGGGCGACTGGCCCCGGGCAGTAGCTCCCACCTCCGGCGGGGCCGGTGTAGTTAAACTAACTTCATTTTTGGCTGGTTACCTAGTATTTTCAGATGGGTTTGTGACTGAGAGTCTCCATGGCTACCAACCAATTGTCCTTAATTACTCTAGATACTTAACAAAACTACAGAAATTTTCTAATTCTGCATGCTTCATGTGTTCTTACGTGGATTTTGTTTTATTTTTTTTTCTCGACAACAGTGCTGCCTCACATCACATACCTGGGGTGAATGTAAACCTCTGAGAGAGGCAAGCTTGTTTTTAACTTAAATCTGAGTTTATGGGAGCACTAAAGAGGAGGGCAGCAGAATGCTTGCCTGGATGCTATGAGGTGGTGCAGTACTGAACCCGCATTGATGGGAAACCAGCATTTACTATGACAAGGTACTATTACTATTACTCACATGATTTTAATTATTTCAAAACACACTCTCCAAATTATTCTGCCATTTTTTATTACCTTAGTTAGTTAAATCAAAGTTCCACTTATCTATAATCACCACTGATTGATTAGAGGACTAAGTTCATAAAAAGATGAAGACCAGAAACCTGACAATATAAAGTACAAGACAGATTTTAATATTGATGGAAGTTGTCTTGTTATCAGGAATTATCATTATTGTCTTGATTTAGGTCATTATAAACTTGCAGTATTAAGAGAGAATTACGATTTGTTTATGTAGTGTTTAGAAAATGTAAGAGCAAATGAATCCATTTTTGGTTACTTGTTTTATTAGATGAAGTGCTCAGTGTAAGGAAACCTGCTGCTGTTTTACTGACAAGAAGCATCAAACAACAACAGTTTGTCCTGCCTGTTGTGACACCATGCATTCTGACACTACTTTACAACAGCTATTTTACTGTAACTGCAATAACATTTTTCTATGCTGTACTTTTAAATGTATATGTAACCATTATTTAGGGTTATTTTTATAGATGCTTTCAATGTAGGCTTTAAAGCCATCTGATCAAAAAAGCCAGAAGACTAATGGAGGGGAGACTAATGGGATCTCTCCATAAAGACCAGCCAGACTCATCTGACGTTTGACAGAATCCTTGTCTAGCAGTGAGTTTTATCACCAGTATTAGATTTTGTTACAGGCTGTATTATAACTTCAAATTTAGTAATTAACTAAATTTAACTCTAGTAATTTTAAAAGCAGATTTTGGACAATACTTCTTCTTTCAAGGAAAACACCATATTCTTACAGATTTTTTTTTTAAGCAGAAAGATTTATATCATTTTGAATGTGTGCTATAGGTAAAACAGCAGTTCTTTCCCCTAACTCTGAGGAGACTGATAGGCGAAGCCACTGTGGCCTGGAAACCCACATTTTGTGCAGATGAGAAGGATTGGTCAGAGAGAGGTACCTGCACTTTATCCAAGCCAAGTGCTGCGGAGGAGAGAAAAAAAGCCCAAAGGTTTTATTAGATGAGAAATTCTTTTCCTCTTCTCCTGTCTGCCTTAAAACATTTGCATAAGAGATGGCAGTCAGGCCAGGAAGCATCCAGGGTATTATCTTGGAAAGCTGCTCTACACTGTGGCAGCACATGGGGAAGGGAATGACAACTGTGCATGAAGCAGTAGGAAAAGCTGTTGTGAGCTCCTTAACTGGAGCTCTGAAGCAACGTAGTAGATCATACGCTCCGAAAATGCTAGAGAGGCACTGAAGGCCATGCAAATAGCTTTCCAGAACAAGCAGAGTACTTGAGATGTACCAGAAAAAAAAAATCGTAATTTTTGATGATAATTTCCCTACCACAGATAGTACCAGTCCTTAGGGACTTCAGTTCAATTAAGCTTCACTGCTAATGAAAGATTTGGCTTCTGCTGCTAGGCAAATGGTGTTATAGAGTCCTCCTCATTTTTTTCTCTCCGGCAAAGTCTTTTTTCTAACTTGTGCTGTGATGAGATGTGATTCTGATTGTGCTCCTGATGACTGTAGAGCCTCTTGGACACAGAGCAGATCTGTGCCATTTACAACTCCCTTTCTCTTTTTTTCCTTCTTCTTGGACCTGTTTGTGCCTGATCCATCTGGTCGTACTCTGGGATGGAGCAGGAGAGTCTGTAGGGTGAGTTTTCTCCGTGTGTGTCTGAGCTGAATTTCCCCTCTCTCTACAAGTGGGTCTTGTGACATCATTTACCATTGCGCTCTCCCTCCTCAGTTCCTTTTCAATGTCTTGGGATCGCTGCCTTCTGTTGGGTTTTACCCTTTTTGATAGTTCTTTCGGATGTAGAAGCAAAATCACTCGTGCTGTGCAGTATGTTTTCTCCTGATCATTTATATGTAACATCTTTTGATCGTTCTTAATGTTCCCTACCCCCACACACCTGTTTTCACCTGTCTGGAAGGGGCTACAGTGTTAAAGATGGAATAGGAGAGAACTCACTTATTGTGGGCAGGATCCATCACTAAACCTAGGCCTAGCATCACTGCACACTTGTAATCCGTAATCAAACACTCTGAAGGGTATTAAATGTGTTAGCTTTGATGATGCATGACCTTTCTTAGGCAATATACCATTTCTTGGTTGTATGACTTTGTCTCCCGGACAGCTAAAACTGGAAATTTACAGAGTGATTCTGGAGAGGGCGGTAAATCACAAATGGAGAAGAAAAGCTTAGAATTCTCTGTCAGCTTGATGAAATGCAGGTTAAGACTAAAACTGAACTTACAAATATCTCACTGCTCCTACCTGTTTCACAAGCACAGGCTTAGTGATATGCCATAAGTCTAACCTATTTCTCGTTTTCTCTCAGTTGATGTTTTGCTCACAGTTCCCTCATTTTTGTTTAACCAAAATCTTGCTTTTCTTTATATCACAGAGGCACTGCTTTTATGCAGGCAGTAGAATAGCTAGCAATGTTTGCCTCTTGCAATGATGTTTGTTCTTACAGCTACATTTTTATGTTTGAATTTAACTTTGGTTAACTCTGTGAATGTTGTATTAGTGGTCCACAATTTGACATCCGTTTTATCAGAATCTGATAGAGCGTCCTGAGGGATCCTAGTGGAGATGAGGATGGAATTGGCCTCAATTCATTACGAATTTGTCGAGATTTACTGTCTGCTGCCCGTGCCCTCGAGGTAGATGTCAGTGTTCCCCTCTGTACGAACAGCGTGCGGCTTCAGGCTGGCTTTCAAGATACCCTTGGTGGTGTCCTAGGGGCCGGGTCCCTGGGTCCTGCCTCCAGAGCTGTCCGTGGGTCCTTTGCTCTTTGAGGGGACAGGAGAGCAGCAGTGTCCCCATCCGGCTGCTCTTGGGCAAGGGGGACATGCACAGCTCTCAGAGCAGCCCCACAGCCTCTCCCCAACTCCAGGTTCAGCTCAGCTTGGCAGAGAACATCACTCACCTGCTATCTTGGACTCCTGTTTTTTGCAGTACATCTCTGGGCTGTTTTCTAAGGGGAAAAGAGGAAAGGTGATGAAATGAGAAGGTTGATGGGAGACCAATCTATCTTTCCAGCCCGGGTAAGACATAATTTTTGATGATTGTCTTTTTTTCCTCAAAGAAAAAACACTTTGAAATTATACCTCTTGTTTATAGTGGGAATTGTAAGATTAGATCTGCAAGACGCGTCATCCCATCACCTGAACTCTTGCTCATTAGAATGAACGTGTTGTGTTAGGGCCATACGGGAGTCCCTGGGAGCAGCTGCAGGGAGCAGCTGCAGCGAGTCCCCGGCTGTCCCCACAAGGAGCCAAGCCCAGGACAGGAGCCAGCCCGCAGGCACCCGGGCCAGCAGCGCTAGCTTAGGTTTTATGCCAGATGTTTTGCACTGTATGGCCATGCACAGATAAGCCCAAGGCTGTGGGAAGTGCAAACACTGCCCGGGAGCGTTCGGCTGCAGCCAGGGAGATGCTGCGTCGGGGTCTGCCAGGGTGCCCGTGGGCACTGCCCACCCCGGCCGTGGGTGCCCCCCTTGGAAAGCTGCCCCAAGCCTCTGCCCGGCGGCGCGAGGACGGGCTGTCATCCAGAGCCAGCCCAAAGAGACGGGGTTGAAAGCCGAGGTGAGAAAAACTCTGCAGCTGTGGATGACATGACTAATAAGAGAGCCAAACATCATTGAGTGCCCACAGTACATTTATAGTCTTTAAGTTTTGTAAAGTGGATTAGAGACATTTGTATTCATTAAGGAGATAAAAGTCCTCTCTCTGGAACTCAAGTGTTTTATTTAAAAAGTTTGAATTTTATAGGTGGCGAAAGAACTATAAACAGAGAGGTGAAATGGCCAGAGGAAAGCAGCAGTTCTGTAAATTGCTTTAAAAAGAACAAGAACGTTTCTTCTTCTTAAATCCCTATTTAATGGATTAATATATTATTTTAAAAGATATATGACATACCTGGATGGGTAAAAAGCCCTGTGATCAGGATCTCTGTCTCCGTTTTTCTCTACTTATAATTTGTCTTCCAGTAGCACTTAGAGGCACTGAGGCCCCTGTGAGTCTGCAAAGAGCCTGGAGCAGCTTCACCTTGAGGGGAGAAGTTTAAAGGACAGTGGGGAAGGAGGATGACAGAGACTCCAGCTGCAGACTTGACTCAAAGCAGGTGGCAGAGGCTGAATCTCTGGCTCGCTCGCTCGGGCCCTGCTACCCAGTATCCTGCTGCTCCTGCTCCTTGTTCCCTTTCCAGGTCATGTCTTCTCTTTCCTCCCCAGCATCCTCCATGGATCCCTCTCCCCGCTGCAGTAGCTCGCAGGTCTTTTCAGTGCCACCAGCTCCTTACCCGCTTCTGTGAGTTCCCATAAGATTTATTTGACAGTTTTGAAAAAGGGTTATGAAATAAGGAGCATTTATAACCAGAGCATTTGAGTGGTTAGTTAAAGAGCTTAATTACCTAACAAAAATAACCTCATCAGGAAGATTTGGTAAGAATTAATTATGTTGGGAAACCTGGATTTATTTATTTTTTTAATTCAGACCTTGATTGGCCCTTCTAAATGAGCTAGCAGAAGTCTTTTCAGCAGGTATGTGAAAGTGTAGTTTAAAATAGATTGGCTTTGGAAAACAATTTATTTTTTCTTTTTCGTCTTTTTTCTTTCTTTAATTTGAGGGGAGTAGAGGAATGTGAATGGTTCCAAGCTACTGTTTTGAAAAGCATTTGGTATAAAATTTTAAGAACTTCCTTCCTGCGCCAATTGCTGCAGCAGGGTTAGAGCAAGTGTTTTTTAATAGTACACCTATGGCACACCTGCTACCTTCTCTGTGAGTGAAGTCTCTGAGCAACTACCTTGCTACGAAGCTACTTTGGAGGAGCAGAGCTCAGGTAAGATGCAGATCTGGAAGGATATTAGGGCCTTTACTTGACCTGTGAGCCATGAAAGTGCAGCTTGGACAACCCTATCCAAAGGCAGCTCTTGTGACTGTTTTCCACCCGCATTCTATGTACAGGGTTTCCTCAGCATTTTGGTGCAGTATCTGCTTCTTTTATGGATTTGTTGAATAATGGATGGAAGATGGTGTATTTTGCAGGTACACCTGAAAAGCAAATTTTAAGTTTCTAATATGATAATACCTACTGATGATGGAGTAAGAGAGGACAGGCAAGGGATCTCTGGTGTTTGTTACAGGTCTATGGCACAGGCTCTCTCTGAATCCTTGGTACCTGAATTAACCAGGGAATGGAGCATTTCTTTTTCCAGTATGTATATCCTGTGCTTAAGTTGTAAACTGTTTGATAAAGGTTCATGTTTTTTTGTCACATATACCTATCACAACTCCTTCATCTTCTAGTTCACTGCTGTAGTGAAGGAGGGAAAACTTGCTTATCCTGCTGCTTTTGCAAAGTAGGCTGCTTTTTACCATTCTTTGCTGTTACTGCCAGGGATTTTCTATTGCTGGTCCCCAACATATGCCAGCTCAATGGTCCTTCAGTTTATTCTTCTCTTCCTACAAGGTAACCATTCATCCATGGAGTAATTTCTTCAAATAAGGCATTTTAATCCAGATTGCCAGTTAATACCTGCAGGGCCAGCCTCCCACCTGATCAGCTCAGGAAATTAGAGGAAATTTGGAGTGGTGCTATAAAGTTTCAACTGCGGAAATTGTGAGGGATTTTTAAAACACCAAAAAAGTTGGGGGGGAAGGCTCTGAAGATGAAGTACAAACCAGGGGGGGGAAAAAAAGGTGTTTTAGAAGCAAAGTGCTAGAGCACTCACAAAGTGTTTGAAACTTTCGTAGGAGTAGCAGACTCTAGTAGTCCTACCAAAAATAAGCAATGTCTTCATTCCCCCTGCTGTTCCCCACTTAGCACAGCCTTTCCCATCTGCCTGCAAATGCAGTCAGCTACACCAAGGAATTGTTATGGGCTAGAATTAAACCAGAAAAACAACAGCTGCAAGTAGCCAGCTAGTGTTGTACACTTAAAGATTTTAGCAAGTGTCGCTGTTCTCTGGTTGTTCTTTCTCGGCCTGCTCCTTTTAGCCTTATTACAAAAACAAAACCATAACAGGCTGTTGATAACCACAGTACAGTCTAAGGATTTTACACACCACTGGATGTGGAGGGTTTTGCACCTATTTATGTTTTCTTATATATAAGCACAAACCATGCCATAATGCCATTCCATTTATTGGACTCAACCTTTAAGCAATCTGTCCATAATTGCAATAGAAAATGTTCACAGCAATTTGCCAGGCACCTATCTGGGACAATAAGTATCCTCAATAAAATATGATTGCTGTGCTCTGAGCACCAGAAATAAGCAGAGCTGAATGTTCTTGCTTTTAAAGCAAAATATAATTGTTTCTGGAATACGTGCATTTGAAAGAAACCTCTGGGTGCTTTAACTGATTATAAATTATTATTGAATTTTGACTTTGGAATAATGCAATTACATAAATAATGCAGCTATGGGGAAGAGCCAGGTTAAACGGAAATTGTAATTACATTAACAATTGAAGAAATCCCGTCATATTTTTTTTTCTGTCACCCCAATTAATTTAGCTGTGATTGTACAAATTCAGCCTTCTAAAATTGAATTTTAGCTCAGGATGGTTAAGGAGAGTTTGCAGCTTTGCTTAGAGTTTTGTCCAATACATAAGTGCTGCTAAACCTATCCAGATTTTCACAGAGGTTTGGCCAGAAGTTTCTGACTTTGATTCACTTTTTCGGCCCCTCCACAAACATAAGTTCAGTCCTTGTGGCTGTGCAGAACACCACTGTGATATGATTCATTCCTTCAAACCAAAATCTGCCGTCACTTGTGGGTGACTTATCCATCAGCTCAGGATGGCACAGAGCTCTTTATTTTCTACTCTTAAGTCTTCCTTCCTACCTTCTATTGCTGTGAAAAGTATTGATGTCCAGCCTCTCGTTTAAACCTTACTTAGACATCATTTCTTATTAGCTATTTCTAAGACTTGCTGATCTTTCTTTTGTAGGCTCTCTGAGATACAGCCCACTGTGTTCGTCCTAACAACTAAAAGGCTTTTCAAAGCTCTTGCTCACTCGCTGTATCTTTGATTGCTGCAACGTTTTTTTCTTTGTTCTCCACAAATATAATTGTTTCCCAAACCACTTCACCACTTCTGCATTTTTTTTCCTAATCCATCACTTGACTGTTTTCCTTCACTTAGTGTTTGCATCTTGGCTCCCTCCTCCCTATCTCCTGGCTCTCAGAGATCCTGGGCATCCAGCGAGCGCTTAGTGTCCGATTCATGCTTCAAATTCATCTAGAGGAGCACAGTTCTCTTACTGGACTTTCCAAAAAGTGAATTCATGGCTCCTGCCACCAGCAGGGCTTGGGCGGAATCCCTCACAGGCTTCTGCTGATTTACTTCACTGCTTGCCTTCGGGTGCCTCTTTCAGTGTGGTGACCCTCCCTGCGCTGCTGGCGATGGAAGATCCCGTCTCAGCCGGGGGCGAGTGAGCATTTACCTCCGAAGGAAGCATGTGAACAGGCAGTTCCCACGGTGCAGCAGCTAATGTGCTGTAAATCTACCCTCTAGCTCTTCTCTTCTTCTCCTTTTCTACTTACATGAGCCGTAACTTGTTCATACAGCAACACCATCAAACTTCACCTGTCACTCTTGCTTTGCTTTGAGCTAGGCTCATTTCTCCGCTTCTCCCTCTGTTCGCAGACTGCACCGGAATGCTTAAGCGGAAAGGAACTTTCTGTGTAGTTAATTATTTTGCTATAATGTTCCTATTCATTTTTTATCATGAAAGTTTTTTCTCCAAATAAAACCTTAAAGGAAAAGCGTTACAAAGTAAAACCAAATGCTTTCAATTGCTGATGCAAGGAATTCACAAAGCAGCTTCAGCTTAACAAAATGGAGAACAAGAAAGCATGTTTTATTCTATCATATATTAAAATTAAGGGAATGAGGGCCTCATTTGCTTAAAGATTGTCTATTAGTATTCACCTGGTGGCTAGCAGCCTTAATCTCACACCATTAATGAAAATAGAAGCTTATTAAATAGTAATTCTTTTTAATAGTGACGGGAGCCTGGGTTTGAACAGCACTGCTGTAAGTTCTCTTGTAAATTGTTCATGATGATCACCAATAACAGAATTTTTTGTACATCTCCCCAGTTGTAGGAGCTTTCCCTGCATGTATAATCACTTATGAGTGCCAGGCAGGGAAAAGCCTTGCAGATGAGATTTCAACATCAGATTTCTAGTGTTAGATGGCATGAAAAAAGCTGTTGGACACAGAGCAGGTGAGGTAAGTAGGTGTAGTTACTGTTTTATGTTTTTGTGGGTCAGATCACCGCTGATCTGACCCTGAACAGGAAGGAGGTGTTTGGAGAGACCAGAGCTCTGGGGCCAGTTGGTGTCTGTAGCTTTTAGTCAGCGTTGCACTGATTTTGAGATGTCGTGAGCCCTGCTGAGTTTCACTGCTGTGGTGGTCAGGGCCTCTCATCTCCAGACCTAGCCGCCCTGGTCCTGTGGCCACACGGAGGCAGCTTCCATCCTCCGTCCTGCCAGGGTCTTAATCATTCCCTCTGCCGTGGGTCTGCGTAGGCTGGTTACCAGCACCGCATCGCTGCATCTCGGTCTGACATTCAAGAGCTAACGTAAAGGACAAGGCGCTGCTAAACTCAAATCCACAGCTGAAGTTTCCATTCCGTTATAAATGCTGTAAGATGCTCTTTGCTCTCTCATTATAGTTCTCATCTGTTCTGCTGCTTTGCGTGTTCTAAGTCACAGTGTTCATTTCATGCCTACCCATGGCTGAGCTGCCGTTGTCTCTCCTTGTGGAGAGCTTCGAGCCGTGTGCCCTGCTCCTGACACAGCGATATTCCCGTCTCTCCGCAGGGGGTTCTCTGTTACGGATGTTGCTGGGCCGCGCTGTTTGTTTTGTGTACGCGTGTGGGGAGGTTGCTTAGTCTATTCCTTAGACACAGTTAATTCAATTACTGCCAGATTTTCTGGGCCTCTTGACATTGCTAAATATAGTTCCTCCATTATAATATTATCAATTATTTAAATTTTAATTAGTGCTTGCATTAATTACATGAACCTTTACTGCCAGGGGAAAGAGATTTCAGTTTCCACTAGGACCATGGTTTGTCCTCAGAGATCTACATTTTATTTTAGCTTTAAATAGCACCATTGCAAATGATCATCAAATAGCCATTGTCCTATGGATAAGTCTCTGTGGATACATGTTGTGTGAGGACACAGCTTCTCTAGAAAGTTATATCACTTGGCTGGCCTACAGTGGATGGAAGCAGAGATGCTCCAAAGCTCTATCAAGACAGTTTTGTTCTCCCTATTGCCAGGCCCTAACACATGTACTACTGGGGTCTCTAGTGGCAAATCCCACAGACGTGTACGCTGTAATACACTTGGCTGCCCTCTGGTTCTGTCCACACACCCTGTCCTACCCACCCAGGCTGCTGGAAGCACTGGGCAGGTGGAGGCAGCTGTGGGAAGGGCCTGGGGGACCACATGCTTAACGCATAGGAAAGATGCTTAGGGAGTTCTTTCCATACAGGAAGCCAGGAGCAGGACTAGCCAGACTGAAAGCAGGAGCTGAATTCCGATTTAGCCTGCCAGATGAGCCAGCTGTCCCTAATATAAAAGCTTGTGTGAGAAGGGCTTGTGAGAAGATGGGAAGGAGTTTAGCATGACATCTCAGTAATGACCCTAGTTAGCTCTTCTGTGCTTCACCCTCTGTTGCAGTCTGCAAATAGCTGTTTACAGACAAGATCTGCATCAGTATTCATAATGGTACTGTGTTATTAGCTGCTGCAGTTGCTTTGGGTAACAAAGCATCTTCTGTGTTTAGCACTTGCTTTTACGAGAGGTAGCTTAGTAGTGTGCCATGGACAGCAGAGAATACTGAGGTGAGATACATTGCCTAGCTTTTCACTAAATACACTATTTATTAATTTCCCTGTACTGGGTCTGACCTAGCATTTGTGCTGTGGACTTTCTGTGACTGTATCAAGTCTATGTTTTTCATTTGGTGGGTTTCTTTCCAGCAACCACTGTTAGGGCTTTTTGGTCAAATTGGGATGCAATCAAATGTTGGTTCCTTCCTCTCAGTGACACTGTGTTCCCTAGAACTCCAGGTTTTGGTGATCACTTGTTTTTTCTTGTGTCTGCTGCTTTGCGTTTTGAATGGGGAATGTTCCTGTAGATACAGCAGCAGAGGAACAAATGTTGATTCATACTTCCTCTGCACAAGATAAGGAAATTAAAATGTTACCAATGGAGGGCCGAATTCTGCTGGAAGATGGCATGGCTCTCATCCCTACAAGCAAGAAAAGCAGAGCAATTCGCTCTACCCTCTTGTTTGTTTGCCCTCTTTCCTGCAATATTAATTCACTGTAGAAGGCACCTATAAGTACTTAGGACTGAGAACACTGTAATTAACATGACTAATTAAAAATTATTTTAATTACAGCTATTCTGATGGTTTTGGGGAACGATGTGAAGTGCGGACTTAAGAGGTGCTGGCAGCAGGGCTGCCCGTCTTCCCTCTGGTTCC
>NW_010588859.1:32703-75713 GCF_000705375.1 Tinamus guttatus | reverse complement strand
CCCCCCGCGCCTCCCTGCTGCTGCTCGCCCTGCTGCAGCCACGGGAGGCTGCAATTTACGGATAGGGTGAAAAGGCCCAAGCCCTCATGCTCATGAGGGAGCCTAAACTCTCCCTTTCCTGGCCTATCTGTTTTCACAGCTTTACCACAAAGCTCGTAATACTACCATGTTTTCCTAAAAATTGTCTTATTGCCATCACAGTCTAAATGGTTTTTAGAATTCATAAACTGCCTCCCACTTAACTAGACATAAGTGATTCTACAGAGAAAGATTTTCTCCTTATCCTTGAAGGCTAAAAAAAAAAATAAGGATCAGTAATAAGAGACTCGGAAAGGAGATCAGCTTCAGAGAAGACAATGATTTCTGGAGGAACCGGAATGGAGCTGATTGATTTAGCAATGCTGAGGATTAGCAGTGTCGCACTGGCACTGCGTCAGCATCCGTTTTGTGAGGCGGCGATGGTGGAGGTGTCAGGATACCGCGTGCAAGATCTATCCAGAAGGTCTGACAGGAGAAAATTCTAAATTAAATATTTATAAAACAAACACGACTGTGACATGGGAATACAGATAAGGAGGTCGGGTTATGCCCTCTTGCCTTTTTAGCTGGCTCAGATCTGCTGACAGCAGGAGATGAGTACAGATAATCGTGGTGTAAGCAGGGAAGCGCAGAGGAATCATCTCTGAAGGAGGAGCTTGGCAGAAGTCCCAGCCAGAGATTGTTTGAGCTGCTTGGCAGCGCAGGTGAAACCTGAATTAACGCCAATAAGCACCACTAGATGAGGAAGCTGTTGTCGGGGACAGCACTGACTAACCTGCGTGTACACCGACAGTGCGTGTCACTTGCGCAGCTCTTTCTTTTCCTCGATCTCTTGATAATTCCAGCTTCACCTGACAAACCCTGGGGCATGTTTGCCCTGCCCTGGCCTCCCCGGCCGCGCACTCCCACACTTGAACGTCCAAAAGGAAAGGACCTCTCGTGGTTCCTGCTCCCCGGCTCCCTGCATCGTCCGGCTTTCTGGAGCGCTTGGTGGCCGCTCAGGGGCGGAGGCTGTGACACGTGGATGTGGATTTTGAGCTGTGCCACCTGTTGGTACCCAAGAAACGTGCCGGAGGGAGGGAGGGAGGGCATTTGCAGCCTTTGGGCGCTGCGTGCGGCCTCGCCAGGTTGGGGCTTCAGGCAGTATTTGTGCAGGAGGCCTCTCTGCAGAGCAGGGACTCGGCTGATTTTGGTGATTGCTCCCACGTAACAGTCAATCGCAGCTCCTGGGGATTTCGGTTGACTTGAGGAGATTTACACTGATGTAAATCAGGAGCCAAGTGACAGAGGAAGCCCATATGTTCTCGGGGAGTGCTGATTACAGGGGAAGGGAGCTGGATCAGAAGAAAATGATTGCACCCAGATTGTTTTCAATGCGTTAATGACTAGCTTAAGGCAGCAAATAAAAACAGAATCAGAGGTGATTTATATTTATGCTGAAATCCAAGCAGGTCTGGCCTGAGGCATTTGCATTTGTCCCTGTCTTAACACTGCAGCTGACTCTAGACCTTCTGAACTGCAGGAAATGGCTGGAGAGATTAAAAAAAAAAAGAAAAAAAAAAGAAAAAGAAAAAAGCTGTCCTGTATAAGACAGGGTGAGCACACTCAGATACAGCATAAAGGTGTGTGTACGGGAAGAGCTGGTGGGCAGGAAAGTACTTCTATGGACAATATTGCTGTTCATGGGAAGTGCGGGAGGGTTGGTTGGTTGATTGGTTTTCTGGCTAGATCTGGCCACAGTTTGTATAGTGGTGCAAACCTAGGCCTGATGAGTAATAGATATTCCTGCAGATTGATCTCACGGGAGTCAAGAGGCAACTTCCCCAGAACACAGGGATCTGCTGTTTGTATCTGCTCTAGAGCTTTGGATGGGTGGGAGGAAAAAAGTATTAAGACTTCAGCTGTGGTTGACAGTAGTTTTGCTGCTTGTTCTGAGCTTGATTTTTCAGGGTTGGACTTGGAACTGGGCACAGAAGGTCAATCCCAGAGCGTGAGCAGCATCAGAGCAGTCGGCACAGCCAAAAACAGCAGCTGGCTAGGGCAGCACGTCGTCGCTGCCGTACCTGGCCGCAGAGGAGGAGGAGCGGCTCCCTCTCCAGAGCGGGGCTTGCCAGGGCACCGGGCTGCCCCTTTCCCGTGGCCGCAGCAGGAGCAGCCGTTCTGACTCTCCGTGCCTGTTTCTGGTCCTGCATCCCAGCCGTGCCCGTCCAAAATTCAGCTTTGCTTATGTTGCTGAAAAGCCCGGAGCTGGTGGTGGCTGCAGAGATGAGGCAGGGCACCGTGGTGGCTGCAGTGGCAGCTGGGTCTGAGCCTGCTCCAGTCTCACTATCCTTCGGGGCCACAAACTTAGGAACGCTGTGAAAGCGGCAGCCCCTTTGGAGGAACGTGGCTGAGGCCCCTTCTGTACGAGCAGCAGTACTGTAGCAAAGTATGTATATTAAATGGGCCGTATATGTAGGCCAACCCGTTTCACATTTAAGATCAGACCTGAAGCCTGTTCTGTTCTGCGCTGTAGAAGATGGCAGCGACGCGCAGGGCTCGTAGCCTGTGTCACAGCGGCCTGTCGAGAGATGCTGCAGTCTCGGTCCTGGATGACATGGATCTTGTCAGAGATACCGATTCATCAGCCTGAGCTGGGAGCATTAGCAATGAGCCTTTCCTACACAGCTCTCGATGGCTCCGATGCCTGATACCGGTGGAATAAGTTGATGTTGTCTCTCATAAGGTGGGTGGGGTCAGCAGAGCCTTTCTGCGGGTCAGCAAGGTCTGGATGTGTGGGTTTAGAGCAGGTATTCTGCATCAGAAGGGATTCTTATTTTTTTTTTTTTTTTTTTCCAGCAAACAACAGTTTCCATTGGAATCTCAATGTATTGTTATTATGAAATAGAAGATCAACAGTTGATGCAGGGAAGGATGGAGGGAATTACTGGTATTGGCTATTTTCAACTTGAATGGTTCTTCCAGAAAAAATCTGCTACACAGGAATTCCCGTTTTTAAGGTTAAACTGCAAGCCAGTGTTCGAGGTATTTGGGAACAAGCAGAACTGAGGAAGGGAGAGTTAGCAGTGCAGCACTTTCCAGCACTGGTGTCATTAATGTGGTTTGGGAAAGCAGAGGGAGGAAAAGTGGGAATTCCTGGTGAAGTGGGAAATTCAGAGCAGCCTTGAGCAGCTGAAGCAGTTGGGCTTCATCACCTCTGGCCTGCTGAGGCTCTGTGAGAAAAGCAGGAGCTGTTGGGGGGTGGGAGGGAAACAGCCCCTTCATCTGCACAATCCAACCTGCCTGTGTGGGGCTATGGACGTCTGCTGGTTTGCGAGGATTCTGTTTCCCAAAGTTCCTAGAATTCCTTACGCTCAGAGCATGTTCCATGTCAACTGGTTGTTAATTGTTCTCAGGCTTTTGCAGGAAGATGGAGGTGTCCTTGATGTGCTTCTGTTTCTTCACATACTTCTTTCAACTTCTGTGTTGTCATTTTTGTGATTAGGTGAGCAATGGCCTGTGGCAGCAGTCAGTGAGCTTGAGTTAAAAAAATGAAATAAAAATCAGCCCTGCTGAGGCCTCTTTCAGGAAATTGGAGGACAGGCTCAGGGAGAGAGATGCAAGAGAGGCAGCAGTGTAAGGGACAGGCACCATCTGCTTTGTTGACAGTTACCTGTGCAGAAAGGACAGGGCGCTGATTAATTTGTCGAGGCCACGCGGTGAGAGCTGTGAAAGGGAGGCAGATAGGTGGGTGCATTTGTGGGACAAGGCAGAGAGAGGGTTGTCGAGACAAGAGAAGGGGGAGCTGAGCCCTGGGAATGGGGATTCGGACATCTCATTTGGAGAGCAGGGCAAAGTGACATTCCTGTCTCTGCAGCAAGACAGAGATGAAAGCTGAAAGTTGTTGCTGAGCAGCAGCAGATAAGTATAAATGGTTATTTATGGTGCACAGGGAGATATGAAAAAGCAAAGCGTAGGCTGACTGCTAACCCTTAGCCGCTTTTTCTTTTGCGGAAACCTGGGAGAGGTGCTGCAGTAATCTGCACTAATTGGCAGCGCTGCTGGCAGGCTCGCTGGAGATGCGGAGGGCTGAAAGAGCAGGACGGGCGAGGGGCCGCCGGGGAGATGCGCGGAGGGGTAGAGCCGGTGATCATGGGGGAGCTCACCCAGCTGCAGCCCACGTTTATTGTCATCAGAAGCCTTTTCTCAAATTGGTGGAAACCACGGAAAGGCTCATTTCAATATTTTTGGATTAGGCTTTCATTCATACTGTTCAACTAACACATGCCAGAGACATTTCTAGCTGTGAAATGTTAGTGTCCACCTCCTTCTAGGCTATAGCTGGATGAATGTCTCCTCAGAAAAGGAGGACTCCATAGCTGCTGTGAACCCTGTACATTCACTTCAGCTTCTTCTGAACCACTGCACACAAGAGTGTAAGGCGGAAGCTCGGGAGGGACCGGAGCCACCGGTGCAAGTGGAGGGGAAGGAGAGCCATCCTCTCCGTCCAGACCTCACCCTGGCGGCAGGAGGTCCGTGGGCAGACCTCAGACCTCGCCTGGGCCTTCCTGCGCCAGGACCTTCCATCAGCCTCTGGCTGGGGAATCGCTGCAGAGAGCCACTCTTATTTCCAGTTACAGTTGCTGGTTTGTATTCAGCTCCCCTTTGTTCTTAAGCACCTGCCAATGCCTGAAGGGAGCTCACTTGAAGAGCATTACTTTTGAAAAGATTTTCCTTCTCTCCCTGACTTGTCTATTCTCATCTTCCTTCTCTCCCTCATTGCTGGCTCAGGAAGATCTCATGTTCAGACTGCCTAAGCACAAGTAGGATTAATTTCTTCAATGATCTTTTCCTTTCTCTTTTTGTAGTCCCCACAGCTCTTGCTTTCTTGCTTTCCCTCCTGCTGTGTGTTCCTGTTCTCTTTGCAAAGGCAAAAGAAAATGCATAATTTAAAAAAAAAGTTAAAGCAGTGGCGAGAAGAACCCTGAATTTTGCAGTGGGGAAGGGAAGCAGATGTGCTGGGACAATATTTGGAAAGCATCTGATTAGCTGCCAGTGCTTCCCTGTGAGACCCTTGGTCACGGAAACATTTTTACTGAAGCTGTTCTCAGAAAATTTAACTGGTTTATGAATCTATGCGGAATGGGAAACCAAATTGTTGCCACACTTGCTTTCCACACGGTTTTGTTTGTTTTTCCCTTATGGCCTTTCCCAGATCCAGAATGACACCTGGTGCCGGGTAGCAGCTGAGCGGAGGTGGCGCAGGGCAAATGCTGGATCTTTGGCTGAGGGGGCTGCTCAGCTCTCAGCATTGTTGGTACCTGCAGTGGTGCATGGTTACTGGAGCAGGGATGCACTGGAAACCACAGAAATCTTCTGCTTGGAAATCTTCTTTTTGCTAAACCCAATGTGCTCAGAATCAACTAGAAAACTTGGAGGAACTTGCAGAAGTTCAGAGCCTGCCGAGAGGTCCCACTGCTTCTAGGCAGAGCCTGCGTTTTCACTATGAAGCAATAGCCCATGGTGGTTATTTGGGGTGTAAGGACGTAGGGAGTAAGAGGGCCGTACAGCAAAGCCTGCCCTGTGCTGAGCTGAAGCGCTGCTGTGCCAGGGCCCAACACAGCCATCGGCCAGGGGCGCTCGCAGGGCCGTGAGCAGTGCCAGCGTGGCCCCTTCCTCCGGAGGAGCGCGCAGGCCGAGGAGGAGTGTCCTCGCGGGGCCGTGAGCGGTGCCAGCGTGGCCCCTTCCTCCGGAGGAGCGTGCGGGCTGAGGCGGGGTGTCCTCATCGGGCGGTGGGTGCAGCTGCCTCGGGCCTTCTGGAGCAGCCTGGCAGCACCCTGGCAGCCAGCCCAAGAGCAGCGTCGGGCTCAACGGCAGGGGCAGGGATGTTTCTGTGCAGTACGTGAGAGGCATCTTAACAAATCTGTAGTCGGTAGACTCCACTCTAGGTTCATTTCTCCTTTTGGATTTTTTTATTACTTTTTCTCATGCTCTGTGAGATGCTGGTTGGTAAAACACTTCATGGGAGATCCCAGGCAATATGCCCTGTGTTCTGCTTGCCGTTGAAATACGGCCCCAGCCCATGCAGCTGCTTCCTGTCAGGTCTGTTACGCACCAGGCAGCTGTGTCCCGAGTAACTTGTCCTCAGGCCTCTGCCCGTTCCTTGTTGGTGAGGACAGACATGTGGAGGGAGCAGCTGATCTGGCAGGGGTGGGAATGGGGCTGCTGACCAGTGCCCTGCAGAGGCCATGAGCATTGCCGCCCCCAGGGATGCAGCAGGCAGTTGGATCTGCTCTCTCCAGAGCTTTCTGCTTGCAGTCCTGGATAATCAACGCTTTGCTCTGCTTCGTACCAGCTAATGCACTGGCAGCAGCAAAGGGCTTCTCTTCCCATCTGTGTTTCTCATCTAATCTGAGAAATTAGGAGAGAGGAATGACGTTTTAGGTTGTACCTTCTTCATTCTTCAGACCAAGTCAGTTTGTCCTCTGCAGGAGAGCTTGGTGGCTCTGCCTGCAGCTGGTTTCAAACCACCTGGAAATGCCCCAAGGGCCAGGGTGCCTGGCGGTGCCTCCACGCTGCGTCGCCTCTCGAAGCAAGGCGCCTCTTTAAGCTCTCCTGGAGCAAAACGTAGCGTCGCTTGGCTTTGGTGCCGATGTTAAACTCTGGCTCCGTCTGCGTGGTGTAACTACTAAATGACAAGTAAATGTATCCATATGAAACTGGTGCCGCCTTTCCCTCCCCCCTGGCTAAGCCGAGCTTGTCAGGTGAGCAGTCAAAAAGAAAGGCAAGAGAAGAGCTGCTGTCACACAACCCCCACTTACCAGCATGTCTGAACTTGTGCACGGTTCATACGGGCAGGAGATGATTTAAGATAATTGTTCAATTTAAAATGACAGAGAATCTGGATGCAGTTTAATAAGAGTTTGACACCTACAAGTAGAGATGGACAAATACTGAATGTGGTCCCCATGCTCGGAAACAAGGTGACATTTAGTTTAGTCAGTGAGCGTTAGCAGCGGGTGTTCCCCTGTCTCCGGCTTCATTGCAGCATTGAGGCTCTTAGGTGCGGAGCCAGGAAACGACTGCCCCGTCACAGAAGGATGCTGTAAGGGAAGCTGCCTCAGGAGGACAGAAGTTTTGTTCCTGAAATGTTGGTGACAGCAATTACAGTTGCGTGGCAGAAACTGCAGCAACGCAGTGCTGTATTGCAGCCTCAGCCGGGAGATGCAGAGTCCTTGGGTTTGTAGACTGGTAAATGCCCCTTGGTGAAAGGACAGCATGCAGCAGAATGGGCAGTAACACCCAGGAGGGGTGAGGAGAAGACCCCCTTTCCAGGTGGAAAGAGGGACCTGCCAGTAACTCTGTTCCTCACTTTGGCACTGACAGAGCAGGACTGCCCAGATCCAAAGCGTTTCGGCCACACTGGGGGCTGCAGCTGGGGCTGCTTGGGACAACATGGGGTCAGGTGCAATTTAGTACCCGCAAATGAAAAATCTTATAGCCTCCTTTTCTGACTGGATGCCCTGTGCAGTTTCCCAAATCACTTGGTAGAGTGCGTTAGACCAGATCCGTGCCTCAACACCACCTCTGCAGTGTATCTGTGAGCCCAGCTTGCAGGTACTGGAGCTTTTTTTCCCCTCTTTAGGTCATCCCACATGCTGCATTTTCTCTATAGAAGCAGGGTCACCTAGAGCACCTGGCACAGGACTGCGTCCAAGCGGGTTTTGAAGTTCTTCCTGATGGCTAAAAGTGTTTCTGTAAATCACCTAGTGGCTTTCCTGTCTGGCAACTTCAAGTGCCAAAGCCTAAAGGCCTCCTGCTTTCCTCACTCCTCAAAATAATAATTGGATTTGAAAAGAAGGTTAATATTGTTTCCTTTCCTTTACAGCTATCCATTGCATCTACCTTATAATCCAGTAATACACCTTCTGTTTACATTCGCGTTGGTGGTAGCTCTTAGCTTGAATTTTTGGGCCACCTCTAATGCAGTATTAAATTGTTGATTATTAAAGTAGTAGTCGTACTTATCTAAACTCCCACACAAAATGAATCTACATGAGAAAGAAAGCTAGAGCACCACTGGCTCTTTAAACAGTATGCTATTAAACAGTGAAACCCATCTGGCATTGATTTACTGCAAAAATGAATAAAAAGAGGAGATAGTTGAGTTCTTAATATGATAAAAGTAATGAAATGGGCATCTGGAAATGTTAGTTTTACAGCATATGACTTTCTAAAATAGTTGGAAGAGAGAGGCAGTGAGGGGCACAGTTGTGTTGATGGTTATAGGACAGCATGGAAAGGTGCCTTTTGTTTCTGCTACTTCTCCTTTGTAGAAACTTCTGTTCATCCATTTAACTACTGCTGTGTCCACCAGTAAAATGAATCTGGCGACGCTCAGATGGACTGCAAGAAGAACAAATGTTGGCACTACTGTACTCCAAGGCAGTAATACCCAGTGTCCTTCTGGCACGCTCAGCATCGCCCTCATGAGCAGGCGGTTGCCTTGCAGATGAGCTGGGTGCCACAGCCTCTCCTCTGCTTGCAGCCCTCGAAGGAATGGCACAGTGGTACAGGAGGGAGGCCTGTCTTGGTCTTTGTTTTAAATGGCCCATAATGTTCTCTGCTGTTTGACTTTGGCAATAAAAAGGTAAGAGTAGTAGCTGGATGTGCTCCCCTGATGTGCAGGCACTGCTAACTCCCCCGCAGGTCACAAGATCCCTTTCTTCTCTTCGTTGGTACAAGGACATATTTCTGCCCCAGAGGAGTGCTATCAAGGGCCGTTTTGGCCATGTTTTATATGAAAAGTGCATACAGCTGAATGGTGGGGAAAAATCACAGGGTCTGTTTGGTGGCTGTTGAGCAGTGCAGTTTAGGACGTTTCTAGCACCTTCTGCAGCGCAACCTCTGCCCTCCTCTCCATCCCGGGAAAAGTAGCAAATGGCTCTGCACGAACCAGGCCAGGCTGCTATTCCCTGTTAAAAAGACTTGTCAGAAAAGGCTTTTAAAGATGGAAGTTGGAATTGGGTTTCGAAGCTCCCACCCGTGCTGCCGGCAGCCGCGTGCGGCAGCGGTGTCTGGCGTACGAGCGGGCAACTCCGCTCTGGATGGAACCCTGCTGTAGTGCAGAGTTTCTGGGTGTGCTTTAATGAGTCCCTTGCTGATACCAGAGCTGCTGGAAGATGCATGTATTTGAGTCACTCTGAAAGTGCTGCGATAGAGACTGAAATGGCTATGGGGGGGAAAGCAGATCCCTCTGCATCCTGCATTTTGTTGCATTATGTCTTTATGCGAGCCACAGATCCCAGATAATCCCAGCTCATACATTTTTCATCATGTGCGTGGCCCGTAGGTAGACCCTGGCTTCAGGCCCCCAAGGAAGGTGCGTGACAGTTTCTAGGCACAAATCACTGCCTTCTGTGTGGCCTACAAATTGCTGTGTACACCCTCTAGTACTGCGTTGATGGGCCGGGCTGCTTTACAGGCAAGAGCTCTTGACTGGAACGGGCCATTTTTCCCTTTGAGAGCAGATCTGTTTTCTCATCGCTATGTTTGGTGGTAATTCAGCAATAGACGGTTTGCCACGCCAGCATCATTTTCCCTGGCTGTTTAATAACCATGCTCCGAACAGGAGCTGCAGAATATCTCATTATCCTGCTCCAGAGGTAGGAGAGGAGGAGTAGCTGCAAAGCACAACATCTGTTCCCGAGCACGTTGTAAGTGAGGTTATACTGCCAACTGCAGTCGGGAGCAGCCTCACAAGGGGAAGGGAATGAGAGGAAAGAAAAATAGAGATGAGAAAATATTACTGACTTTTTCTGAAGCAATTGAACCCAAGTTTAATATTTTTCTGCTTTAAAACATTCAGGAGTTACTGCTTGCTGGTCCATTTGCAAAGGCGGATGAAAGACCCCATCTATTATCCCTGGAGCATGCACAAAAGCAGGAGGAGCCAACGCTGGCAGAGTCTCTGCTGACGACCCCCTGCCTTAGAAAAGAGCCTGGCTAACTCACAGATGCAGGAAGGAAGGAAGTTCACTTTGAAATTGCCTGAAAGCAGGATCTGAGACAGGTTTGCCAGCTATGCCAAGGCCAAAATGACCTTCTGAGCTGTGTAGGTAACTGAAGTTTAAGGAGGAAACTGAGGAGGGAAAAGAGCTGACAAAGGCGGCATAGCTGCTCTTGGTTAATGCAGAATATAGGGCTGGGGCAGCTGGGTTTTGTTCTTCCCCCTGCTGTTGATTCCGTCATGATCTAAGCGTCTGGGCTGAGATGAAAGCAGAGCAGTTCTGAGAGGACCTGGAATAATCCTGACTGCCCAGGGCTGCCACTGCCTGACACTGCTGAGGGGTCTCCATGAAGAACCACAAAGTCCTCAGGCACAGGAGATGAACAGAAACATCTGAAAGGTTTGCCTGTAGGGATTTCTTTTTCCCCTCATTTCTCACAGTTGTCTCAGAGGTACAGGCATGGCCTTAACCTGCATGTTATGAAAATGCAGTTTGAAGTGCTTGAATATGACAGACACCAGTTCTTTCCGCCCCCTCGACATATATCATGTTTTTTCAATCAGCAGAGCATTACCCACTACATGCTCTGTCCTGCTTTCTGGAAGCTAGTGCCACAGGAGAGTCTGAAAATGACTTTCTTGTAATGGGGCTGTCTTCTATCCACTAAGGTTACATTGATTTTTCTATCATTTTCAGCATGAGTTATAGGACATTTCACTCCTGCCACTCCAGCATCTGGGAAGGTAAAGCAGTCTGCTTGTGGTATTGCAATACCTATTGCAGCCTGGCTTGAGGTAGCTGAAAATACTATTTCAAAGGTGCTCCACGGATGACTTTTTCAGCTGTCTCCTTAAAAAGATACGCACATCAAGCCCCTTTCATCTCAGAGCTGTACGACTCGAAGGCAGTGCAGGCCCGAGGGTGATGTCAGGCAGAAAACAAAGCTACCCAAAAAGCTTAGGTAAAAACCTGCCATGATGCTGGTTTTTCTTTGTTTGATTTTTGGTTTGTTTTTATGTAAGCAAACCTTATGTCATGAAGAGCGTTATATTTTGGTGGCTGATTTCATAAAATAATGCCAAACACAGTGAGGGTGAAGGGCAGCAGAGGATAAGTTAATTGGGGTTTAAACAAAACAAAAAAAAGTATAAAATTAAGTAGTTGATGGAATTGGTCATGAGAGAGAGAGAGAATCCTGTACTTTGGGGTCAGCAGCTCAGCCCCGGCTTGGTGCAGCAGCCACCACGTGTTGTCTGCTTGCTCTTTAGAGGCCTGGCACAGGGCAGGTGGTTATCCTGGCACCCCTTGGAGAGGAAGGAAGAGGATGGCTCATGGGCATTGCTGGAGGGCCCCTCTGGAGCAAGGACAAGGTAGGGCCTGTTGCTCCTGCTCTTGACTTGCTCTGCCACCGCAGCCGCTGTCCTCGGGGCCCTCTCTGTGGGGCTGCTCCCGCGTCGTTCCGTTAGTATCTTTAGCAGGGCTGACGTGGGAGATGCTCGCTGGTGTAAGAGGGAAGCTGGCTGCCTGCTTGGCTGGTGGAGCTGACGGGCTGAGCGAGGGCGCTTTCGTGAAGTGATGTTTTAAGGTGGCTGCTTGCACAGCGCCTGCTGGAGCGTTTGGGGTGGAAGGTCTTGCGCCAAGTCCAACAGGCTCCTTCCCAAAGCCTGCTGGGTTTTTTATTACAGCTTTCAGAAGACTTCTGAGATGCCAGCCCAGAGCTCTGCCCCTTTAATAAGTGAGAGACCAAACTTTGTTTAATACTGTCTATTTTGGGGAAGATGCTCATGGCAGATGCTGTTTATTGAAACAAAAGCTTGATGGGTTTTGCTAATGATGGCACATCCTAGAAAATATTTATGTCCTGGGAATACTCTGTGTTGCGATCTTTTGGTATGAGTTTTTATTGATGGAGCCTCCGTATGCTGTTATGGCAATTTATTCCTTCTTTTGAGTTATATATATTAAACCTTTTCTCTGTCATTAGTTTTCCTGCCTTCAAAATGCGAATTAGCGTTGCAGGATATTACGATACGGGGGACAAGATGAATCGTTACTCTTTAGGAAGGTAATTAACCTCCGCGGCAGCTGCCAGAGAGCTGTTACAGCGTCAGCCGTGCTCGTTTGGGTTTTAGTCTTCGTCTGCCCCCGCCGGCGCCGCGCAGCAGGACGGACACCTTCCGCACCAGACCGGGAGAAGCGGGATTTCCAACCCGCGGCTCTCCCCGGAATAACCCGCGAGCCTTTCCGCACCACACCGGGAGAAGCGGGATTTCCAACCTGCGCTCTCACCGGAATAACCCGCGAGCCTTTCCGCCTTGCAGCGAGGACACGCAGCGGGCTGCGACCTCGGCAGGGCTCCAGCAGGCGCTGCAGCCTCCAGCGACGCTGATAAACGGTGCTCGCTCCGTGCAGGGGGTGCTGCTCATTAATCCAAGCCTGAAGAAAGGGAATGGGAGAATATCCCATAGGAGAAGGCACCCATACGTGCAACCTGCCCACATGGGTCAGGGAGAGGCAGCTTTACGAAAAGTATATTGAGTTTGTGGGGGAGAGAAGGGAGAAGGAGCAGGCGGGTATGGAAAGAGGGCAGCCCTCTTGCTGGCAATTTGAGTCCTGGTATGACTGTGCTGTAGCGCGGATGGAGAAATATTCAGCCTGTCTGCAGGCAGTTGTTTGCTAGTAAACAAGAAACATGGTTCCAAACAGAGATGATTAACAGTGGCAGAAAAATTTAGGAACTGGGTAGAAAGCTTTATTGTGCCTTGATCACAACTAGCCATTATGTCAGTAGGTTCCGATTTTTCAGACTAATGGTAGGTGTACACTTGATACAAGCGTGCAGCTGTGCGCCGATCTTGCCCCAAGGGACTGTGGATTTATCTCTAATGCTGTCAGATTTATTTACAAGAGATAGAGTGCATTTACAAGTGATCTATTGTTTGGAACAGAATGAAACCTGGTCCCGACCGACTAGGCAAAATGGAAAGGAGGTTTTTTAAGGCCTTGCCTTTCCAAATCAAGGGGCCGTTTGCTGCTAACTGAGACCGTTGATGAGTTTCTGTGTCCGTTTGTGGGGAAAAAGAAAACCCTGGGTTTCATAGAGAATGCCCTATGATAGCATATACTTTTTTGCAGTGCTGCTGGAGTGCTGAACTCTGTCTGCGAAAAAGTAGTGATATGAATTATTTGTGCTCGTTGTTGCTGTTGTTGCAGCTTTTCTAAGGCGTGTTTTCCCATGGGGACAGTTCGGGTCTCTGTCATCCTTCAGTGAGCAAGCTGCAGTTTAGCTAGTTCAGCTTCAAAACAGGAAGACAGTGGAGATGATCCAGAGACATCTCGGGTGGGAAGGATCCTGCTGTGCTTGCTCAATGCCTGATTGACACTCGGGACTCATCCTTGCCACTTGTTCCCATCCTGGGAAGATCCATCTTCCTAGATCTTTCTCCAGGTCATTGCCTGACATGGAGAGGATACCCTTGCTAGGTCAGGGCAGATTTCAAGAAAGTTTCAGAGCTTTCCTCCTTCCTGCTAAGTGCCTGTTGCAGCCCCCAAAGTGGTCCTGCTGCTGTGCATCCCTTTGCCTCCGCCAGCCACCATGGGGCTGGATCTGTGTGCCGGAGGGCACGCACATCTCTGCTCGCAGAAGAGGTGACAGCATCCCTTTAAAAGGATTCCTGATCTGGCAGGATGAACGTTGCTTTCAGCAGCTAGCGAGCTCTCTCTTAAAAACAGGGCACTTATAGTAAGACATCTAGGTACCACACTGAGAGAATTAAGTGAACATTAGCATCCAGAGATTAGGAATGCTCCTCATCAGCATTTGAAGTTTGCAGGTATGAGCAACTGTTATTGCATGGAAGTAACTGCTCCTAAAAGTAGGATTAGCCTACTCTTAGGGCTTTCTGCTTTACTGCTTCTACCGCATTAAACCTTAAAAGATGTGTGTCTCGAAGCGCAGTGCTCATTTGGAAGCGCTGGGTGCAGCCTCCCAGAGTCAATGGGAGCTGATGCACTGATCTTGGCAGGCTCTGGACGCCGTAGGCAGAGGAGACTGCCGTCCTTGCCAGAGTGCTTAACAAGCTGTGCCCTCTTCTGTGCTGCTAAATTCATGCTGTTGCTCGCTGCAGCTTCTTGTCTTGCTCCAGATAAGAAGATTTCCTATGTTCCTCTTTGCGCCCGTGTGCAATCCTTGCCTGGTAGCAATGCCTTATAAACAACCTGCCTTTGCTAGAGAAGTGGCTCCGGAGAGCCCCGGCTCAGGGCTTTGCAGGGAGGTGCTGCCTCCAGACAAGCTGCACTGTAAACGACACCAGTAAAAGGACTGTCAGTTTGTGGGGGTTTGTTTCGCTTTGCTGCCTCTGCTGCTTGAAGCATCCTCAGGAAGGTCAAGTGACCTTTATCGAGCACACGCCGCTGGCAAGATGGTACCCGTAATGAATGTACTTCGTGCAGCCAGTGCTGCAGCGCGAGTGCTTTAACATCTGACCCTGTCAGTGCAAACAGTGTAATACAGAAAAGATACTTGACTCCTTTTCCTTAAGGAGAGCAGCTTCCAACCGCTATGCTAGGGAGTATGGAAAATCATATGCTTGCTGTTTAGCTAGGTGAGTGCTAAAAGAGTAACGGTCCCAGTCCTGTGCTTAGCTGAACGTAAGAGGTCCTGCTGCCTATTTTTTCCCCTCTGTACCTATGACCTGCACTGGTTGGGCAGATGCAAAGGCCACCGGTGTCCTGGTATTGCCCAGACTCGTTATGACCCTGCTTGCCCCCACCCCTGGGCGAGCAGCACCTCCCTTAGGTTATAAAGGTGCAGAAGGGCAAAAAAATCAGGCTTCAGGCAGGTAAGGAACTTGGAGAGAGAGGGGGTGATACATCCAGTATGATGCTTCGTGTTAACCTGTGGGTTTTGTTCTTTTGCAACACTCACCTTGTGGTTCCTCATCCAAAGTGCTGCACATTTATTACATGCTGTGACAAGAACTGACCGAGGAGGGCAATGTGCTAGTCCAGGCCTTGGGACTCGGCACAGAGTGCGGCTCAGTGCTGCACGTGTGTTTTGCACTCCAGCCCTCCGTGCTTTCCCCAGGCTGGTGGGAACAGGCCCCGTTAAGCCAGGCACCCTGAACGCACGCGCACTCTGGAAGCGGCCCGTTGGCCTCCTCGGTGCAGCATCTCGCCGCACTTGTCCTTCCCTAGGCCTGCGCTGTAGGAGCAGCTGAGCGTGCCCCGTGCCGTGGGAGAGCAGCACGGGAGATCCCTGCTCTTCCCGCTGCCTGGGAGCAGGGATCTCCCTGGCTAGCAGGGAAAGGAGCCCGCTGCAGCAGCACTCACCCCCGATTGCCTTATAGTTTTTAAGTTTGCACAGTGTAATGAGTAGGGCATTTCCCTCTGTTAATAACGCCTGGATTTCTGCTCCATGGGAGGTCGGCTGCTTGTGCTCTTGCTGAGGTTGTGCTCGATGGGCTCCTCAGGGAGACACTTGAAGTTTTGCAGTGGGGTAGGTGTCTGTTTTAGTCTCTTTTAACACCTTTTTAAAAAATTACCTCTCTCCTGGGATATTGCAACTTAAACCTCACCCTATTCTGAGAGCGCAGCCATACCCACTTAAGCATCTCTCTTTCCCGTTGGTGCAGGGCACACAAACGTTCTGTTTCACGCTCTGTTCATAACTGAACCAACAGGAACTCGAGTTTCTCCCGTTGCACGCTGTTGCTGGGCCCGGCGGCGAAGGCAGGAGCCCCCCGCACGGCTGTGCAGGAGCAGAGCTCTCCCGCTGCCCCTGCCGGGTCTCGCCGGGCGCAGACATGACCTGGGGCGCTGTTTGCGAGGAGGTACCGCGAGCCCAGGGTTTCCATGCAGGCGCTGCTGGAAGCCCGGGGCGGGCACCGGCGCAGCCCCTCGCGGCCGTGGGCCCTATGGGAAGGGAGGTGGGAAGTGCGCCTCAGCCTGAGGCTTTCAGAAGGGCTTCTGATTTCCTCACCCAGAGCCCTCTTCTTGAAGCCTCGTCCTGCAGGCAAATAAACCAATGCCAAATGCTTTAGGCAAGACATGGAAATACGCAGCTGAGGTTACAGCTTACGGGGAGACCAGCACTTCCCTGGCTGGGCTCCAAAGGCTAATAAGAGGCATGCTGTCAAAGAAAGATTGTGTTGGCATCACAAATTTGTGACTTTTTCTTCTTACATGATATCTGCAGGGACAGTATTCTAACAAACATAGGAGTAGCATAAAACTAGACAAGTTGTGCAGTTACAGTGGGAACTAATCAAAGAAATGGGGCATCTCTAGTACCACAAAGTAAAAGCTCACAGTAATTATGTCTGCAAGGGACCCTCAGCGTCATCTGGCCTATGTCCCTACCCTGGTGGCTTCCTGTGTGGTACCTAGATTACTGTAGCTCTTCAAGGAGACTTCTGTCTCAAAACCCCGCTCAAAGAACCAGGCGGTTTGCACCCACACCAGAGGTGCCAAGCACCGCTTGCGTTTCGAGAGGCCAAGGGGAGACCTTACAGTCAAACGCTGCAGGTTTCAAAGGCGTGTTCCTCTCTGGGTCATTTGTTTGTTGTCTGTTTAAGCTATTTGGTTTGTATTTGATGGGAGCAGGCGTGAGCTGTGCTCTGAGCCCGGTGGCCGTCATGCTGTTACATTAGCAGAAGCGCAAACGTGCTGTGATCTGCGCAGCCCCGTCCCCACGCGGCGTCTCATTAGTTGAGGGAGTTTGCCCGGAGGAGGCCACACGCGGCGCGCTCTGATCTCCTCCCCGCGCCGCTCGTCGCTGCGGGCTCGGCCATCTCGCTGCCTCCTGAAACACGAGCCAGCACCGCTCCTTGCGGTAGGGTTTGCAGGTCTGCGGGCGCAGTCCTGTGCTCGGTTTCACTGGTGCCTCTGGGCAGCGTTACTGGGGCTTGAGTGGTCGGGGCAAGGTGACAGCGAGCGCCTTCCTGGGCTTTGTGTAAGGGTAAGGAGAGCTCAGCTTTTGGGTGCTTCCTCTGATGGACACAGGATCCAGGCTGTAATGCTGAGATGATCCCCTGGAATAGTATTTCATACTTAGGATACAGTGGGCTTTTATTCCCAGGACTCATCCTGATTTCCACGTTTCAACTATACTTGTAGAGTTCTTATCAGCTGCTAAATTACAGGAGTCTCTTTTCTCCTCTGTACCTCAGATTTGGATAAATGCAAAATCAGACGTTATTTGAACTCGTTTGAGTTGAAATAAAACTGATGAGGGAGAAACTCTGAGAGATGGAAGTATTTCAGGGTGTGATCACATATTGCCTGAGCACTTAGATTCCAAGGTGATACATGCCTAAAAATGCCAAGGATGTGTGTATATATATATATATATATGCGTATGACATTGTCACCCTCTAAATTCTTGGTAAGACTGCAAGAAAAACAACTGAAACAATAGGTAGAAGTGGTGGTGGTTCTTTTTATAGCTGAACCTGTGACAGTTGCTCTTAAGCCAGCCTGTCACAGCTTTTGATAAAAGGTCCATCTCCAGCTTTAAATGGCAGGTATCTGTGCTGAAGCATACATTCAAAGCACTTTCTATAAACAGCCTCTCAGGAGCCCTTAGCTCCCTGCTAATGCCTTTAAAGAAAGGGGAGCTCCCGGGTCGGGCTGCCCTCGCTCAAGGAGCGAGCGCTTTGGTCGGCTGTGCCTGCTTTCCTATGCCCCACTGTGCACCCTGAGTCCGCAGGGGTTGGTTTACAGAGGAATCCGGTTCCCCCCAGGTTGAATTTATAGAATCATCGCAGCAGGAGGGAGGACAAGGCCCCTGCGTTGTGCCGGCTGCTTCTCCGCAGCGGGAGGGCCCTGGCGCGGGCTGCGGGGCCAGGGCAGCCGCAGCGCCCACGGGAGCCTCTCCTCTCCGCAGAGCCACCCCCTGTCCCGGTGCCTGGAACAAACCCCAAACTCCCAGCCCCCAGCAGGCAGCCTGCTGCAGCGGTGAGCTCAGCACGGCCACCCCGAGCACCTTTCTGCATAATATATGATGCTCTGTGTGGATCTGGAGAGCGCGGAGATTAAAGCAGATGATCTCCCTGCATGTAAAGCAGCCAGAGACAGCATGATGGATCATGACTGAATACGTTTCTGCCCATGCATAATTGCATTCTGAGCTCCCTTGCCGAAGCGCTATCACCATCTCTCTACTTAACTCGCAAAAGCCAAAAATACTCCTTACTGCTCTGATTTCTGTCCATAGCTCCTTGTGGGGTTGCCTGCATTACTATAGCTGTTCCAGACAGCTACAGCAAAATGTTAAAATGCCATCAAAGCGTCCTAGGGGCACCAGCAAGGTGGAGGAGCTAATTAGCTGCAGGTAGGGCCTGGCAAATGAGGGGCAGCTTGGATGGCTGACGCATGTGTGGCCTATTCCTCTTTAACCCTTCGGGCTTGCACTTCTGCATCGCCTCGTGCAGCAGCCGGGCCAGCACAAAACACCCGAGCGGGGGCTCTTGTGTCGTGCCCGTTGTGACCCCGGTGGCACAAATCTTGCAAGCCCCATGTGCAGCACGGGGGGCTTCGCAGGGTGTGAGTGCAGAACACAGAAATGCCCCTTTCCTCCCCTGTCTCCATGAGGAAAATCTGGGAAATTGAAGAAAGATTTAAATCAAACTTTTATGTGAGAGGTTTTTTTTTTTTTTCTTTTTTCCCCTCAGAATAAATAGTAAAAGGGTTTTTGAAGTGAAGGTTAAAATGGTGATATTACTGCTTCACTTAAATCCCAGAGGCATTTCAACAGAGTCTTTATTTCAACACTTACCATGCTGGCAGTTGCGCATGATATATGTAAGTGCAGATGTATCCACAAACACAGACCATAATTTATATCCAGCCCAGCTATTGGTCCTTAATATTGTGCAGTATTAATGGGGTTGTAATGGACACACGTACGTAGCTACACATGCACCATATTTGCCTTCCAAGCCTTTTCTCTAGAAATACGCACTTTTTTGTATATATTATGACATTAATTCTCTATTTACACAGTTTTACTGAGTCCTGTGGATAAAACCTTCAGGAATATTGATGCTTTCTATTTTCAACATTTTAATTCTTATCCTTAAAAAGAGATATCAACGGGCAAAAAGTGCACTTTAATGCCTTCTTATGCAGCTCAGCTCCATCTCTAACAGGGGGGATATTTTTTATTTATTCAAAGCTAAAGAATTCATGCCATAAATACACCTTATGGTACTTTCTGTGTGATAAATAAATGGTACAAATAATGCATTTTTCACTCTTAAAGATGTAAATTTGGTTTAGTTTGGGGCAGCATGTAGCTAGTCAAGGTATGTGATTTTTTTTTGTTGTTGTTTTGTTTTTTTCAGTGCTTCCATTTTATCTTCAGGAGATCTGGAACTTTCTCCTGTCTCGCTCTAATTTGCCTAGAAACCCATGCAAAAAGGCAGGTTAATAGGAAGCCTGGGGAGTGTCTGCTGGCGGTTTTCACGGGGACAGGGTTTTTCCACCATTGCTCTCAGGACTGTGCCTGTGTCAGCTCCAGCCTTTGGCATCTCCTGAGGCTGCAGGGTTTTTTTGTTAAACGGGGAGTGTCCCAGCTGATGAAACTAGACGCTGTCCTGCCTGCGTGCGGGAGGACTGCAGGCAGAGGACAGCTCTAAAGCCTGTTGATGGGATTCTGCACCTTAGGCAGGCTGTGAAGCCTAGTGGTAGTGCCAGGCGGCTGCTCCTTGATGCCCCCTCATCCCAGAGAAGGGTACAACAGCTGGAATCACATCGGCATCGGTGGGAGCCGGGAGAGCACCGGGCAGAGCTCATCATGCAGAAACAGCAGGGAAAAGTGTGGGGCTCTGAGCTCAAAGTGATGGTGAGACCCTCCTGCGTTCCCCGAGTTGGACTGCAGAGGTTTGATCCTAGAGGGCTCTGTGCCAGGGTGTGCTCATTGAAGCTTTCCCCTAGCAGCTCATGCAGTTAAATTGAGATGTCTGTCTGGTTCTTAAACTGGAGAAGTTTCTGGGAAAATTACTGGTTTAATACAGGAAAATGACAATAGAGATACAATAGGGTTTTTAACTAAGGGTTATGGATTGCCCAAATTGCTATTTCCTTCAGAATTGTCGGTGTCTAGCAGAAACAGCAGTCTGTCACAGCTTTCAGACAACTGACTTCCTTGTTTAATGGAAGTTGACAATAAGACTCTTCTTGTTGCAGATGCGTTCACCTGTAATTATTACAGATATGTCATAAGGAAGTATTTCTGGCAACACATAAATCTTAGTCAGATGGGAATAAATTGTTATCTGAAAGCAGACACGATTTCCAGTTTCAAGGAAACTGGAAAATTTCCAAATAAACTTCCCAGCTGAGAGGCTTTCATGCCCCTAAAGTGAATCGCTTTGGAGTTTGAGGATTTTTCATCGTTTTTCTTCTGTAAACCATCTGAGCTCTTAGGCATAGTCCGTTTTCCCCTGGGGATATTTTAAGACAATACTCTGAGGAACTAGCTCAAGCAAGTCATCCCTGAGCACTACCACAAAGCCTTGAAAGTGATGGGTTTGTGTCATCTGTGAATGCATTGATATTCATCCCTATTACCCTTCACATTTTCAATTCAAGCAGCACATAATTTATCAGGTCTGTTGTCAAATGCTGCATGTAACTGTGTTTAGCAGAAAGCTTGGTGGGAGGGAGGGGAGAGCAGCGGGACGGGAGATAACCGGTCGCCGCTTCCCAGGAGAAGAGCCGAGCGGCTCTTCCTTCGAAGCTGGTGGCCGTCTGCTCTTTCCGAGTGCTCCCTCGGCACCGTGTCGTAAAGGCAGAGCAGCACATCAGGCATAGAGTGTCCAGGGGTGACACAAGTAAGCGTCTCGCTGGAACAACGCGGAGCATGAAGTGAAAATACCAGCGGGTTTGCCGAGCTAACAGCCCCACGGCAGCCCTGCGGCTCGCTGCCGTCCCTGTGAAACCAAGTCCCTGGGTGCGGGGTGTCCATGCGCTGCACTGAGCTCCTCCCGGCACCCGTGTTGTGCCGCTTCTGGGATGTCTTGGCCCCGTCAGCCTCCTTCAGGCTGTCACTGGTGTGACACGGTGAGCACATGGCACCACCTGCACAGGGCACGTCAGCTCCCAGCAGAGCAGCGCATTCCGCGGGCTTTCCGGCCTGTCTTTCTAGAGGAAAGCCAAGTGGATTCTCAGACAGCTTCTTTGCATCTCTTAGGCCCATACAAAGGATGTTAAACACATTTAGATCTTCCCACTAGCTCAGCATGCCGGGATAAGAGCAGCGTGGAGGGGAGGCGCTGCGGCCGCGCGCCTGGGAGCGCCGTGGAGGAAGCACCCGTGTCCTGTCCGCGACCCTGCGCGGAGAGCGCGGGCTGCAGCGAGGCCGAGCCGCCCGGCCCGCGGGAAACGGCCAGCCCCGAGACAGGGTTTGGGCACCTGGGAACCTACAGTAAGCCTAGTCCTTCAGAGTGTTTTCAAGGGGCAGAGAAGTTTGGGCCAACCCAGTGCTCCTAGGGAGGGAGCATTGATACACGGAGGCTCTGGGCTGTTGTCCTGCTGTTGGAGGCTTGAAGGGCTGAGCCAGGCTGAGAGCTTCCCGCAGAGGCTGGCCAAAACGCGGTTTGTTCGTGGTGAACCTTTGTGTCTGCATGAAACTTTCTGGGCTCTTTCCGGGGCAGCGGTGACAACAGGTGTCTGAGCCAGTTGGCATCGAGGATGGTTTGTGGCACCGCACGCACACGCCTGCGCTGAGGTCATGCTGCTCCCAGGGGCTCTTTTGTGTGATGTTGCAGAAATCGCTTAATATTCACGGACTTACAAAAGCGTGTCCTCAGCGCAGGCTCCCTCCCTCTGCCCACGTACAGTGCGAACACTTAGGAAGCTCTCATTAATTTTTCAGGGCTGTTGTCCTGGGTTTAGACATGAGATGTTGCTGCAATACGTGGTAATAAGGCGTGCCTGGCCAAGATAATAAATGTGCATGGGAAGGGTGTGTGGCTGCAGTCATCCTAAGTACAAAGGCACCGTCAGATCCTGGGTTAGAGCTATGTGCTATTTCCACGTGGCTGCTTTTGCTGTTTCTTGTTGTGTTGAGAGAGGCTGGGATGGGAATAAAGCACCAAGGGTAGCAAGGGAAATTTCTCTAGGAATCTTTTTTTTGCGTTAACCAGATGATTCCTCTGCTGTTATGGGAGATGTTGCTGAGTTACATATTTTTTTAAATATAGAATAGTGGTGGTTTTCTAATGACACCTCTCAGCCCTGCTTTTTGTTTCCTAGTTGTGGGTCAGAAATTGCTGAAGTGCATCCTGGTGCCTTTAGTGCCTTGTCCTTTAATAAGTTCTGCTTCTGAATACTGAGAATAAACAGACTTTGAAAAAAGACGACGGACTTGAAAGAGAATGAAAAACCTGCTCGTTTTTCCCTAGGGAAGTATCTCTAACATCCTTCATATGGATGTTGTGTTATTTACTTTTACTCCCTTTATTATTTTTTGTGTTCTGCTCTTGTTTTCCTCCCCCAGAAAGGCATGAGGCTCTTGCCAGGCACAATGTCAGCACCCAAACCACAAACAACCCCCAAATGATTCCCCCTACATTCCAATGCAGCAAAGCAAAATACTGGAGCATCCTGTGAGAGCCCAGTTTGCACCACAGGATTACAGGAAGGCGTCACATATAAAATTACTCCTATCTTCTGACCTAGAAAGGCAGATAAATAATTTAGGATTGCCATAAAAGAAAAAGCTAGCTCAAGATTTAGTCTTTGAAAGAAAAAAAATACTATTAATTCCTTCTTTTCTCATTCCTTCTTCTTGCCCAGCTCCTTAGCAAGCACTTCTGAATTTCGAATCTGCATTTCTGCCAACTTGGCACGATATAGAGAAACAAAGCTTTTCAGTAATGTATGCTCTATACCAGCTCCAAAAGCTTATTTTGGCAAGATCTCTTCTCACCAAACTGGTCTCCACTTTCAGAGATTCCTCTCTTTAATCCTGCTTGATTTCCAGCAGTGCCTGAGTGCAGCCGCTGCCCCAGGACCCAGTGGTGCCAGTTCCCTGGCCACTGTTTCGCCCAGGGACACAGACCCTGTCATGAGGCCAAAGCAGCAGCCCTGGTGACCTGCAAGCAAAGTACAAAAACATGTGCTTTGCTAGCAGGTGGTTTTTGTTGCATAAGGGTAGCACCTTGATATGTGTGTTTTGAGGGTCGCTTCTCTTTTTAGATATAAACATCTCCTCTTTTTTTTTTTTTTTTATTTTTAACACAACTTTGCAACAAAATCTGTTTCACTTGGCACGCGTGCACAGCGAGCTTCCAAACCTCAGGAGTTTGTGTGGGCGCTGTTACTTGTGCATTAGCAGACGGGCTGGAAGCAATGAGGTAAAAGCTGAATTTTGTGAGTGCCCCCCGAAATGCCTCCTCTGGCTGTGGAACTACCTGTTGGGAGATGTGTTACAAAATGTACAAGCTATTTATTTGTTTTGTCTTATTCTGGTTTCTCCTTTTGTCAAGCCCCCTGGCTTGCTGGCACCATCTTACACATCTAAGGGAGGACGTGTTAGCCCTGCTGTCTGTAAAACCTGGCCGGCCAGGAGGTTGTGTTGGTCACAAAATGACAGAAGGTAGATGGAGGGAGCACCCGGGTTAGAGCTGCGTGTGTCTGTGTGTGCCCGAGGATGTGTGTGCGAAGCAGAGCTTGGTGTGCGTGCGAGATGGTGGGAGAAGGGGCCTGGCTGTGTCCGCAGGCGTCGTGCTGGCCGCCTCCGTATGACCAAGAATTGTATCTGTTCAGTCAAGAGTACAGCTCTATTAATAGTGAGCAGGCATCCAGCCTAACGTGGGTTTCCCTGCTGACCCTGCGGGATGTTACTTCTTTTCATCAAATCTGCATTTACTTAACCCTATAAAACATCACTTGCAAATGACTTCCTTTGCCTGATGCTTCAGCTGCCTTCCTTTCTTTTCTCAGCGCCACCTTCTCCCGCTTCCTTCAATAAATGTAAGGCCACCAAACCCCATTCCCTGCAGGCTCCCGGAGGCAGCGAGTCCCAGCTGGACACACTCACTGCCCCTGTGTCTGCAGCGAGCAGGGCTGGCAGGAGGACGGGCTCACGCGGGAGCACGTGAGGCACCGGGACACACAGGTCGACTCACCGCGACGGGAGGGCTCTACGAGCAGACCAGACCAATTTCTATCGAAAATGCGGTAGATGTATCTGAGCCTGCTTTGGGGCAGGAAACAAAACCAGGGGACTTTTTAAGGTCCTCCCTGCACAGATTTTTTTTTTTTCCTGATTCTAGGACTATAACACTGAATAGTGATAGTCTTGCCAGGTTCTTCTCACTGCTGGCTGCTGCCTCCTGCTACCAATTTAGAGAAAAAACAAATACCAGAGGAACTGTTCTGACCAGCGCGTTCTGCAGCGATGCCTGTAAGATCCTGCAGGCAGCAGATAAAGGGCAGCTCCCCTTGGCTGGAGACCCGTCCCGCTGCGGGCTCGGGAGCGCGAGGACACGGAGCTGTGGCCGTCTTACCTGTCCTTTAGGCAAGGGACTGCGGACACTTCTGCTTCTCCCTTGCTCCTCTACTAATAAGGTTTTCAGATGCATTAAGCTGTGTTAATTATGCAACTTAATTCCTGCAGGAAGCTGTTTGGGTCATGTAGTAATTTCAGACCTGAGCACTTCAGCTGTTGTGTATGTTGTATGTTCAACACCGCTCAAGGTGGATAAATTTGGCATATAAAGAAAGAGCAATACACTCTCCATGTCAAATTGCAACCCAGATAATTATATTCTTTCCACCTACATTCCCCTTCCCATTTCAGCTGAGAGAGGTATCCTTCAATTACGTTTCTAAAGATATATGTAGGGCTAGAGGGAACTACTCAATGCTTCTTGCAGTCCTCTCCTCAGCTGGCTACCATTGAGCAGGGAGTGAGCCATCTATATCGTTTCATTTGAATGGTAAAGTGCTTTGAGATCTTTGGGAGATGAAAAGCCTTTCTTGCCAAATTGCCCTCTCAGAGTGTTTCATTAACTTCTAAAATAGCGTCTGCTCTTAATCTCTCAGTGAAGGAACTTTGAGATCTCTCTTTTAGACCGTAGGTCTGAGGCAAGGCAAGATACCGGTAATGAAAAGTGAGCCCTCAAGCTCAGCAGCAGATGGAAACTTGGAGTATGGCCTTGCCTCTCCAGCTTCACCATTTTGCTTTTCTTTCTTTCTAGACTTTCTTTCTAGACCATTTTTAAATGAATCGAAGGTTTGCCTCAATTTATTTCAATCCATTTATAAAGCAGAAAACACTTTTGAGCACCTATTTTTGTTTGTTTGTTTGTGTGTGTGTTTTTTTTTTCCTTTTTAGTGTGGCCAAATTTGAGGTTTCACCTTGTATCCAAAGGAATTTCAAGAGAGGGGATTTGCAGGATGCAGCCTAACATAAAATAAGGCCTTCGAAACGGCCCTCTCATGTTGAGAGCCCAACGGTGGCTCTCATTTGCAAGGCCCCGCTTTACTGAGGGACTGAAACACGCACGTGGGGACGCGGCAGGTTCAGCTCCTCGGAGCGCGCGCCGCGGGCCCTTCAGGAGCAGGCCCTCTGTACAGGGGTGGCACCCTGGACGAGCGCGTCCTGCACGCAGCGTTGCCCCGCGCACGCGTGCCTGCCCGTACGTGAACGGGCGCGTTACGCTGTCCCCAGGCTCTTTGCACAGCTTGGGAGAACAGGCGCAACTTCCTGCGCAGGCTGCCTCGGCTGGTGCCTTCCTTTCAGAAAAGCGTTCCTGTTCCGTGAACGTGTGCGTTCGAGATCTGAACGGCATTTCACGCCTTGCTTGCCGTGGCATCTGATTGTAGCTCTGTTAGCTTTGCAGCCAGAATATGCAAATGCCCACGGCAGGTCTTTACACTGAAACAAGAAATGGCCATAATTCTCTTGATCGTTTCCTCCTCTGCTCCCTCCTAGACAAAATCCACCCTCAAATTGCTTCTCTCATCTGGTTGGTATCAGCTGGGCTGACAAAACCATTGAGATCAGAAATAATTGTGAAAGCTTAGGGGAAATCTGCGGTGTGCATGTTCTCTGGAAGCAAAACGGAGCACATTCCACACAGGGTCTGTAAAAGGTATGTGTAAGAAAGAGAACCCTTCCTCTTGTCAGTTTGATGGAAGAAATCAAAAGGATTCAGCCCTGAAAGGGGGGGGCTCAAGACAGGGATGTGGATTATTAAGTGCAGAGTGGTTTAACAGGCTTCTAGGGATGGAAAAACAGGAGGTGACAAGGTGAGTCTGTGCCGTCCTCCGGGCTTGGCGGCCCTCGTGGCTCTGGAAGCGGGTTAAGCGAAGCCGGGCGCCATGAGGGGCGCCGCGTCGCTGTCCCGCCCACAGGGAGGCGGCTCCGTGTTTGCCTCTCTCCCAAGGACACGGGAATCTCTCCCGTTCGGGGAAGCGCCGACTCATAAAACCATCAGTGTAAAACAGGACAGTTTAATTTCCGAAGGCGACTAGATAGGTGGAGGGAGGATTAAATTATGGCCCATTTATTCCCTCACTACCATGGTCCCGGTATTCTAAAATATGTTTACGTGACATAAAAGTGAGTCTAAACTTTCAGTAAAATACTGATTCAATTTTTCATTTCATGCTGTTTCAAGATTTTCATATCTATAGACTTTTTTTTTTTTTGGATGTATGTACATAAAAGTAGAGGTTGGATTTCTAATGTAAGGCTCGTCCCGAGGAAGAGGATCTGTCAAGTGAATGGGTTTTGAGCTTCCTGGTCTTTAAAAGATCTGACAGGAGACACAACACAGTCTCTTGCTGTGGTTCTGAAGGGGAAGAAAGAAGGTGAGAGGAGGAGGAAAGGGTGCACATGGACAACGCTTTTATCAAGTGTTCATTATTTTGTGTACTTAGATGTATGGTTCTAATTGGCAGGTCATGAGAAAAGGTGTTTGCAAGACAGGGTGCAAACAACTGCATTTTGGTCATGATTTCTCAAAGCAGTGGGAAAACCCATGGCAGGTTAAGCTTTGCTTTGATGCTGGCATAGTAGGGTCACATTTCAGTCCAAACGCAGGTCTGCTGTTCCCCCAAAGTCTGGAGAGAGTTGGCCTGACATCTGCTTTTCATGACTCCTTTCAAGAGACCATGACTGGAGAAGCAGGATGGACCATTGGTCTGACACCGTGTGGCAGTTCTTGGATCTGAGCACAAAGAGCAGTTACGTTTGAAATGAACTCTCTGAAATTTGTCCTGATGCATTGAAAGGTGGCACTGACCAAAACCCAAACTCTAGACTCAAGTGAAATTCAAGCATGCACAAGTCATGCAATTTGGTACGACCACTCTTACATTTGAGGCACATTCTAGATAGGGGGGTCACAGCTTGCAACAGGGCTGTCAGGCAGTCTGCATGAGAATGTGAATTAACTTAAGGCCTCCCTCTCTTCTCCCCTTCCCTTCCCTCCCTCCTTCGCCCCCTCCTTTCTTTTTTACAAGAGCAGTTATCCTTCTGTAATAAAACAGAAGGTTATATATTGTATGTGGCTTCATCTATATTTATGCATACATTGAGACTTAGCAGGTTAGTAAAACAGGCTGGGAGAGAGTAGGGTGATGGTCCTCTCGCTCCTGCCAAAATCCAGATCTGACTGTTCAATTCCTCAAGGAATTCAGCCAGCACAGATTATTTTTACACTTTGCTCTACAGAGTTTTGCTATCAGTAGAGACAAATGTAATTCTTGCGCGCTGCTAGTCCCTGGATTTAGGCGTATGATTGGATTTCAGTGGAGCATCTTGTTCATAAATTTAAGCAAGAACCTGTTATAGGATTGGAGCTATTGTGAATCGGATACGCAGGGCCCCATGGGATCTTTTGATGAAAGGTGTTATCGCTTTCAGATTATATCAGATATGTTGCTCTGGCGTGAATGCTGTGGTTGTAATCAATTCATTTTCTAATATTTAGGGAAAAAAAGATACAAAACCTGGTTGGCCTGAAAAGAGGCATTACAGGCACTGCGTGTAGAGTCTCGCTGAGCACCGCTGCCTGCCAAGCATTTCATGGAGTTGAAGGGCATGAGCTCTTGCGCTGTGTCACGCTGCGATCCGCGCAAGGATCTCTCCTGCCTTTGACATCTATATTCTCACATACCCCTCAAAACCTGTCCCCGCTGGCTGTTGCTGAGCTCCACATTAGCTGTACAGCTAAAAGCCCCTTTGGGATGGCCTGATTTGCACAGCATTTTAGGGGAATGAGGGTTTCACTCCCATCAGTCTATAGGTGTCTCTCTACACTTCATTTGCCCTGCAAGGCATCTGAGCTTGCTACCACCAGGCATCGCACCTCCTTTGTGGAGCAGGGCCGGAATTCTTCATACATTGCATTTTGTGCAAATTTGGTTTTCTCCTCATACTCAGATGGCACCAGGTTGCCTTCATACTCAGTGGTTTTATGCAGGGCTACACGGAGGCTAAATTTAGGATCGGCTAGAGAGAGCTGTGCCTGGGCACCATCAATCCTGAGCCGATGAAGAATTCAGGTAGAGATTAAGGGTCAGTTCAAGCTCACCAAACTTTCAGCATGTCTCTGTGCTAGAGCTAGCAGTGTATGGTCTTGTGTTAATGCATGACAAGAGCAGTTCTTTCTGTAGGATGATTCGTATGTGCTTGTTCACTTTCTACCTTAAGAGGAGAGAAAAACTAGAGTTGCTGATATTCCTCCCCTTGGTTGAAAAGGGAGCTGAGCAAAATAGCTCAGATGCAGATATTTGTTTTGTAGACCTGTAATTCAGTTAGACAAATCCCAGCTCATACCTGCACAGCACGAATAAAGCTCTTCAACCCTATAGACTTGAACAGTTTTATGAGCAAATCATCTATGGAATTGTAATAGGAGCAATTACTCCCATGCATGCTAACACCCTAGTTTATCCCAGTATACCCACTGCATGTGTCCATCTGAAGCAGTAATTGCCAGGAACTCTGGATTTAGTATGGGAGGTGTCAGGGTTTGGGGCTGTGAACTTGCAGCACTTGGCCATACTCTCAGAGAAAGTCAATATGATGTCTTTTGCATCTAAGTTAGAAAAATGAAAATACAAATGAAATTAAGCAGTAATTGCTAGGAACTCTGGATTTAGTATGGGAGGTGTCAGGGTTTGGGGCTGTGAACTTGCAGCACGTGTCATACTCCCAGAGAAAGTCAATACGATATCTTTTGCATCTAAGTTAGAAAAATAAAATTGAAGTGCCATGAGCCATGTCCCCAAGGTGCATTGGGATAGCTTTGACTGTGGCAATGAGCTCTGCAGAAACATTTTGAAGCAAGCAGCAACCTCCCACCCCACACCGTATTCCGGGGGTCAGAAGTGAGCACAGAGCGCGCCGGGCCTCGCTCTGCGCTCGCGGTGCTGCCGCTGCCTCCTCCCCAGGAGCAAAGGGAGCCGTCCCACGTGGGATGCCACCTCCACAGCCTCCCTCTTTCCCACATGCCCTCTCGGAACACAAGGTTTTTATTATTATTATCAAAGTCCCTCGGGATGATAATTTATGAGAAACTTCATGCAAGTTTAAAACCCATTTGAGTCTTTTCCTGCTGCTGATACTTACACAAGGCAGGTTGCTTCAATTATTTAATCTCCACTTTCTGCCAATGACTGACTTCATTTTTTCTTTCTTGATCCTATAACCCAACTAAATCCCTGGTATTGCAGTGTATTTTTTTTCTGAGCGTCACACAAAGGAGAGCTCAGCAATTTCAAAAAGCCCAGCCTTTCCTCCTGAATGAGGAAAAGCAAACCTATAGTGCCATTTAATTCTGGCATGGGATGGCATGCCAGGATAGGAGGTATCTGGAAAACAACAGCTGCTTTAGGTACGCGGGATAAATTGCAAAAAAATGGAGGTTTTTAGTTTTGTTCATTGAAAGGACATTACAGAAAATAATAGTGACGAATAAAGGAATTATCTCATTTTCATCAGGAAAATGCAATCCAAGCTTATTGCCGGTCCCATGACTAATGGCAAAATCCAGCTCCCATTGAGGGCTTAATAAAGGCTCCCTTTCACTGTGATGGAAGTTGGATCTTGCCACAAATGAGCAGATGGTGGTGATTTGGGGACCAAATGGGTATTTTCATGTGCAAAATATCTTTGGGTAGCAAGAGGAAAGGTTGAATAGCTTTAAAATACCCATTAAAAGCATGCTGTATTTTTTAAAAATAGAAAAAGTGATCGAAGTGAGAGCAACAAAACTACTGACATGAAGAGCTTCAAAGCCTGAAGTTCTGGTTTGAAAGAAAAGTGAGACAATACATAGTTATGATTACTCAAATAGAGTAAATCAGAAAAATCAGTGGAGTCTTTCTGATTTACAGCAATGCAAGTTTTGCTTCTATGATTTTATTTTCAAGTTGAGACTTTGAATACATGAGCTGTATTGGAAACTATGAGGAGATACAGCCATAAGCCTATTTCGGATGGCTGTGGTTACACAGGTTGCATTGAAATGCACCTCTGTTTTGTTGTTTTTGTAATATTTATTTTTAGCCTACTTTTCAATCAAGCTGATGAAAACTTGACAACCTTGATTTATTCTCTCCCATGAGAGCAGCGTGCTCTGTGTGGCAGACTGTGATTCCACCGTTTTTTTTTACCTCTCTCTCCTCCTTAAAGCACCTAAAAGCATATGCGTGTGCAGAACTCGGGGGAGGGATGCTCAGCTGATCCACCTCGTCCTGAGCAGCAGCAGGGCAACCCAAGGGCTTCAAGAAGCCCTTTGCTTCTCTGGATTAATAGTGGCTGCTACCCGTGTCTGATCTGGTATTAGCTTCATTTCCAGCCTCCAGCAGAGCTGGTTTGAGTTTGCGTGTTGAAGGGCTGGCCAAGGGGAGGACGCTGCATGAGGGCAACTCTTGGTGAGCCCAAGGCCACAGGCTGCCCCAAAGAGGGAAGGGGCAGGAGGGAGGGAGCCCGGGACAGGCTGGTTTGGGAACAGCCCTCACAGGACAGGGAGCTCTGCCCTGCATCCCTTTGTGGGGATTAATGTGTTAAGTTTGCGGCTAAATACTGCATTTTGTCACAGAGGGAGGCTGCTTGTTGCAGCATACTTCCCAGAAGAAGGATGAAGTTTGGTAGTTTAACCCCAAACGGAGAAAGAGGAGAGAAACTGGAGCTCATCTAGGTAAATAACTGGCATGTCATCATTGCAAGGGATCTTGTGGTTGCTCTGCAAATGGGTCACAAACTGCATGTGCAGGAGTGGCCTCGCTGGCAGCCGAAACGCGGCCGTCGCCGAGGCAGAACGCAGCGCAAATGGGGCTGTCTGCAGTTATTTAGGAGCGCCCAGCAATGACACAAACAACCTCGGGCAAGACGAGAAGAAACACCACATCAAATTATAGCTGCACAAAGGAAAATTTAGGAAGACAGAACGTAATTACCTAACTTGGCCAAGACACCGGTGCTAACACTTCTATTATTTAAAAAAAAAAAAAAGAAAAGAAAAAAAGGTAAAAGTGCCACAAGAGTTATCAAAATTGCAAAGAAAAGAGACCTTGCTCTCAGCATCTCTTGTGAAAGACGGCGCCTCAAGCAGCACAGTGCCCATTAGCACTCTGCCAGGTCATTGATTCAGTACCTACTACCAAGGAGGAAGGCCACCTACTGAAGAACATGCATAATTAAAGCTAAAAAAATGAGCTGCTTCCGTTGTGAAATATAGAGTTCTCATAGCAATGTTTCCCCAGGAATAGACTGTGGAAAAAATAATAGTTTGCACTTCACCTCCAAGGAACTTTGCAAAGGTCAACCAGATGAATGCATTATTTAGTGACTTGACCATTTTATTGCTGAATATTTCATTGGGTTTGTTCTTACAATCAGCTGGTTCTATTCTTGCTAAAAGGAGGTATCATGAATCACCATTTTTACTCTGGTGGACAAGGAGAAACTAAGGCAGCCAAAGGAAGCAGATATCCAGACTGCTCTGGTTTTTAATACCTGCTGAATCTTTTGGCTTCCTTTTGTAAATCCCATCCCCAAGGGGGTTGCTCAGTTTTACTCTGGAAGGCCGTAGGAACAGTCAGGATCCCTGTTGCTGATGCCCTGAAGTTCAGCGTGTTTGTGCAGAATTACTCTGTGTTCTACCTGTGGTCCCAAGCAGGCAGCGCCAAGGGCCTGCAGGGCTCCCTTGGTGTGTGTGGCTGTTGAGAGATGAAGGGTGTTTTAACGGGGTATCCTCCAGGCATTCTCAGTCCAAATCCTTTTGCTGTGGGAGAAATCCTCGTTTCTCCCAGGCAGCCTAGGAACACAGGCACATAGGTTCTAGTCACAGAACCAGAGTCCACCTGGAAGGAGCTCCCTCCCCTTCACAGAATAGGCATCTTCCTAAGGTAAAATGTTGAGTTTTCACCTCGTTCAGAAGTCCAAGGCTTGATACAGGAATGATCTGAGACCTTAGAGCCTGTACAGAAGTTCTTTTGGGGTTAAAATTGAATGGCTCTGGGTAAGACACAATGTTCTGTGTCTACATTTACTTCTGATTTGTTTCCAGTTTAAAAACTTGCTACCCTATGCCAGTCTATTGTGGGTTTTTGCTGAAAGGGTAGGTCCAAGTTTTAGGAAGAGGGGAAAAAATGTTTTATAAAACAGATGGAGAAGATACGGGCAGATTATTTAAATGTTATGTGTTGACATTTACTTTCTATTCAAGAATGTGGGCATTATGTATGTGAGTTTGAAGTATTTATTTTTTATTAGGACATCTCAACTTTCCTGAGCTTGTGCTAAATGATTAATAAGATCCAAATTGCAGAGCATGATTTAAATTATTTTCCTCTTACAAGTAACTACTATTAAGCACTTGTAAAATTATCTATTTATGTTAAGTCTTCACAGGCAGCAGCTTCTGCTGCTTTTCTTTACAATATGCCCTTCGCCAATATGGCTATTTGCAGACAGAACATTCCAGATGAATAAATTGCACAGCAGCATTATTATGCAGAGGTTGTATTTGCTCCATAGTTAAGGGTGAGCCATGCTTTCCATCATAAGCATAACTCCATCTATAGTCTCAAAAAGAAAAAGCTCTTCCCACTTCAAGTTATGCTCAAGTGTCCTCTGACCAGTTAACACTTTTCAGCCAAGGTTTAATCACTTCTGGCCAAATGCTTTTCAAGAGATAGGACCAAAACTCAAAATCATTATGTTTTTAAGTGTTCTTCAATGTTTTTTCCTCATGACTTAATATAAAGTGGAGTTCTTCTGAAAACTTCACTGGAGAGGACTTAAAAGGTTTGTTTTATGGCCACTCCAAAATGGCCATTGATTCCAGAGGACCTGAAGAAGGTTAAAAACCCGTAACGCTTGGGGTAGGAGAACGGGAGCTCTTTGACTTCCATGGGCCCTATCTTGTTTGCAGAAGTCTACAATGAAGCCTAAGAACTTCAGAGTATGGCAAATAGAGCCGGTGCATGCCCACAACATGGGAGGATATAGGTGCAATGAAAGGTGCTGACACAGTTTTGCTGAACAGATGGGCACCTGTAAGAATTCCCCTTGCACCCAGTGCAAGGTTTCAGTGTTTATGATTTACTGTGGATGGAGGGCTTTTCTCTCTGCAAGACAAAGATTTCAGGACTGTGGTTCTCATTTTGATGAATGCTGAGTGCTCTTCTGAGTCCTTTCCTATGGTGTCTCCATAGGAAGAAATAAGAAGTTGAAATCTGTCTTGCTCTACATGCAGATGGTCTTACTTTATCAACAGGCAGAAAATGCTAGAATGTCTTTTTCTTAATCATATTGTAATTGCAATAATTCCAGCTTTCTTAATGGTCATCCACAAATCACAGAAGGATGTACTGTGAAGTCCTTGCTAGACAAACGGCGTCCTGCATGGAGTCTTCATTAAGATCCCATATGCCACCAATTAGGCAAGCCTCATTAGACAGGGAGCGAATACATCTCCATGGCAAATCCCCTTGTCCAGCGCCACGCAACGACAACACGCACACGGCGAGGAGGACGGGGAGCCGCGGAGGAGCGTCCGAAGCGACACGCGTAGCAGCGAGGCTCCGCAGCCGGGAGCCGCCGCGCGCCGAGGGAGCTGCGGGTGGGAAGCAAGCGACTAGGAGCCTAAAGCAGATAGTATCCGGAAGAGCATTTTAGCTTTTTTTCCAGTGTTACAAGTTGTAAGACCCAGGCAGCACTACTGACTTCAGCTCCGCCTGCTGTAGTGGGTGGAGAATCAGCTCCAGTAACCTTCTCTTGGAAGCTATATCAGCAGCACTAAGTACTCCAGTATCCACCATGAATTAACATTTAAAAGAAATCCCTCCTCGTCTACTTTCTGCCCTTTTGTTTCTTTTCATATCTAGCAAAAATGTAAAGGGTTTCTGTCATCTTATTTTCCTAAAATGAATGATTCTAAAGAAAACATCCACTTAGTGCTTACTCCTTAACTGGATGTTATTCCCAACTGCTGTGTAATCATTAAGTGGGCTTTAATTTAACAAGTGTGCTGTTCTTAGCACATTTTTACTTATGTAGTAGTAAATTAACTATAACAGATTATAACTGTTCTCCATCATTTAGCAATCAGTGAGTCTTCCCATAAATGTCTTCAAAACTAAACCAGCACGTTTTCATGGCACTTGCTCACCTCATGCTTATTCACGGATGAGAACAGCACTATCCATCACAAAGAAGAAAAGATAATTTTCATGGTGAGATTCCAAGCTCCCGTCCGTTTGCCGTGGGGCGGCAATGGCAGCACGTGCGGTATCCGCCACCGCGGCCGCCCTGCCTGGCCTGGGCATCCCCATGTGAATGTGCTGGCTCAATGAGGCATCGCTGCCTTTTCACAGTGATTTCTTGCTTCGGTGTTTCCTACCCCTACATCAGAGCTTCCCCTTCTGCTGTGAGGACAATTAGGAGGTAGCAGACAAAAGCCTACACTGCTAAGGGCCAGATTCCTAGGAATGCCCTGACTAACCCCAGAGCCTGCTTTTTAGAAGAGCTCGCGGTTTCCTCTCTCACATGCAGAGTCCTGGTGTTAGCCCAGGCCTCTGTGCTTGTGTCTAAAGCAGGGGGAACTCTTTCGGTAAGGCTGGCCTTCGATGGCACCTTTTTTCTTGTCTGCTGCCTATATGGAGAGGGAATGACCGTGATTAATTAGAGTAGCTACTGAAGTCATTTCTCTGGAAGAATGACGATATTTAACTTGAATATTGTTTTCTCCAGGGCTCTACCCTAATCCTTTAAGGCTGCACTTCAAAGGAAAAATATGGATCTGGCACTTAAATTTACACTGGGCTGGTGGTGTTGGTTTGCTGCCAAGGAGGCAGATCAGAGCAGCAGGAGCTTAGGGATTTCTGCCGCTGAACCTCGCTGCTGGCCTCGTAAGAAATCATTTCTCTGGGGACATGGAATATCTCCATCCAGTCCTCTAAGGTGTCTCATCCTTCCCCTTAAGTATTCTAAAATTATGTCATGCCTTTTTTTAAAAAAAAAAAAATGACAAAGGTTATTTTTTATATGTTACTCTGTGGTCCTCAACAAAAACTTTTGCTGGTATTTTCATGTAATTAAAACTGCCTTTGGAAACAGTTTAGCTATAATAGCCCCTAGTCAGAAATGCCACTCAGAAATGTCCTTCTGGGTCCCTGGCAGTGTTTTATCTGCGAGGTCGTGGGTTCATATGTTCTTTTAAATATACAGAACGATGGCATTAGATGATCTTGTGTTTTTTTGTTGTTGTTGTTTGGTTTTTGTTTTTTTTTTTCCTCAATAGCTCCAACTGAACTGTGAGAAAGACTAGACAGAATTGCTTCTCTGGAAGCAAACTGCCTGTTATAGGTTGGCAAAGGGAAATGCTTTTGTGCAATCAGGCAACTGCAGGAGCAGGACAGAACAGGAATTGGAGCCATACTTTCACCCATACTATTTTTTCATGTGTATGAACTTCTCTTTTTCCTTTCTCTATCTTGTCAAAATAATGGCTTGGGTTTTAGGATTTGGAATATTTTGAGGGAGGGATATTTGGAAGTGGCCCTTCCACTGTCACAAGAAAACAGAACAAGAAATATAACTATCTGCCTGGATGATTTCTATATCCTACTATATCCGCTTATCTTGAGGGTTTATTGTTGTCAGTCTATGCTGTTTAGTTCTTGGTAGTTTAATTCTTGCTCTGAGAACTGAGAGAAATATTTGTGGAACTTTTTCCAGATTTAATCCTTGTCGGTTTGTAAATTGTGCTCTAGACTCTTCAGCAAAAGCTGCATGTGAGCATGTCTGTAATACAAGTTATTTTATGCTTGCATATCCATAACTTAATCTTCTGTGAGTTCAAGTGGCATCCCTGTCTTATCTTGTCCCAGCGTGTTAATCTACAATCAGACTTTCCATGTGGTGACCTCAAGGAAATTGGTATTAGCCAATAACAGAAGCTGAGTATTACGTGGATGTGGCTGTGCTTAAAGCATAGGAAAGGAGAAGTTACTTAACACAGGATAATGCCCGTGAGGTGGGCAAACCTCCCTCCATAAGCGGTGCCTGTTATCTGTGTGTTCAGTGCTTCCCTCCCGGTCCTTTTCATTAACAGCCACGTGTCAGAGAGACAACGTGGAGAGAGATCCCAGAGGAACTGCAGGTGTCCTGGTGATACCCTGTGCTATGACTCTGATTGTAAAAATATTTAAAATTTTCATCAGACGTATAACATTAAAAGCATGTAAGATAAATTATGAAAGGAAAGCTGAAAAGGAAAGCTATTGAGTTGTTTAAACTAAAAGGAGGGAAGAGAAAAAAAAAAAAGCCCATCAAAAGAAGCCTAGAAAAGCAAGTGGGTTTGCTGTTTTTTCATCAAATATTAACTGGATTCTGAGGGATTTTCATTATCTGGATCAAAATATTTGGCTCATCTATCAGAGGCTCGAGTTCGGAGGCTTACATTGAAGTGAATATTCTTGTGTGGGATCCTCATGAACAGTGCACATCAGGAATGCGGAAACTCGCGAACCGACGGAAGCCGCATCCTTGTGATCCCCCAAACCCGGCTCCCACCCGCGCGTCCCTCGCGCCCCTCAGACCCGGGCCGTCCCCTACCGACTCATCTTGCCAGGTCCTTGGCTCCGTATGTGCACCTTGGGGCTGCAGTCAGACCGCAAATATAAACAAACTAGAATTGCTTCATGAACTGGTATTATGATAACCAAGTTGTGCTATTAGATAGGTTTAAATGTTTTCATATATTCCACATCGCTGTTGCCCTTTGAGACTTTTAACTGTTGTTTTCCTGTACGTTAATAATTTCCTTGTGTAATTGTTCCCAAGAGAATGAACTGAAAAGAATTACGAATTAATTTGCATCTTTTAATGTACTAATAAACTTCCTGAGAAGAAAATTTCCCTCCATCCAGGTGGAAGCCAATCACTCTAAATCAAAGCTTAGTAAATATCAGAGAGTATTATATTTTTTCAAGAAGTTGCAAAGAATAGTTCCCTGCATGTTAGAAGTAATTAGAAAGCACAAACAGCAATTTTAGAAAAAGCTCCAGGTCATTTTTTGCTGCAGTCTGTGGTTCACAGGCATTTAGGGAAATGAGTATTTGTTGTATTTAAACAAAATGAATAGCAACTTCTCGGGGGTGAGGGGTCTCATGCTGTCCGCGTAGATTTCACCTTTTTGTAGAAAAATATTTTAAAACTGTGAGAACTTTTCTTAGCGTTGGATGCAAATACATAATTAATTCTATAGACGCCAACACATGGATCATGAAGAAGAAATGTCCCATTATGTACAGTTTATTCAAACAGACTCTTCAGCGAACAAAATGTTCTACCTTATGTGTTCACGTATAACCATATAATGTCAGCTCCTTGTTCATCTTCATTGAGCTTGAGCGCTGGAGTAACCACCACTCAGTTCTTCAGGAACTAAAGCGACTAATGTAAAGGAACAAGTTTTGAGCGTGTGCTTTACATTAAATACGTTCGCGTGCTGTTCCAAGGAGAACCATAGTTGCTTGAAAGCTTAAGTGATCTCATTGAACTGGGGTTTGATAGCCAACAATAGCCCTCCATTTTTCAAATCTGATATAAAATAAGTAATTAATGGAATATGTAAGACTTTCTATCAAACTCCCCTGTGACTGCCTAATTATGTGTTCGAGTAGCAGTTTATAATTAATATTTGGTAGGGCAAAGGAATATATTTAAGTGACTACAGGCTGGAGACAAGGTCATCAGGATTAGTGGTAGGGCCACAGAGAATCCAACCTATAAAATGGTTGAGTACAGCCTGGGTGACATTTCCTCTCCTATAGTGTAAAAGCAAAGTCATTTCTACAAAGTAGAGTCTAAATATGAATGATCAAGAAATGGAAATGGCCATTTCTTAATAGATCTTCCTACCTAGGATCTTAAGAGCAAACGTTTCTTTATTACTGCGGTGTGTTACAAAACTCCTGTCTTTACTGTGCCTCAGAAGACAAACATCATATTGACTGAAAAAAAAACCCAAGAGCAGAACTTGTTCCAAAGTTAATTTAAAGCTGTTACTCCATAGAAAATGCATGTTTCCCTAAATTGTACCTGAAGGATTTTTTTTTCCTTAGGAAATTAGAAGTTTGCAAAGTACTCACAGAGCAAACTCCTAGCTGCAGGCATCGCAGTGTTTTCATGGAAATGAATGACTATGGATGAACACTTCCAGCAGTATAAACGCAGTCATTTAGAACAAAAGTGATACGCTTGTTCTTCAAGATGTATTGTTTTGTTCTCTAGATAGTTTCAGAACTTGCAGACATATTGTTTGTTTTCTATTTTAAGTGGATCTTTTGCACAAACACATACACATTTATTTCAAAAACACACAATGACTATCTAAACGCTTTCTAATTTTCTTTTGCCTAAGACACATTTTACATGCATAAAAGTCCAGCCATCTCTTAAAAATAAAGACAATACTACACACCAGACGTGCCTGCCACAGTGCATTTGTTTTAACAAGACAGACAAAATGTGAAATTCTTTTAAGATGATACTTTTTTTGACAGCATCTATTATGTTTTTTTTCACAAACACTTATTCTTTTTCTCTAACTCCAGCCATATTCTTACACTGAAGGTACTTTAATATAAAATACACATGCAAGCGTATGAATTTCAATACAGTATTTTTAAAAATATATATAAAGTGCAAATTTTGTCAAAAAATGAGTAAAGGCCCTATCCTGTGTCAGCGAAGTTCAGTGTCACTGTAATGAAGTGACCATCTTATCTGTGTTTGGAGATGTGGCTGAATATACCAAGAGCTCAAACATTATTCAAACTGTCAAAAATACTGATGCTGTTTCACTTTGGGAAATCCCAACCTGCTCTTGCTGTTTAATTCCCAGCATGGAAGTTGTTCTGTCCACATCCCTTATCCTTCCATAGCAGAGATATTCTTTTTAATGGTATTTTCTCTTGCCTGGCTTTGAGCAAGCCTCTTGATAAAGACATCAGTACTGTCTCTGCAAATTCCCCGTGCTGCACTACGCCGTTTAATGATACCTAATCTAAAGTAAGAACATGATGCTTACTGAACGTGCATTTGTAACACAAAGCGGAGCTACAGATTCCGTGTGAAAGTCCCCTGCAACGTGCTGGGAGAGCTATCTGCAACGCTACAGTCAACACAGCCAAAAAGCGTTCAAAACATTTTTCGTCAGCGCTAATTTGAAAAACCTCAGTGGCAAAGTTCACCCTAAGGAGAAATTGTGCCAGCCACAGCCTCATTTATTTTCTGCTGGTGGGCACAGCCGTGTGAACATTTTGATCAAGTTGTCTCTGTCTGCAAGATGGTATCAGAGCTGCAGTTATAAGCCTAAACTTCAAAATTTACAGTGAGTATTAGCACAATTATGGGCTTGCTGTGGCTCATGCTGCTCTCCAGGACTGCACTGGGCTAAGTGCAAGGATTTTTATGGTCCTGCCTGGGGTGTCTGGCAAGGCAGAGCGCAGAGCTGAACCTGCGTGAGGGGCCGTTTCCTGGCAGAGGGCTGCGCTGCTGCCCGTCCGCACCGCCGTGTCCCGACGCAGCGCGGCAGCCATCGGCGCCCCGCGCTCTCCGCCCTGCAGCAGAGCGCACAGCTGCGCGCTGACCTCCTGGTACGGAACCGCGCTTGATCCTGCCTGCGTAAGGATGTTTGCAGCACATGCAGAGCCTGCTGCAGGTGAAAATACGGTCTGTTAAAATTGTAGAATGTAGCCCCCAAAATTCCTGGTCATTCTTTTGATTTCTGAAGATAGGTTCAGACTCTTCCAAAGTATCTTTGCGCTTTTTCTGAGTATTTTTGTTTCTTCTGAATTGTAATCATTTCCATACGTGCTGCCTAAAGTAAATGTTTACTGTTCTCCAAGCAGTTATTATAGGTGAATATCAACCTCCCTAAAAAAAAAACAGAGAGTCCTTCAGGACTCATCTTTCTGTTGACGTTTCACGGAGTTGGAGCATGGCTGGGTTTGACAGGAGCCCCTGGACACGAGCTGGTTGCTGCAAGCCCCCGCTTAAAGCAGGGCTGGCTGAAGCAGCTGCCCATCACCGTGGCCAGTGAGTTGAGCATCTGCAAGCATGGAGACTCCATTTCTGGGCAAGCTTCTCCAGGGTTTGATTAATGAGGACGCCAAACCCCGAACCAGGTGCACTTGGACACAGAGCATCAGAGCTGAAGAGCAAGTCTGTGCGTGTGCGGCCGGCTGCCATCGCGCTGCTCGCCACGCTGCTGTCAGCACGAGCTCCAGCCCCTGCAGAAGCGCGGCCAGCTGCTCTGCCGCTCCGCAGGAACCGCAGGCTGGCCCCGGCACAGGCTACTGCCCCCAGCTGAGAAAAGCACTAATTGAACAGGGGCACCAACAGGCAGACTCCAACCGGCTGGTTTTAACTCGGAAGCTTTTAGATAGTTTGGGACTTGCTTACATGACGCCACTGTTTTCCCACTTGAGCACAATCAGTAAATTAGCTGGCTAGAGCGTTTAAAACTGTTGACCGTTTCATAGAAAACAAGTTTCATCCAGTAGCTAAATTTCTATGAGAAAGGCACAACTGATGAATTTTCTGCACTGTGGGCCCTTTGTGAATTTGGTAGTTTCTGGCAAAACTATTTATTACAGAAACAATTTGGCACAGAGCTGGATTGATGATGTTATTTGAAAGTCCCAGGAGATTTTTTCACATTACGATGATGCTGCAGTGAGAGAAGTTTTATTCCTTGCATAAATTATTACTATTAATAACTGAACTATAAATTTAAATACTAATTATTATAATGAATCCTTTAGTACAGAACAATTATGGAGTGTTACAAACTCTGAAATAAACACTCTAAGTCTCTAAATAAACAACATATTTGTGGCCTGAAATGGGCATTTTTTTTGCAATTGTAGAGGGCCTTGGGGCTACAGACTTCAAAGCCATGGATTTTCATTTACTACAAAGGAAAGTAAATAAGCTTCAGAGAAAATGAGCATCAGATCTTGAATCCCATTGGATTTGGCCCCCCTCATATGGAATTTTTTCCCTGCTGTAGTTCATTCCCCTGCTTCAGTCTTTTCATTCAAATTCTTCTCCAAGGTCCCAGGTACTGTTGCATTTCTAGACCTCTTCCACACTGGATCTTTCTTATCTGACTTTCATTTTGCAAACTAGCAGGTCAGTATATTCTAGTTCTTTGAGTTTAAAAAGGGAAACTCCAAGGTATAGGGAGGCCAATCTCATGACCCTCCGCATTTTTTCTCTAGCTCTCATTCTATATCTGTGCGCTAGCCTTTATCATACCCCCTTTCTGCCATGTTTGTCTTTGATCTCGGCTTCAGGGCTTCCACAGCCTGTTTCGCTTGGCTCTGAGGAGCTGTGCCCGTCTGCAGTGTTAATGCTGCAAGAAAGCAGAGCTGTAGCTGGGCTGGGGCTTCCAAGGCAAACTTAGGGCTGCAAAACCACGCTCCGCATTTCTGCGTGGTCTCAGTCTGGCTTGAGGATCAGACTAGGGTTAAGGTTAGTGCTGAGACAGCCAGGGCTGCAGCTGGAGCGGGGCTGGTGCAGAGCTGACCAAGGGGCTGCTGCAGAACGAAGTCTCTGGAGTGAGCAGTGTCACCAGCCTCTGGCCAGGCCTAGGCTTGTGCCAAGGGTTAGGCTGGAGGAAAGAAAAACCTGGGGTGCAGTGGAGGGGGTGGAGAGGGCTGCCCCAGGCAAGGAGGGCCGCACAAGGACCACCCCCTGAGAAAAGCCCGGAGCAGGGCAGGCTCAGCGCTGGGCTGGCCTGCATGGCTGCCACCAGGTGCCTTCCCTCTTGGCTCTGTGCACGGCAGCCTCTTTCTGCTCATCCAGCAGCCCAAAACCGCCTTCCTCAGGGCAGGTAGCGCATGCGTGTGAAGCCAGGTGTCACCCCGGAGAGGAAAGGCCTAAGAATGGGAGGAGGGACTCCCAGCTCTGAGCAAGCTGCTTTACTGCAAAGGGAAGCAGGTGTGGAGGTCCAGGGCTTCTTGGCGATTTAAAGTGAGGCTTCCCCTCACAGGCGGAAGGCAGCCAGGGTGGCCATGGGCGGGCTGAGGCCTGGAGGTGCAGGGCAGCCACCCACACCTGGGGCAGCCACGCGGCTCAGGCTGGAGCTGCTGGAGCAGCCTCTGCCCCCTGCCATTTTGGTGCCCATGTCAGCAAAGGCGGCTGCCAACAAAATGGAGGGCAAACACACAGAGATTCGGGATTATGGCACTCCTGCAAGGTGAAGTTAACTTTTACAGCCGTGCTCTCCTTTATTTTCACACAGCTAATGCCACCTGCTGGAAACGGGGAGCAGCTCTGCGGGGGCAAGGGGCACGCAGCGCACCAGAGCCGGTAAGGACCGCGAGACGCGCGCAGCCGGGCACCCTGTGAGCCAGCAGCCCGGGGACTGCGCGTGGCCTGCGAGGGAGAAGCCCCGAGAGAGCCCAGGGCGCTGCGGGCGGCACCGCCGCTTC